>JAQMYJ010000036.1:12991594-13003324 GCA_030014305.1 Clarias laeviceps | reverse complement strand
CCGCCCCCCCCCCCCCCCCCGAGATGGTGTAATGGCTCTCTGATCCAAATTTATTTCATTAAGAATAGTGCTGAGGTTTTAGGTCTGTTTGCAACTTGCATTCAGCCCATTGATTAGGTGACACATTGGAAATGCACTGCTTAATAGTCTTACTCTCACTTGCTTATGTTAGGACAGAGCAACGATTGCAATTATTAAAGCCTCTCACAGCTGCACATTCAAAATACGATTTGCCACAACAGTGAATTCTGGACATTTCTGGACATGTGTAATACATGTGTAAAAAGGAAGCATCTGTTGAACATACTATTTGAGACATATATATGATCAATTGGCAGTCTTTACCCCCAAGAAGATCCCCTATGTACTCTGTCAACTGTATATTGTAATAAAAAATTGTGCTTGTAAAAAAAGAAAGAGCTGCACAGTGGCATGTTGAGTAGTGTTTTCACATCACAGCTCCAAGGTTTGATTCTGAGCTATCTACAGTATGTGGAGTTCTTTCTGTGTCCCCAGAGTTCTCTGGTGTTCTCGCATTGTCTCAAAACAACTGATTTAAAGGCAAATGCTGGAGATAAATTAATAATCAATGCATATGCAAATACATTTATTACTTAGGGATATATTGTTAGAGATGGGTATTACTGTAATATCAACATGTAATACCATATCTTAGTATTACATTTTTACAGTATTACAGTTTTTTTCAAGCATTCTTGAAAAATCTCTTTGCGAACACCCATACTCATTCATTTACTTAACAATTTATCTAACAAGCATTAAAACTACTTCCAACACAGCAAAAATAAGAAAAGTAAAGATCCTATCAAATGGAATCACTGTGGCAAATTACTGTAGTATAGTAAATGCACTGTTTTCTGTACATCTTCATGGTATATTATTTTTCCTCTCTACTTTGTTTAATCTAATTGTCCAGTGTAGTTTGTTTTGTTTTATCTGGAAGGTACCATGATATTGTAACAGGAGGAAACTGCAAATGATAAGCGTCAGAAAAATGTATGTGTATGTTTATGCTTGGGCGAACAGTGTAACCTGCTCTTATAGCCCATCCACCACAAGAGTGATGTTTTGTTTATGCTGAAGTGCTTTTCTTTTCTGGTCACCATGGTGGTAAAGAATGCCCTTTTTGAGTTTCTATTGTCTTCCTGGCAGCTCAAACAAATCTGGTCTTTTTTTTCCTCTGACCTCTCTTATCAATGTTTTCTCATTTTTTCAAACCTCAACCTGTCCTATTTAGTTCTGACAACCCTGCTTCATTCTGATGTTTATGTGAACATTAACAAAATCTCTTCACCTGTAGCTGCATGATTTTTTATTGTGCTGCTGCCACATGATTGGCTGATTCACTAACTGCATGAATGTGCAGATATACAGGTAGTGGTTAGTGGTGAGCAAATGTCTTTTTTTTTTTTTATATATTAACAATTGTCTAATTCACTTTGTCTCTGTAATCATCACCATTTTAATTAATTAGAGTTGGATTTTTGTTCAACATTATAATTTACTTAACAAATGATTAAAAACATAATATCTAAATTGTATCTATTACTAATGAACTGGAGAGCACCAGTTTATAAATCCACATACTGTATATAAGCTATTGTAAAGCAATTATTTATGTTTTGGTCCTTGAAGAGTGATGTTGTGATAATTGTTTATGATGCCAGGACATCTCAAGCATATCAAGCTACATGGTAAGTCTGAATTACCATATTCACAGGTCTTAGCCAAAATCAAAACCTGTGTTTTATTACTCAGCCAAACACTGCTTCCCTATATTGGAACCTGGTATTTGTAATTCCACTCAACGCAAAAGGAGAATAAACATTTTGCACCAATGGGCCATGTATGATAGATCAAGACAGAAATGTGTCATTTAGAGCTTTCACTCATCTTCTTGTGTGTCTCTCTTTCTCTGTCATCCTCTCTGTCACTCCCATACAAGCACATATAGTCATTGTGACAGAGAAAATTTTATGCATTAATTCCTGTTAGTCTTCATTTAAGAGCCCATAAACAATGTGCAGTTAAACGGGTTACTGAGATTCAAGTCAGGTTTTAAACATAAATATGTATAATTGTATATTCAAAACTATAAGAATTTTACAAGGTATAATGTTATACCTTTACCACTGTGACTGCCATTGAGAATATATATTTCTCTTTATTTATGTCCATTTATTAATAAAATTATGTATTGGCTTTAAAATGTAAACTATTATTTTAGATACATGTGTTCACATTATTGTGGCACGGTGGCTTAGTGCTTAGCACAGTCGCCTTGCACCCCCAGGGTCTGGGTTGGGATTCCCGCCTCAAGGTCTGGGTTGGGATTCCCGCCTCAGGGTCTGTGTGCGTGGACTTTGCATGTTCTCCCTGTGTTTGGTGGGTTTCCTCCAGGTATTTTTGATTTCCTCCCACAGACAAAAGACTTGCAGGTTAGGGTAATTAGAATTACCAAATTGCCCATAGTGTGTTATTGAGGGCGTAAGTGTGTGTGCCCTGTGATAGATTGACACCCCGTCCAGGGTGTACCTCGCCTTCAGTCTCCTGGGATAGGCAACCCTGAATACAGTATAAAGTGGTATGGAAGATGAGTGAATGAGTGTTCACGTTACCAAAGTGCACATACAAATTCTTCTCTAATTATCCTGTTTTGTGTAAAAAGACCAGCAAGTACAGTGACATTTTCTCCTACAATAAAAATACTGAGGCTATTGATTAAGCAAACATACTGTATTGACTGAGGGCTTACAAAAAAGTAACACAAAATCTGTAATCAGAAATGCACTTCTCTTCAATGACAAAAATAACTGCCCAACAAATGTTGAGACAGGTCAACAATGTCTGCAATGTTGTTTAGTGATAAGTAATGGACTAGTACAAGTAGGCCTGTAAATAAAGTATGGTCAAAAGTTTATGGGCACATGGCCATCACATCCATATGTACTTTTTGAACATCCCATTCCACATTTATATGATACATTTACATGATTTGCTGAATTTAGCCACAAGACCATTAGTGTGGTCAAACACTCATTTTGGCACCATACAAAGACATCCTATTCAGTTGTGTGATTCCATCTTTGTGGCAACAGTCTGGGAAAGGCTCACATGGGTGTGATGGTCACATGTCCGCAAACCTTAAGGCATAAAATAAAAAATATATATTATTGTTCAAATTTAAGGCATTACCCTAATATCTGAATAAAGAGTTCAGCTGCAGTTAAACAGATATATAGATACAAAATAAAGTTTGAGAACCTTTGATTTTGATACCACTGTGTGCCAGTGTAAGTCTTGGCCGGATTTCAGGACCATGGACAAGAAACAGCACCTGCTCAGAAACACCTACCAAAGGATACAGAGGAAACGAGAATGCTGCAAAATCGGTGAAATAATTAAATGTAGTAATAAGTAATGAAATCAATTAAAAATATAATACGTATGTGACAGGAGTGCCGTATGCCCTTTGTCAGAAATGTAGTGGTATATATGATGCTTAGCACCATTTCCATCACGCCATGTTACCTTCGAGTACTACTTACCAAAGCTCAACAAAATTGTAGAGCAGTTTGTTTGAAGCAAAACCCTTTAACGTGTTCTGTAACATGTTGCTCAGAACTGAGCAATGAATGCAAGAGCCTTTTGGGGATTATCCAAGAAAAAAAAACACTGTTCCGCTATTAACGTTATTGAAATGCCACAAAATACTGCGCCATAACACACACACACACACACACACGGGTGCAAATATAAATCAGCAAAAACAGAGCATCAAGCATTCAAATGATCCTACGTGGTTATCGTCTTCCTAATTGTTTTATCAAGCAAAGGCACAAAACACTAAACCCAAGAAAGGCCACAGCTGTGAAACAGCTCATGTTACGTTGTGTAAGACGTTTAGTTCTCCATCAACTGAGGAGCATCAATGCCTCATCTGGAAATAAACTAGATTAGTTTGATAGGTTTTGCCGTTGAAGATTTAAAGGGGACACAGAATGCAGGACCCTCACTATAATAAACAATGTTCTGGTTTGGTGTGTGACCCTTTACACAGTCCTGGAGGCGCTAGGTCCCAACACATGAAAGGTTTCGCTTCCTTTTTGCAATAATCCACAAGTGCGCGCACAGCAGGAGCACACGGCCGCGCGCACCACACACACACACACACAGCACAAGAAGACTGTAATTTAAGCACTCTCTGTACATGGATCAAACCCCCGAAGCACACTATGAATAGCAAAGAAAACAACACACAATACGGCACAAAAACGAATTATGTCCGCTAATTTGCGAGTAAAACGCAGGCAAGCCGCGTTGCGGCCTGCAAACGAGCGATTCCTACCGTGCATTCATCCATGCATGTCCGCACCGAATACGCGTCCGTTTCGTATTTCTGAACCAGGAGCTCAAACTCATGGTACGTCTCCTGAGCTCGCCGGTCGAGGCGCTGGTAAGCCTCGACGCACCGGGAACACGCCGACATGTCGAGGCCGCAGCTCACGTTGTCCGGACTCGAGAACCCGTAAAACAAATCCAAAAGGGAGTAGGAATCACAAAAGGGCAGGTACAAATCACTCAGGTTCCACTCGGCGTCCGAGAGGCCCGAACACGCGGACACGGGGTCCGCCACCGCGAAGCAGCTTTTGGAGACGCTGTCGGGGTGACACGCTTCCAGTCTCCACAGAGGTGTGCTAGAATTCCCTGCGTAAAGATGAGTATAGTCGGTGGTGCCGGGAGAAGATCGGTACACCTGTTCCCTCGTGTCCCTGAACGCCACCGCGTCCCGTCGCTCGCCTTTAGTGCTCGTCCGTATAACCGCGGCGCACAGGCACAGGCGATCAGCGAGCAGGACGCTCGCAAACAAGAAGGAGGCCAAGCTCAGTCGCCATCGCTGGGCCCGTTCCGAATCAGCGGATGGCTTCTCGTACTGGCGGGGTGCAGAGCGGATGTTTAAGCCGTCATCTTGCTGCCGACACGTCCGAGCACCCCTGGTCATATTTTAGGAAAGCGCGGCGCCGGCCGACTCCACCGCGACGGCTCCTCTGCCACAATATTCATTGACTTTGGAGGGTGGACTAAGATGGATTTTTTTTCTCTTGTAAACGCGTCTCTCTCTCTCCCACTCTCTCTCTCTCTCTCTCTCTCTCTCGTCCTGCTGTTTGTGTCGATCCTCTTTTCCGTTTCACTTAATGCATGGACAGGGAACGAAGCACACGCTGGTTTATTCCTCTAGTTCGTAGCTCTCGGGAGGAAAGCCCACTCCTCCGCACCAGCATGTCTCTCTCCTCCTCTCATCTTCTCTCCTCTCCTCTCCGCCGTGGATGAGTCGCTGGGATGCCGCCTCTTCCTCTCCTCCTCTCCCTCTACCGGCGCTCGTTAAGGGAAGACGAGAACTTCGCGCTGTGGCCCGCCGAATTTCCTGGACCGGATCTGGGCGGATGGCCTCGGGCTTTTTCGGTTGACAGCCAGAATCATCTTCGGTCCTGTGCTAAGTTGCCGCCATGTTCGTCTTGAAGCACTTTTTCTGGGGGGAGAGCTGGGTCATTTGCGTCATCTCCAGCGTGGCGATCTCTCCATCCTGGCGCAGTGGAGGACTTTGAGCGATGGCGACACGGACACACAGCGAGTCAATAAAACCGTTAGATTGTGGATACAGGAAGACGTCTGTACGGCACTAACGCATCCAATAGCTTTGCGCAGTCAGTGGGTTAAACTCAGATTAACGTTAACACAGCTGTGTTCCGATTAACGAAAACATCGAATATCAGTCTATCAACTCTAACTCTTCTGCTCCAACCCAGTTAATACACATATAATGATCCGTGCATTCTTGGTCCCCCCCCCCCCCCCCCTTTATAACCACATTGTTAACGAGTCGCTTAGTCATAAATCTACTTGTATATAAATTAGGCTACGAGCTCAAATCGCACCGCAGGAGAGAGTGTCCTTTAAAATAACGCGAGTATCAAAAACGCAACAAAACTATAAACCTAATATCGGCACGACTGATGATACGCGGCGAACAAAAAAATTTCCGTATAAAAGGGACATTGCTCGTGAAGCCTTCTCCAAACCTCGATTGCTTCTGCGCTGCTGCTGAACCCCCAGTCCTTCCAGTCCCCCCAGTCCCCCTCCCCCTCAAACTTTATTAGTATGCAGTGTGGAAGTGGAGCTGTGACGAGCTCAGCTAAGGAGCCTAGTTGTTGGACGTTAAGGAGCAAGCTTAGGAACATGACGTGTGTGTGTGTGTGTGTGTGTTTCAACCTACAGTATTTGTCTGTCTCGCAATGTTTTTATATATTGTTTGGGGAGAACCATCCATCCATACATACAGTGATGTGAAGGTCATGTCAAGGATAGGAAGACAAACGTGTGTGTTTAATAATTTGTCTTCTAGTAACTCTATGGATTACAGTAATATTGGTATTATATATTTTTTCAGTGTAAAAAAAGTATATATTTTTTCTCAATTTGACATTATATGTTCAAGTATTGCACATTTTCACATTTCTAAATCACCATAAAGTGCCATGGTGGTGGCTTAAAACCACCTGACTCCCCATTCGCTCCAAAGCAAGAATTACTGTGTGTGCGTGTGTGTGCTGGTGTGTTCTGCAATGGACTGACATTACATTCAGGGTTTATTTTTATTGCCTCATGTCTGGCTTTCTTGTGACAGACTCAGAATCCTTTCAATTACTGCAGTTACTGAAGGTGAATGAATACCTACAATATATAAATATTTAAAATAACAGATAAATAGATTAGAAATAAATATGATGCTAATGCATTTAATGATGCTAATTAAATGTCAGTCATAAATGACGTGTCATAATGACGTGACATAAACATCTTTATGTTTAGTGACATGGTCTCTGTGACCATAGTGTTGAAATTTAGTTTTTATATAGTGAAAAAGATCATGAAACACACTCATTAAAGCACATGTAAACAAAACAATTATGTAAATAAAGAGTATGGAGTTACAGTGAAAATTACTGTGATTGATTGGTAATGATAACACTGAAACTGGTTACAATGTGTCATGGAAATTTATTAAATGTTCCAGATCTTGTCATTAAAAAAAAAAAATCTAAATCATGTACTATACCCAAACTATGCCTGTTACATTAATTATAATAAAATAATTAATATATGTCCCAATTTAGTTGAAATATGAAATCAATTATTTACATATAAACTAAAAATTAGATTGATGCTTATATATATAATTTGTAAAAAATAATTGGTAGTGGCAGCACAGTGATTATGATTTCCAGTTAGTGATTAGAAGGTTGTAGGTTTAAATCAGGTTCACTCTCAGATGTATAGACTCATAAAATGTATTGTTATTTCTTGCTCAGTATACTGTATGTGTGACAAATTTGTGATGCCATGCAATTTCCTAAATTAGCTAGCTCTTAATTACATGTCAAAACTGTCCCCTGCAACAATATATGTTACCTAATACCATAAAGGTTGGTTATTTTTACAATACTATTTGGGACACAGTCCATAAATCATCAGCAGTAGTGAATGATGTCCAGCTGTTTTGAACAGGTATGGCAAAAACTGGAATGGTATAATCCTTCTTGTCTTATATTTCAGTACAGGACACTAAAGAGACCCTTGTCTATGACAGTTGTTTTAAATTATGCTTAAATGTGCATATGGATCAAAACACCAACATCAGAGAGAAAACCTGCTTACCTATCATAGGAAAAAGAAAGCTTGCTAAACTAATACATTCAAGCAGAACATGGCATAAGCTTTTTATAATTAGACTGACACTATTTATGTAGCTTTTACTGTTTTGAGACAATATATACATAGGAACAGTGAAAATTCCATCATAAACATTAAGTTAAAAAGTGAACAAAGAATAAACTAGCCATACTGTAAATCACTCACGCACTTTATCCTGTATATACTCACTCACTCACCGTCTATACACTGGTACACCCTGGATGGGGTGCCAATCCATCGGAGACCCCGAGGCAGGAGTTGAACCTGGACCCTGGAGGTGCAAGGCAATGCTAATCACTAAGCCCCCGTGCAAGCTAGCTAGGAATTTAAGACAGAACTATTTATACAAGTCTGACCCCAAATTCACTCTGGACATTCAGTCCACACAGTGCTACCAGTGCACTTTATTTTTAACAAGAAAACTAATGCCTGGTTGTACAGCTGTGTACTGTATTTAAATGACACAAAAGGAAAAGGCAAAGTCAAAGTTAGGCCAGCTATAACGAAAACACAGAGGAGAAATAAACAAATCTTGTATGAAGTGAAGATAGTTCTTTAAGAGTTTCACAAACGTTGTGGTTTTTAAATATACTTTAAAGCATAATAGGGATTTTAGCCAAGCTACACATATTTTTTATATCTTAAATACTGACTGTGCTCTAGCACCTAGCACAGGTCTACCTTCATAACATGACGTGCGTACTTGAAACTTTGCCTCAGGAAGGAAGTCTCATTTATCTATACAGTGGAACCTTGGATTATGAGCATAATTCGTTCCGGAAGCGGGCTCGTATTCCAAAATTTAATTTTCCCATAAGAAATAATGGAAACTCAAATTATTTGGTCCACAGCCCAAAAAAATTAATACATAAAAATAATTTATACAAAATATAAAGTAAAAATAAAACAAATTAACCTGCACTTTTTAAAAAAAGTAAAAAATAAATCCCGACAGATAAGTGTTTCCGTTTAGGTGCGCAGGCGCTATGTGTGTGTGTGTGAAGCTAAAGAGGAGACTCTTACTTTCAGCCCCTCCCGTCTCCCCCTTCTCATCTTACACAGTAAACTTCATACAAACACACACACACGTACACAGTCAATAACTGAAAGACTGTTTTGGAACATTGCTAATGACACTCCTGTGAGCGCATACTAACGGAATCACTGCTGTAAAGTAAAACAAACAAATGTACCTGCACTTTACCTTTGAAAAGAATCGCGACAGAGCAGTGTTTCTGTGTAGAGCGGAGTGTGTGTGTCTGTGTTTGTGTGTGTGTGAAGCAGAGAGGGGGTGCTTCACACACACACACACACTAAAGGCGAGAGAGAGGCTGAGAGAGAAAATGGATCTTTAACCTTCTAATGAGACTTTCTTTTGCTATACACACGCACACACGTGTGTTATAAGAAACAGTACACGTGCGCTGTACACACGCGCTTACAAACACAAATTAAAAGATGTTTTACACACACACGTGGTCACAGTATTATAGTAAACAGTACACGTGTGCATTGATGTTGAATATACTAGTAAGAGACGAGCAATAAGACCCAGCAGGGGAGACAATTACCCACAGTTCCGCAGCACAAGAAAGAGAAAAACCGTTGGCTCAGTTGTGATCACGTGACGCTTGGCGTCAAAACAGGAAGCGCATGCGTGATACATGATACTCGGTACTCGTAAACCAAGACAATGCTCGTTTTTCAAGTCAAAATTGATTAAAAATCTTTGCTCGTCTTGCAGAACACTCGTAAACCGCATTACTCGCAATCCAAGGTTTCACTGTATTTTTATTTAATAATATTTTTGTCATAGCAACAAATATTTTTTATGGTTAAACAATTCATGTGGGTTCACATCTTGGTATGATCTATAAAATGAATGAGTATTTCTTCTTGTTCTTCACCTTTAAAAAATTATTAAATTGTTTGAAAAAAACTTTATCATTACTTGTGTATATATTCTGTGGGTTGATATGATTTATGACTGACATTGAAAACAAAATCTGGAAAATGAAACTAAAGAATAGAAAACCTCTGTACTGAATACATTCTCTGATGTGTGCATGCCTTAATTTCACTGTTTACTGTTGCTGCCAAAGAAATTTGGATTGAATAACCTCTATTTTGGGAGTTGCTAGAATTTACTAATTAAATGTGCTATGAGACTTTGAGGTCCCCTTATTACTGCTGGGGCTCATTTCAAATGAATAAACAAATCACAGAGTAGATGAATCTAGGAAACATGCAAATATTAGCACATGAACACACACACAGCTTGCGCCACCTGAAAGGTGGCCAATCAACAACATATGTGTTTGTGGCAAACCAAAGGCGAAGAGGCGCCTATTTAATTAGCAGCCCGCTGCTTTTCTGGCAGTGTCAAGAGAGCAGGAAAGTGAATGTGTACTCCGGTCTCAGCTCCCCAATGTTGTCTGGAATCCCCTTCACTGAGCTGGAGCTGTCAGACATGACTCACGCCCACCTGCACAGTTACTGATCGTTATCAGGAGACACTCCTTGCTACTCAGCTACACACTGGAGATTAATGTTACACTAATCACTATTGCAAACGATTTAAGAAACTAAAAGATACACTCCAGTGACAAAACAGGACTCATAAAAAGGAAGTATACTAATCTTTCACTATTTGGTCCTCGGTGGTTTAGAAATATGCTATTATTGACCAGAAGACCATTGCTAAAACAAACACAGAACACGATTTTACCCAACCCTCCCCCTCTTTCCTCATGTACTCTAGCAGCACCTGCACCGCTCCGGTGGAGCCAGGTGTAGATGTCCTCTTGGTTGTGGACATTGTATGTAGTAACCAGATCATGAATCCTTTGATATGTAGCTGACCCCCAGATGAGCTCAGCACTGATTCGATCTAAACTGCAACATAAAAGGATCTTGCACGTGCTTGGTTGTAAGCAAGCTGATGTGGGTCTAATTGTACATAAAATGCACAGCACATAAACTTGCACATAAACTGCATTACTGTATATCAGTATTCTGTCTACACAAACAAAAACAAATTATATTTGAGAAAAGACAAATTATATCTGCTTCAGACAGGGTCAGTTTTGGATATTATTGACATGTCAAACCAATAGCATGGGAAGTAACGAGATACACACTGTTAATTTAACTAAAACAATTCAAAATTGTATTTTTCCAGTTTGTAATTTACATTTCTCATTTAATAATGGTGAGTGAATTTTTATCTTTTTAGTATTTTTGTCTTGATTAAGTTGCTTAAGTTATAACAATCTTCAACAGTTGTATTAGAGTATTTTTGTTCAATTAGTGGAATAAAACTGTGAATTATCACAACAGGTAGGAGAATCACAACTCCAGATATGCTGTTGGCTCATAGCTAGCATTAGCCAATAGCAGCAGATACAGTATCCATCTATTTTATACATTATTAGACGTGCCCGCAACCTTGTTTTCTTGGAATTTAATTGCACACTCATAAGCATTTTAGCAACACCATCTGTTGAATTTTGGAATTATTATTATTATTATTATTATTATTATTATATAAGGGTGTTTTCTATATGTTATCGCAAGCTAGACCAAATACATCTGTGAAAATCCCATCTAAATTTATTTAGTAGTTTTTACATGATACGTGCACAAACAAACAAACAAACAGATAAAAAAAAATGGATCTTGATGTGTTCTATTTCTTATCTTACATCCTTCCAAATAGATTTTTCACAAATATCTTCAATGTACAGACGGTACAGTTTTATTATATGTATATATGTTTTATTTTTCAGTGTTTTATGAATACACATACACTTTTTATTGAAAAGTTACCTAGATATTTCCAGACTGAGTTGAGTGTAGTGGAGTGAGTCCTCTGTGTAGCTGTTGTTCCCTTTCAAAGGCTACACTCGATGCTGCGTGAAAACGCTATGGGAACATCTTGTCATGTTGCCGGTTGTG
>JAQMYJ010000036.1:12914950-12927908 GCA_030014305.1 Clarias laeviceps | reverse complement strand
GTTTACCATTCACGCAACAAGGGCTAACCGCTAAAGCTACGCCTTCTGGTCACCTAAGGTTAGTTCTGACAAAAACATTAGAACCACTGAGCATTTTTTCTTCTAAACAGGGTTCACTGTCCCTGACAACCCTTTAAGACATAAGGAGAACTGTCCTTCACTTTACCTTTTAACATAACAGTGTCTGTGGGCTTTTTGCTTCATTTACGTTTCTTGTATTGCATGCCAAATTGGCTTAGTGTTTATTGTTGTGTCTGTTTACATGTTATATATCTTGATGGTCTGCCAACCACATTTCCCAAATAAAGTGATCTGATCATTTCCAGATAACATCACACATGGCAGCGGAACTGGCCCCAACTAGACTTCACTGTAGTATATATAGATTTAAAATGGCAAAGGCCACTCTCTCTTGGTGTCACAAGTGTAGATTATACCAGTAAATTGAGAAGAGAGAGACATGGTTCTGCCATAGATCTGCAAAATTGGGGTTATGAACTACTGTTCCCACTAGGTAGTAAAAAAAATTAAGCACACACACAGACATCCACATACCCACACACACACACACACACACACAAACACACACACACAGAGAGCGAGAGAATATATATCCTGTATTGTTTTGTTACAATTTCTTGTATAGTATATATTTCTTTATATGTTTTATATATTTCTTGTATATATTTTTTACTTACCTTTCCTACATTTCAAATATTAAGTTGTATTCTTTTGCTTGTTTAGTGATGTTTAGAATAACCCATACAGATGCTTGATGCAGGTGTTTTAGCATCTCTCTTAAATCCTTGTAACTTATAACTTAAAAACTTTCTTTCCTTCTTTCTTTCTTAGTTATTTTACGTAATTTGTGTGTGTGTGTGTGTGTGTGTGTGTGTGTGTGTGTGTGTGTGTGTGTGCATAGACCAAAACAGGTCATTGGGTCATCTTAACCTGTGTTAAGTGATTAACTCTTCCAGTAATCATATGCTGACAAAGTTAATGCATGTAGAAAAAAATACACAAGCTTGCAATATTTTAAAAAATCTTGAGTTTATAAGCAATAACGTTTACAGGGAAACCATGCACAGTTAACCACATGAGCGAGCAAAACATGAACTGGCAATACAATTTTCATCTTGCTCAATGCAGGAAGTTACTCTGTGTTGACGAAATACTTCTAAATGAAATCCCAGAAAAATGAATTGTTAGTTTGTGCATGAACATACAGCAAATTATTTATCCATTTGTGTCTATTCGATAATGTGTCTATTTGACAAATACAGTTTTACTGTACAGGTGTGGTATGTAACTATAACAGCTACCAGCTATGCAAGGAAATACAGCTTATATTTTAAAATACTTACAAAGGAAAGCACAAACAGAACATCAAGACACATAACAATTGACAATAGTCAAGTCATTTCCCCCCCCCAAAGATTACACACACTCACAGCACACTAACAATTTTTCTCTCTTTTTGGTCTGCCATTAGCTTTCATCAGACATAACCACTGTCTGTCCTTACACTCAACATAGTGTCTGATCTTCTAGTTCATGTGTCAGTCTCTCAGTGCCTGATCTGATGCTGAAAATTACATCAGAACATGATCTTTATTCAAGATTTACACAAGAAAACATATACAAAGTTCATACACTGCACATACACAGTTCGATCACATGACTGAACACAAGAAAGCACACAATTTTTACATGTAAAATAAAAAATAATATTACGTTAAAAGTGAATAAAAATAATTGGAAACCAAAATACTAACTTCAAATGCAAAAAAGATGGGTTTTCAGTTTTGATGCTGAGTTTTTCACTTTCACTTTCTTATTTGCCAGCTGCTATTGTGTTGCTCTTTACAGTGCTCCATCCTCATTGGCCAGCTGATTTAAGATTTCTTAGATTCTTATAATGAAGCTATAGTTAAGCTGTGCTTAACTATAGCTTGGATAAAAAGCATGGATAAAAAGCATTACTGAGTCACTCTATATAACTGTATGCATCACCTGTGTGTATTATATGTTAGTTAATTTTTATATTAAGTGGTGGCACATTGGCTTAGTGGTTAGCACTGTTTCCTAGCACCTCCAGGTTCCAGGTTTCATTCCCACCTCGGGTCTGTTTGTATGGAGTTTGCATGTTTTCCCCTTTTGCTTGGTGGGTTTCCTTCAGGTACTCCAGTTTCTTTCCACAGTCTAACTATATATTCTAGTATCAGATTAGGCTAACTGGTGTTCCCAAATTCCCTGTATTGTCTGAATGAGTGTGTGAGTGTGTTTATGGGTGTGTGCATGGCCTGCGATGGAATGGCACCCCCGCATGGGTGTATGGCACCTCCTGTATTTAAGTCTCCTGGGATAGGCAACAGGCGTAATTATGATAAAGATTCATTCATTCATTCATCTATATTGTTTATTTCTTCCTTTAGTTTTATATTCCAAGTCTTATGATCTACACCTACAACAAAAAGTTTTTATCAACAGTTACTGTATGTTTGTGCTTGAGAGAGGATATGTATATCAGTATGTAGGCTTACATGAACTGGATTTCTTCTGTGGTGTCATACTGTAAGGAATTGTAAACTTTCACATGCAATCAAGCATATATTAGCTTTTATCTTCTGGGTTAATGTTTGTGGACCTGTATCTATATAACATCATATACTGTAATTTAACATACATTTACACTTTTAAAGTTTTTTGCAGGATGATTGAATGATTATTTAGTGGAGTCAATTTTGACTGCTGAAGAAGTCCTTCAAATTCTCAGAGAATGTTCTGGGTTCAGGTTGAAGGTTTATATTACATTCAGCACCATCACAAAGACTAAAGTATTATCAGAGCCTGACTACCATATTTGCACATTACTCATGCTTTGTATGGCCTTGTAAATTAATTCTTGTGTCAAAGTGTGTGTCAATGTTTACAGTTTCACTGAGAGAATGAAGTGGAAAAATGGACAAGCAGATTAGATGGACACACATAAACACACAAACACACAATGAGAGTGAACTGTGGGAATATTGATCAGGTCAGATTTTGTTCTCACCACCCCAGGTTAGATGTCATCAGTAACAGTATGTTTAAGTTGATGTATTAGCTAGTCTCTACTAATTTGCCTGTTTTGTTCTCTTGGTCTTTCTGGGTTTAACTTGCTTGCCAGCTACTTTCAGATCTGTCTTCTATGGCTTTGTACCTGACAAATGTGAACAACAAATATTTATTATATTTTATAACAGCAAAAGTGCAACACTGCTTATAAACTTAAGTTTAGAGGAGATAAGAACATTGTGTGGGCACATGTGCTCATATGGGCGTGTTGCTTTCCTGCAGCATCTCTGTAGAGACCAGTCCAGACAATATACAGTATATGATGACATTCCTCATGATTACAATGATGATCCAGTCTTTCTCTCTCAATGCAAGATGTGGAACAACTACACACCAAAATTACCCAGTGTTAAATTAACACCATACAGTAGTTATATACATGTAGGTCCAGTTGGACTCAAATTCACTGAAAGTTCTGAAAATGTTAAATCATCATGTAGGCATGCGAGGCAATATGCATGCATATCTCTCAGCAAATAAAAGATGTATAAAAGGAAATTAGGTAGAGGTGATAAATGGTAATAATGATAATAATATCATTATCTGTGATATACAGGTAAGTAGAACACCGATGAGCCATAACTTTATGACCACCCACTTAATATTGAGCAGGTACTTTTCTTTGCCACCAAAACAGTAATAACCTGTGTGTGCTGACACCTTTCTACTGAAATCAGCATTAACTTTCTCACAGTAGCTACATACTGATTGATTTCAATATAATCATTATTATAGCAGCCAGAAGTGAGTTAGATGGATTAGGCAGCAAGTGAACCTTTTTCCTAAAGTTGATGTTTTGGAAGCATAAAAATGGGCAAGCGTACTGTAAGAATTTGAGTGACTTTGACAAGGGACAAATTATGATGACTAGAGGACTGAGTCAGAGCAACTCCAAAACTGCAGCTCTTGTGGGATGTTCTTGGTCTGTAGAGGTCATGACATACAAGTACCAAAAGTAATCCAAGAAAGGAAAACCGGTGAACTGGCGAAAGTGTCATGGGTGGCCAAGACTTACTGATGGTGGTTCACATGGCTCACAGGTAAGGTCGTAGGGACTCATACCGGATTTTGCTTAGGGCCCTATTATACTATTACTGCATGAATCCACTCACAACTAACCAAACTAAAAGAAAACCTCAACATGTAGCGAGAGGCACAGACATTACTCACATTACTTGCCAATCACACACCATGGTGTTTCAAATTATAGGATGATGTCATGCACAGAATCTGATAAGTGCTGCTGTCAAACATCTCTGGATGAAGTCATTCCAGCTGTGACTGATTATTTATGTCTTGAATATCTTTTATAAAGCTGGAGGCAGTTTGGAATAAAATAACTGTCTGATTGAAACTGCCACTATTTTATTCCTGTATTCTATTCTTTTAATTGTGAAATAAAACATTTACCCAATTGATCTAAGCAGGAATGCTTTTACAGGCTAGATAAGAACTTCTAGTTCATATGTCAGTCTCTCAGTGCCTGACCTGATGCTGAAAATTACATCACAACATGATCTTTATACAAGATGTTGCTGATCTTTATTTACACTAGAATACATATACAAAGTTCATACACTGCACATACACAGTTCGATCACGTGACTGAACACATGAATGTAACAATTTTTTATGTAAAATAAAAATTAATATTACATTAAAAGTGACAAAAACATTTACCCAATTGATCTAAGCAGGAATGCTTTTACAGGCTAGATAAGAAGTTAGTGAGTTAGTGAAAACAGAGCTTTGTGAATTACATTTATTTCTTGCCGTGATTTATTTATTTTTTTATGAGTTGCAATTTGAGTTTAGGACATAGGAAACTTTGTGGTTTGATGTTTCCACTGTTCAGTAGAAACAAGGCACCAACAGCAGATGCTCAGTAATTAGCAAAGTGTTTACCTTAACGAAAATAAACAGCTAGAGGATGAGAAGAAAATAAAGGGTGAAACAGTGAAAGGGATGATAATAAACAGCACTCCTCTGTGAGACCATGATCCATTTGACCCAACAGTATAGTACACTGTACATTTATTTTTCTCCTTATTTCCTTTAGACGCTGTGGTATAAAATACAGTCAAAACTTGACTTGTGTTATGACTTTATTCATCAGTACATTGTTGGATGCAGTCCTTGAAAAGACCTTGTATCAATAAATGCAGTGTTATGTACAGTATGTGAGAGACAAATTAACTTACGCTATATGTACAAAAAGAGGACATACCATCAACATCTGAACACCTAGGATCAATGGTATTTAATCAAACTTGTTCTGGCATTCCTTAAACAGGTTGCCACTTCAACAGGTTGCCACATTTGAGAAATGGTATCATGTAAATTTTTTAATTATTATTTTTTCTTTTTTATGCTCTTTGCAAGATGTGCTATGGAGGAGGGCTTGCAATAATACTTTGAATGCACAGATATGCAACATTGGTATTAAAAACCAAACACACAAAAGCAGCCATAAATCACCATTTAAATCATTATAAAATCAGCCTGACCCAGAAATGCACAGTATACGGTCTCCAGTTAGAATTACCAGTACCACAACCAGTGGGTGCATGAAGAACATTTCCAGAAAATCAAGATATCACAATTTTCTTTAGTATCTTAGGAAAAATGCGAGTTGTACAGATGAAAGGGTCACTGTGATATCTTTATTTATTGGACAACTGATTCATTTATAGTATTTATTGTAGCAGTAAGTCACATTTCATGTCATGTATCTGTAATATGCAATCACATTTATTTCCAACTTACTGTATACATTAATGTCTATTCCATAGATGTCACTATGTTACAGTTGCTGTAACAGTAACTTTTCACAGGTCACAGATTTTTTCCTTCTGCCTTCTTGATGCAAAATCAAGACCATCTGGTTAGCATTTTTAAACATGCCAAAAGGCATGGCAGGTTGGTAACTTATTTAATTCGTCTATGCAGTACACCTGTCTAGAAGAACCTCTACTCTTTATCTTTCTTTACTCAGTTATTAATTTTTTTACCCATCTGTTCAAATTTGTTTTAATTCAGTTATTTATCTCACTGAATGCATGAAAAAAAAATTACCAGCACAACATTACTGTAAGTGCACTAAAATACATGTAGTAATAATTAAACTATACATATCTAATAGTATATTCAATTACAAAATACAAAACAACAGTAACTGATGAATTAGCATGCTGATATTACTGTTAATACTACAGAATTATCATCACAGAGGAGCACATCCTTAACCACTGCAAAATTGAACCTAGGTCTATTCATTTGGAACATTTTCAATAATCTGAGGCCTCCATCCAAGTCCAAAATCTTCCACTGCACCTTCTCCATTCCTGTCTCTGTCTATCTTAAGTGAAATCAAGCTACCTTTATTTTTTTCGTTTAACATGGTCCCATGGTGCTGATGGTGGTATAGTTAAACTTAGACATAGATGCTTCAGTAGCAGTGACATCATCTTCTCCCTCATTAAAATTCCGTGGATGGCATGATCGGCAGCAGCAGGAGAATGTGGTTAGCAGAGCCTTGCGGAAGCGCTTGTTCATGAAGCAGTAGATGATGGGATTGATGCAGGCAGATGTGTAGGACAGGAGGTGAATGAAGGAGATTGGGACTCCAGAGAGAGCCCTGTTGGCAGAAGGAGGATGGAAGGCCTTCCAGGTATTAACGGAATACAAAGGCATCCAGCAGATGAAGAACATGGTTACAATGACAATCAGCATGCGGATCACACGCCTTTTGGCCATGAGTTTAGTCTCAGAGGTGTTGATGCGAGGACGGTCTACCTGGCCAGCGGTGGCCAGCGTGAGCATGGACATCTCCATCGAGTTGGGTCGCTTTAATACCTGAATGTAGCAACCATCACTATGATCAGTGCCCGATGAGAAGGTGGCAGTTGTGCCATTCTTCATTGCTGGGAAAGGTTAAATAGTGAAAACATAAGTTTGTACAAAGTACAAAAGGCTTTTGTCCCCATGCCTATGCCCCCATCAAAGCTGTACTAATAATCATCACAATAGCACTCCTTCTCGTGCGATATTGCTTAATTGATCTCATGTGAGGCAAAATAGCAGCAATTTGGTCACAGTTTAAAAACAGTTAAATTATGGTTCTATTGTGATGTATTAAGTATTAAAAATTATTTGTAAAAATGTGATCAGTTCCACTAAAATTCTGTTCCATGTAAAACTAAATCACATATGCACAGTACATTATGCAAAATTCACTGAAGGATTAAATAGTATTTAAAATGCTTTCCAAAGTTTATATCCTAAAAGGTAGTGTTCAATAAAACATATTTGATTGTTGAACTGGACGAACAGGGTCTCACCACTATGGCCTTTCCTCTGCTTAAGTTCAAACTGTATTCCACAATATAGCTCCCGGGAGATGAGCCCATAAGCAATGATCATCACAACTCCAGGTATGACAAAAAGGATCAACAGCAACAAGATGCACCTAGAAGATCACAGGGAACCATTAGTGCTGAACTTTCACTGACAATGTAATCTGAAATGTGTTTCCAATTGCATGTAGTAGCCTTGTGAAATTTTCCCTTTGACCAAAAGTTTAGAAACTTTAGATAACAAATGCCTATTAAAAGTAATTTCTCTTGCACTCTAATCTGAGTTTGGGTTACATTCTAATCATTCAATTTAGCATCCGATTGCCAAGTCCCTCAGAGAAATTAAATACTCAGGTATCTCAGCATCTTTAAGAAAGGTATTGAAAAGTAAGATGAAAAAGCTTCTCTTTTGCATTCATCTGTATCATTTACATATCGGATATTTACATATATGAGATTGCATGTGCAAAAAAAGTAACATAATAATACAGGAAACATACTAATCTACTATGGGGTTGAAAAGCTGTTTTTCTTCATGGTCTTGGACACTGTGTTCATACTGTATATGTGCCAATATGTCAGGACCTGGAACACTTTAGAGACAAATCTTTCTCTGCCGAAATGCTAAAGCTCTATCATCTTCTGCCAAGAGTTGTCCATTCCTTTTCCAGTCCAGAGGCACACATATAAAACTCACAGAACCCTAAAACATTTGGTTCCTGCCCTAAACTCATTGAAAACATATGAAGAGAGCTGAAGAATCAACTACAGAAACACACCATAGGCTCGGATCCCTTACTGTGAGTCTTTCACTTTGCTAGGTTTTATAAAATTACTTATCAAAGTAGTTGTACATCTTTTATACTATTTATCATTTTTAATAAATCTATAAATAGGATAATAAGTCAGATAGACAAATAGTTAAATGGATTGATGACTAACTGGCAGACATAATTTACATCTATTTGAGAGCCATGTAAGGCTCTGCTTTGGACAGTTATATGTCGTTGAACTTAAATTCTTAATAAAATCTCAAATTGCTTAAGACTAATCTTGACTAATATATTCTTTTCTCCCTTAGACGTAAAATAAGAATATATTTAAAAATGGCAAGACTGGTGTTACTGCCATTCTCTATCCCATTTGATATTTGATATTAATTCTTACTGAATCCATTCTTAATTCAGACTATGTTGAAAAATTCATGTTCAACTCTAATAATTCTATCAGCTCATCGAATGCATGTAATTTGTTTTAATAACACGCTAAACATTGAAAAGACTCACCAAGCCTGCTTCATCTGGTCCTTGGGCCAATCGTGGCGGCACATATGGATGGTGATGTTGTTGGGTTTGGAGTAGCTAACAAGTGAGGAGAAGATTGGGTATGGGGTCATGATGAGGAAAGACAGAACCCATGTCATAGCGATAACCCTGTATGCATGGGAACGGGTCTGCCAGGCCCGGGACTTCAGAGGATTACAGATAGCACTGTATCTCTCAATTGCTATGGCCACAAGACTGAAGGTGGATATGCTAACGGAAATTCCTGTGGGAGACAACAATGCAGATTGACATTTCAAGCAGAAAGCACATAATTTGCATGGATTTGCGGTCAATTGACTGTTTAAATACTTCTTTCACTGATGACTACTCACATATTACAGGATCTTACTGACACCTCATATTGTGTGTAGGTTAATATCAAATGAGGGCCAAATAAGACTTATTAACTTGAGGTTCTCATTCAATTTATTATTTTATGAGCAATTAAAATTAATTTAGAATTTAATGAGCTAATTAAGTTGAGGAATTGAAAGAGACAAGACACTAAGACAGACATTTCACATGCAAAAGTATTTTTTAATTGAATTATTTAAAAATGCTCTGATTTACTAAACATTTTTACTTGAGGCTTTTACTCTGATCTACTCTTTATAACAGACCACATTATTTCTTATGCTGTCCTATCCATAAAAAATAAACTTTGTAGTGAGAGAGAGAGAGAGAGAGAGATTGTCTATTTTTCTTTGCATATCTCTAAGCATACAAAGACACTGGACAAAGAACCTAATGATCCCTTATTCATTATTTTTTTTATAACTATCAAGATCCAGGAATGCAATAATGTAAAAGTTTCTCCACATAGTGGCATGCATGCGGCAAAATGAGCACTTTTGATATGTGAGGATGTTGTTCATACAGGGTGAAAATATATAATTATCAGATGGACCTTCTTTCTAACTGCTTATTAATTACAATAAAAACTAAAAATAAACTTTGATTTAGTGGCTAGAATAAGATGAATGCCTACCCATAAGATAGGTCACAATCTTGCACATGGCAGCTCCAAAGATGAAGTCCTCCAGCAGATTTGGAATGAACGTGAAGGGCATGCAAAATACAGCCATCATCAGATCACTGACAGCCAGCGAGAGGAGGAAGGAGTTGGTGACCGTCCGCATTCGCTTATTTACCACTAAAACCACAATGATGAGCAAGTTGCCAAAGATACTGAAGAAAAATACCAGGGAATAGAGCAGTATTCGCACTGAATCCATTTCTGAAATAGATGAGATAACAATAATGAGTGGGCAAATTGTTTGTGATCTAATATCGCGGTAACCAAAAAAAGGTCATGTTTTATACCAACAAAGGCCCTATTCTTATAGTTGTTTAATAGTCTTTTCCTATTATCATAATCCTGCAAAACTTTGTACTTCCTGAAAAAATCAATACATTTAGGTTAAAACCAGAAGCTCTCAGCTCTCAGACATAGTGTTCAGTCAAGAAAAAGTTTAATGCTATCAAATAAATTCTATCAGATCTTTTACTTGCATCATATAGGATAGAAGCACTTACACATTAAAATTGAGTCATGATACCCCTTTCTATTTCTAGGTCATTCTAGGCCATTTCTCTTTGACAGGTCAGTCATTTTGAGCCAGACCAACTGTAATACAAGAGACAACTACCAAAAATATGGCTGATCAGTGTATCAATTTATGCATTTTATTTATTTACTTATTTTAATTGAAAAACTGACTTTTTGATGCTCATATATATTCTAAAAATTAATTTTATTTGCATTTTACATTGCTTTTCTTATCATAAATTGCGTGAATAAGTAGGTTGTCTTACTATTATAACATAGGTGTAACCTAAAGATGTTATTGCCAGTTTTATAGTGCAGGAGTTCATGCATCGTAACAAGTTGTTACGATGCTGTAAATCCCTGTCTAATTAGCCTAATTAGTGGCTGTGGGAGGAGCTAGGACAACTAAGGCAAGATACCAAAATACAAGATACTGAACAGACAAAAAAAATACTGGAGTAAGATTAATATAAGATAATGACATAAAATATTTTTAATGTACATACATTTATCGCCAGTGATTGCTGGTTAAGGAATTAGATGGAAGGGATTAAATCTAGTATTTGCCAATAGTTTTAAAACTATTACTGATGAATTATTCATTATATAATAGGTGTTGATGGCATGATACAAATATTTTGAGGTGCAACCCTTACATTCGGACTAAAACATTAAGCTTTCAATTATACAGTAATCATTATTACAATGTTATAATTATAATTAAGCTTTTGTATAAATTTATAACGCTTGTAGCTACAAACAAGGTTGCCTAGTGGATGGCAACCTTATTTATAGTGATATTTCTTACAGACTGTTTTCTACAGAAAATAATTTGTAGAATAGTTTTATAAATAAATGATAAATAAGGTACTTTAGCTGGGTTTTCACACATTAGATCACATATGTAACTGCAGAAGGCTGTGTTAATCAGTTTATATGGGGAGGATTATGGGATATGAGAAACTGTGTTCTGAGTGATTGCAATCAATTCAGAACATGTTTAACTGTAATATGTGGATGCATCTGCTTTGAAATTAATCATCTGCGACCAGTGCCTGAGGGTTTACTTCCCTTTATATGCTTGGCTGCACTATTTGAGAAACTGGTATGCACATGTACCATATGCAAGGATCTAGGTAAAGAGACATCATTTTAAGTGATTTCAGTCACTCATTTATAACATGTAAGATAATGTAATGTATGTAATGTATAACATGTAATATAATGTAATGTATGTAATGTATAACATGTAAGATAATGTAATGTATGTAATGTATAACATGTAAGATCATGCCTGATAAAGTAAAAACGTACATCAAATCCAACTGTGATACAAGTTGAAATGTGCATTTACCCCAGTCTGAACATTCTTGCACATCACTAGCAGACAGGATGTTTTTAGGGTACAAGGGATGTCTTGAAAGTCATCTCATTTTCAATAAATGAATGAAAATTATTTAAGAACAAACACTCATCTAGGCACTTAAGTATATTTGTCTTTAATTTGCTTTACTCATATTTAGAAACATGTACATTTAACAATGACTTTCTGAGAGATCATTTGCTCTTATCCTATTCTAGGTCATTGTGTTGAGTACTTGTTCATTCATATTTGAGACTCTGTCTGTGAAAACCAAGCTAAAGGTTTTTATTTATTTATTTATTTATTTATTTTTGTGTGATTCACTGTTTTTACATAAATCATATGTAGAATATTTTTATGAAGAAAACACTTAATCACAAAAAAAAGCCTTTAACTGGTTTTCACAGTCTGGGTCACATTTCACAGACACAAGAGAAGCCTTTGATGTTGTGATGCAGGCTGTAGCAGATTATCAGATACTGCTGCCCTAGTAAAGAAGAAATATGAGATCTTTCTTTTAAAATGTTCACGCATTACATTAAAGGCAAAGTAAATTACTGTTGTAGAAGTTGTTCCATTGTGTAAAACTATAGTAAATAACAATGGCTAAATATAAAATTTTTATTGATTTAAATAACTGATCAAATTTATAAACCTGTACATTTTTTGGGTGTAAATATTTTTGGGTGTACATTTAATGTATTTGCAGCATAATCAATGGAGGCTGAAGTCTAACCTCGTGTACTCTAAATATATCTATTTCTGCTCAAATTCTTTCAGCTTCCACATCTTCAAACATCAAATCCTGTTCATGTGGCCAGGCTTTCAGTCCTAAAAGAAGCATATGGAAATTTCCATCAACCTTCATTATCATAAAATCACAGATGTAAGGAAAGAATGAAATATAGTGTTGTCTCAATCAGCACTAGTTAAACACAGTGTTAAAAGGCTCTCTGAAGATATACTAGCATTGCGATCTTGGAATCAGAGCGGATTGTTTGTTTTGAAAACATTATCCGAAAAGCCCATATTGCCACTTTCAGTTAATAACAGTAATATGGACCGTAATTTCTAATTTGCAAACACTTACACGTTTGCCATCTGGCTTCTCTCCTCTATAGATTATCTTAATACTCAGTCACAGTATCACCAACTCAGCAACATCAGGCCAAAACAGACCTTTTCTAATTTCTCAGGATTAAATAATAAAGTACACAAATGTTGCATATATATTACAAAATATTTTTAT
>JAQMYJ010000036.1:12884431-12907847 GCA_030014305.1 Clarias laeviceps | reverse complement strand
AATGGATTGCCGATTTCTGGGGTCCATGTCACAGTGCACTTTAAAGTGTGCTCCCTGCTCCCTGTGCAGTTTACTTCACAGGGAATCACTTGCCGTTCGGAACTTGTAACTAACGCCTCTCGATTTTTGACCGTCTGAAAAATTCAAACTGCTTTTTTGTGACAATTTCTTTTTCAGTTCATGTGATTCAGCATGCTGTTTTGCTTTGAGGAATTTTGGCACTGTTATACTTCCATATCCATTCATTATGCAGAAACAAGACACAAGGGAACCAAGGGAATTGAATTGAAAAATAAAATTGAATTGAAATAAATAAAAAATAAATTGAATTGAATTGAATTGAAAGGGAACCAAAATTCTCAAACGATGACTATTTTTTTCCTTACATTAAATGTGATTTTCTTTCTTTTTTCTTTTTTTTTTCAGAACCAAAGTGACAAACAATAGTAGATCAAGACATCATTCTTCACATATAGAAGTTGCTCCAAAATCCAGTATTTGCATGTTTGAATAATGATTCTTTGGGCCACCCTGTATATAAGTCACATGGACATTTTTCCACATACAAAAACTAATTAGCAAATTGTATTTCAAAAGCATCAAGTAGGTATGTACTGTAAATACACTATATTGCCAATAGTATTTGTTCACCTGCCGTTACATGCATATAAACCTAAAATGATGCTGGCTCACCCTTTGCAGCTATAACAACCTAAACTCTTCTGGGAAAGCTTTCCATAAGGTTTAGGAATGTGTTTATGGGAATTTTTGACTATTTTTCCAAAAGCGCATTTGTGAGGTCAGACACTGCTCTAATGCATCCCAATGGTGTTCTATCAGGTTGAGATCAGGATTCTGTGCAGGCCAATCAAGTTCTTCCACACCAAACTCATTCATCCATGTCCTTATGTACCGTGTTTTGTGCACTAGTGCGCAGTCATGTTTGAACTGGTGTGGGGTTGTTTTTCAGGAGTTTGGCTCAGTCCCTTACTTCCAGTGAAAGGGACTCTTAATGATTCAGCATACCAACATTTTGGTTATTTTCATGCTCCCAACATTGTGTAAACAGTTTGGGG
Source organism: Clarias laeviceps (assembly GCA_030014305.1). Classification (NCBI taxonomy): domain Eukaryota; kingdom Metazoa; phylum Chordata; class Actinopteri; order Siluriformes; family Clariidae; genus Clarias; species Clarias laeviceps. Next base: position 12,906,771 of record JAQMYJ010000036.1, on the reverse strand, counting down.
GTGACCCCCTCATGTTCATATTAAAAACATCATATTAAACCATATGGAATAAGAATTGGATGTTACTGAAGTTTATATGCCTGTGAAGGCAGGCAAGCGAATACTTCTGACAATATTGTGTATAAGCAGTAAATATTGTGTATTATGGCTATGCAGTGAGTATATGCATTAACTACAGAATAGATAATGCTGTGAAGTGAAAAAAGACATCAATTATCTAAAACTGCATGAACAATTAAGTGATTGTCTTTCATAGTTGCCATCTTAGTTTGATTTATTATTATTAGTAGTAGTAGTAGTATTTATTATATACATATTTTCACTCCTGTCATTGTGACAGACAGTGACAGAAAGGCAATAAATACAGATATTAGACCATACACTTATCTATATGCAGTTAACACATGTAACGTGACATCTGTGTGGCATGTTAATTATTACGTACCTTTTGTAAAGCAACAGATTGCAGTGCTACAGATGTCACACAAGGCTACTACACTACAGTAAATTCCACCATGCTACTGCACTACCACATTACAACCCTTTGTTTTCAGTTCCATAATAATTTCTAATGCTTTATTAAACATGGTGCAAATGCGCTGCCATCTAGTGTTCAATTTTATAAGATTGTTTTCAGAAAAACCATTACTTTCTTCTAACCTGTCTGTAATTTCTAGTTCACATGTCTTATATGCTCTGGATAACAGAAAGTAACTAATGGCAAAAAGGAACCAAACATCATAGTTGTGATTCCTTCTATCCATTAGAGAACAGAGGCTTGTGTGTGAGGAGGAAGGGTGGTGCCAGGGTTTTGATTCATGAAAATGCCACAGTGGCTTTAAAAAGGGTTGGTATAAGAATAAAGGGGTTTCCTGTGTAGTACAAAGACAATAATGGTGCACAGTGATTAGTGGGCAGCAGATGGGTTATATGGTCCAGTGCAGTCTCAGTGGTTAAGGTTCTGAGTTAATCATTAGGACTGTCAGAGAGCCACTGCTGGGTCCCTGAGCAATAACATTTAAATTATACAGATGCTTAACTGTATATTTAAACTGTATATTGTCTTAGTCAAAGGTCTCCTTGGGTAAAATGTCTTATTAATTGAAAAATCAATGGGACTGTGGTTTAGAGAAGTTCAGTATCTATCAAGCTCGGCCATGTGAATTTTTTTTTATCTCACTGTAAGAATACAGATCATAAAAAAAATGCTGTCCTCTTCAACTGAACACTTGAGAAACATCTTGAGGTATCCTCATCTTGCCTGATATCTCCTGATATGTAACTTTTTTTCAAGATGGTACAACTTTCTTATATTGGTTAAGATCACACACTAATAAGTTCTAATTATTCCAATTATTAAAATAAAATGTCCTCTCTCTCTCTCTCTCTCTCTCTCTCCCTCTCTCTTTCAGGCACACACACACACACACACACACACACACACACAACACTTAATCGAATTTGCCTCAACATGATGTCAACATTAGGATTAAAAAAAATTTTTTCATGTACTTAGATTTTGACCTTTACAATAATATTGACCAGCTTCAATTTGATGTGGTTGAATTAACATGTAATTCTATTTTATAATACGGGAAAGGAGGGCTTATAATACAGTACAGTGCTGTGCAGACACACAGTAAGTCTTGAGCCACCCCTCATTTTTTTCATATCATAGAAAAGTCTAATCTTCCAAAGTGACAGATCTTCTTGTATTTTTAATGTAGTCTTAAGGAATAGTTTTCCAGGCTTTCTGAAAGACTTTTTTGGCTCTGGTTTTTGGCAAGCTTTTGACTCTCATTTTCAGTCCCTGTACTTGTCGACTTTTAGAGAAATGTTTTGTTTGTTAAACCACACAGTAATTTTTTAATCATTCAAACGTTAAAAAAATAATTTTAAAATAATCTAACAGATGATGAAAGATGATCAGGCTGGTGATTAGTATACTGTTGTTGAATGCTGAGTGGTTGGAACAGACGTGAGGGGAAATTAGGTTGTTATGTAAATAACCTTTAAATGAAAATGTATCTTTATGTACTTTGCAGCCTATGAGGGCTATAAGAGTTAGTTAAATTCTAATAAAAGTAATAAATAAAAACTAATACATTTTGCAAATAATATAAAAATAAACAGATGTTGTATAAACTTACTGTTATCTTTAATTCATGTTCAATATAAAATAATTCAACATTAATATGTCCTTCTATCTGCTGCCAAAATTATGACCCGTTCCATAGTCATATCAATCTGTTCTTCTAGAGATCTGCAGAAAGCTGGTAACTTTCCCAGACATACTCTCCCCGGATTTTATAAAGTTTAACTAGTAACTAGTAATATACAATGCTAATCCTCCTCTTTATATGTTGGGAGAATATATAACGTGGTATAATATTCTTTTTTTTTTTTTTTTGTCTGTTTAACTATTACAAATTATTTGAAAATGCATAGAAAACCATAAAAAAAAGTTATAAGTTAAAGTAAAGTTTTGTAATCATGAAAAGCATACTATATGTATAAGGAAAAGGTCTTGTAAGAAACTGAGGTTTATAATGCTTTATTAATTGTGTTTGCATTCTCACTTCACCAAGAGCCAAAAAATTTTGGCAGAAGTCTGACTTACAAGGTGGAGTTACATGGATATCTGGTGACCTAGCCAGTAAACATCTGGATAGGTCTCTTAAATCTTAGAAGTCTTGGATAGAATCTTAGAAACATGTTCTGTCTGCATTAATTATGGTTTGTAATACGTTCATGCATTTAGTACAATCTAGTCGCTTACCTTTCAGAAATTAGTGTTCTACAAATTAAACTGATGTCTAAATTATGTGAATGGTCAATTTTACTCACTCAGGTATCAGTTGGAGAATATGATTTATGCAGTCTTGTAGCACAGATAGAGCCTTAAAGACTTGCATTGCTCTAAACTGACTAAGCCACCCCCTACGACACCCCCCCACCCCACCCCCCTTTATGAGGCAGATGTCTTCTTGGCGTGCATTTAAACCTGTAATGAATCAACTATGGGAAATCATTTTTTTCTCCTACAACTACACAAATTGACTTTGCATACTTATACTGCATGTCTCAATCGATTATAAGCATTTATTGCAGTTTGAGATTATATGATCTAAAAATAAATGGTAGCTAGCTAAATGCTCTTAGTGACTCTTAATATCTAAATGTACTTGATTTGTAATAACTACGTATGCTATTAAGTACTATATATCTTACATCTTGTGAAGTGTAATCGCATTTAGGTGCCTAATACTGATAACTCTACTCAAATTTTAAAAAAGGCTCCATTCCACCCGCAACCCTGTATACAGGACAAAGTGGTATAGATGATGAGTGAGTGAGTGAAAGTGAGTGATTTGCCCAGGTTGCAATGTTGATTGTTATTATGCTCATGAAGCATTCTGAAATGACTTCCAGACATAATATGCGGTTAAATACCTCACCATTTAAACGAACCTTGCTCTGTCAAAGTCCATTTCACACTTGTGCACGGGCAAGCACTTCCTTTAGGCTGGGACATCAACAGGACAGGAATAAGTGAGTGGCATCTACCTCTTCTGTAAATTACTTGTGTTATCTTAGATTTGTTTTAGAATTAAAAATGGAAAAAGTTTTATAAAAATGATTAGCCATCTGTGAGCTTATGGTTCCCGTACCTTGATTGAAAGATATCTGTTGAGATTAGATTTTATGCTATTTTTGAAATGTTATTTACTTTTGTTACTTTTTTCTAATTTGTTACTGTTTCCTGAATGTAGGCTAGTAAATATATATGAATTATTAATACAAGCCTCTTTATCTACACTGCTAAAGACTAAAGGTATTCATTGCAAGCAATGTTCATAGCATATCACAGATATTTGGTTAAGGAAAAGCCTGGTGTTCTGCTACTGATGATCAAAAACCATAAAAGCAATCGGACCAAATGGAATAATAACAAAATATTACACTTTAAAAAGCAGAATAGATTGATGTATTTCAGATTTATACAGTACTTCAAATTTAGGCTTAAATGAAGTGTCATTCTGCTAATGGTGAATTACTAGGGTTTTTTTTTATGTACAATCCTGCATTACTTTTTTCTAGGTAACTACAAGTGATTTTTCAAATATAAGAAAGCTTCTGAATATGGATCAAATATAGAGTGCAGAGTCATCATGAAAACTATAAAAGTATGAAAAAATTTAATTAGGAAAAAAAAATTTACCAGAGGAATCGTGGCTTTTTTTAAGCGCTGGAATAATTGTGCAAAATGGCAAAATTGTGATCCTGTAGAAGCATAATACACTTTTCTGACACCTATTTGGAATAAACAGTGTACAGTACAATTATATATTTGTAGAATTGTTTTGTACTTGTTTAAAAATGGGAATGTTCTTAGTTAAAATGTAGAAATACCTATGTGCTTTGTTAACCCCAAGAATCTGTTCTTTGCGTCAGAGTTAAGTATACTGACACGCTCCTTTTTCATGGTTGTCAGAGGTCACTATGGTCCTTCTTTATTATTGAGGCAAAGTGCAAATGTTCCAGCAAGATGTGTACTGTCGTAGTCCCTTTAGCTTAACGATTAACATCTGAAGAGAGTTATATTCTGACAGTTTTAGCATATCTGAAATACCTTCTTTATCCTCTGTATTTAGTAAAAGTATTAATATTACTATTTATCAATTTATCTTGGTGGCTGGGTGCTATATTGCCTATCAGAGGCTAATTGGAAGAGTGGTAAAAAAAATCTGAAACTCTGAGCTGAATGTCTAGTATATTTCGGGTCAGTTTCATACGATTGGCTATGGTCTTACTGTCAAAATATACATGTATTTAGATTTTAATTTACTTGTTCTTGCAGTATTATATCATAGATGTTACTAGTGATATAGAAGGAAATTTCACCACACCTCACTGATAAGCTCAGCATGTTGTTGCAGCATATCGTAAAATAATTTGCCAGGCAGGGAATGATGGGTGTGCTAATTTGATAAGATAGAGAAAGTAATAATATAACAACAGACTTCAGACTGAAGCATGGCGACTGTATAAAACTATTTTTTTTCTATTAAGGTAATAATGGCAACCCCAAAACCTAGAGTGATTGCACTTTCCAAGCGTGAAGGCCAGACCTATGGCTTCTTCCTGAGGGTTGAGGAGGGGGTAGAAGGTCATTTAGTTCGGGCCTTGGAGATGGGTGGTCCTGCTGAACTAGCAGGTCTCAAGGATGGAGATCGCATTATCAGAGTTAATGGAACCTTTGTGGACAACCTGGAACACAGCCAGGTACAAATTAGATTTTAAGACTATAAAGTACACACTTAAACTTCTAGGACATCTATTGCATTTCATAATGACAAGTTAAGGGTTACGATAAAGTGGTTATCTAGCGATGCACCTTTGCTTTCTCACCTGTATCAGGTTGCTGATCTGGTTAAGAAAAGTGGATTGACTGTCACATTTCATGTCTTGGGAGACGAAGCATACCGGCAGGCCAAAAGCAATGGCATAAATCTTGCAGAACCACAGTCCTATTCTGCTCAGAGTCAGCCCACTATGAATGGATTCCCATCACCAGCCCCGAAACTCAAACTCTGCTATCTTCAGAAGACCAGCAACTTTGGTTTCTCTATGAAGTCCTCCAAAGGTGAAAATGGTTATAGACTTTATAACATTGTATTAAAAATTATCCCAGTGATCTATAATTCATAACTTTCTATCTGAATTCCCAGGTGAAGAGGGAATGTTCATGATCGATGTGATCGTCGGAGGCACTGCTGATAATGCAGGAGTTAAAGCAGGTGATCGTCTCTTGGAGATCAATGGAGAAAATGTAGAAAGTGCTACACACGATCAGGCTGTGCAAAAAGTAAGCAAAGTTTCAACATTTGAGTATTTTTGTGTTAACATTTTAGAGTTTCTTTAGAAAGGAAATAATATCATGCTCTGCTTGTTAGGTCAAAGCTGCTGGAAACAGTGTGATGTTTTTACTTGTGGATGAGGACACGGACAAATACTTTAAGAATAAGCACATCAGGCTGGGAAGTGGACTAGCCACAACAAAACACCTCCCACTGAAGCCTCGCATAGTCGAAATCACTAGAGAAGCCAGCGGTTATGGCTTCTTCCTTAAAGCAGACCCTAAAAATCCAGGTAAGTACGTAAATAAGGAGAAGGTAAGAGTGGAACACACTCTGTTGGCATCAGAGACATATAACAGTTTTTAATTATAAAAGACAGCTGTGTGTTCTCATGTGTCGGAAAATAACTGCATGAGTGACCACATTACAGATGTTGGAGAGATCAGCATTAAAGTAATCATAGGCTGTTAATATCATCCATATGTGCAGCTTTACTTCTCACATGAAGACCAGAACTAACTGCATGTCCACATGTGTGGGCTCAACTTTTTATTTATTCATTTTAATTTTTTTTTTTGAAAAAGAGACATCATGCATTGTGCATTATTAAACTATTTATTTACAGTCCAGCCAAACTATTATATAGTAATATATTTTAGCAACATGTGATTATACACAATCATTTACATTCTATCATTTACCCCGTCCACTACAAATTCAAACCATACACTCCTGAGTCATAGTTAGCATTTGATTCACAACAAAGGCCTGTTAATTAGGCATCGTCCTTGTTTGAATCTAAAACCTTGAGCAGATAATTTTGGTTCTTCCTAATGACTAATGAATCCAATACAGACTGATGTAAAAACAAGTTCATGATGTAATTACATGCATGTGCATTTGAGATAAGAAGGTCTGACTGCACAAATTTCCATACATGCTGAGATCACTATATGTAATCGTACTTTAGGTCATTTTATTGGAGAGATTGACCGTGGGAGCCCTGCAGAAAAAGGGGGACTAAAGGAGATGGACAGGCTGGTGGCTGTGGATGGAGAGGAGGTTCATTGTCTCACTCATGAGCAAGTCGTGGATAAAATACGTCAACTTGGAAACCGATGCTGCCTTCTGGTGGTTGATGCTGAAACAGACAAGATGTACAAGATGGTAAGTTTCCTTCAGAGTAAGTTTTCATATTTTCGCCCTAATCAAAATTTTCTTCCTGTTTAAATTCATTTCACTCACCTGACCTCACACGACCCTTTTTGTTTCCTTCTATGCACAAAAACAAAATTAAATTAAAAAGGAGTATTGGAGTATTTCATGTCTATGTATTTAATTTGTTTCCCAGGGTGGTGCGTCTCCTTTACTTTATTTGGAGGAAATGAGGAGTTCCATGCCTCAGCCAAGCAAGCCTGAGCCTGAACCTGAGCCTGAACCTGAACCTAAACATGATGTCACCCCAGTCCCAGCCATGGCTAATGCTGCAGAAGAAACTGCAGAAAAAACATATAAACCTAAGTTATGCCGCCTGGAAAAGACTGCTGCGGGGTATGGCTTCCATCTCAATGGTATCCAAGGAGTGCATGGGCAATACATCAAAGAGGTAGGGAGAACCTGAGAAATCTATCAGATTATTCATGACTCAGATCAGCATGGATCTCATATAAATATTTCCTTTGGAAAGTTCTCGATATTCATGCAGAGTATGACACTTTAACAGGTAGTGAAGGGAGGAGCAGCAGATAGAGCCGGGCTAGAAGATGACGACATTGTGGTGGAGGTCAATAATGTGAACGTAGAGAAAAGCACACACGAGGAGGCAGTGAATCTTATCCGCAACAGTGGGGACACACTGGTCCTTCTTGTAGCAGAGAGAGCAGCCTATGAGCACCTGAAAGCTAAGGGGATTGCAATTACCCCCCAGCTGCTGGATACTGAGAAAACACCAGTTCAGTCGCAGTCTCAGTCTCGTGAAAGGGTGAGCGCAGTTTATCTCCTGAAACGATAATCCCAACCTAATTGTTTTACTAATATCATGCCCTCTGGTTCACTATTTCAGACACCCTCTGTATCATCTACGTCATCCTCAGAAGATGAAGATGAGAGGCTTTGAGAAAGATGTTTTCCAAGTGCTGGATTATATTTATATGATGCCACGTCAAAGTTGCACAAATAAATGAAAAGCATTTAATATGTAGTCAATAATTTCACTGATAAAAAAGACAATCTTATAAATAGAAAGCAGACATGCCTACAGACTACAGGAGTTCAGCAATCTACTATTAATGCTGGCAAGTAAAAAAAGGGAGAAGCAGTATTCTTCTGCTTTTTCAAACACACATTTTTCAAATAAATTTGTGTATGCATTTTTGTGCGATGTTTGGGAGATGACATAAATGTGAACATGTAAAGAGAGCACAGGATTTGTATTATCAGGTCATCTTCACGTGTTGATTGTGTAAGACCGTATGCTCTTTGAACCATAATGCTTTTGGTAATGGAAAGTACTCTGTACCCTTAAACCTTTTTTCACCTTTTTGTCGCTGCATTGCACTCAAAACATTTCCAGTTTAATATTTGAAGGTAAGATATTTAGCAGTGATATAAAAAATATTTACTCTGCATAGGCTAATGCATGAAATATATATCTGTATGTATACACACACACACACACACACACACACACACTTACTAGTGAATAAAAAAAAAATCCATAATCACTTTGTGTCATTCTGAATTCTGTAGATTTTGTTTTGAAAACAATACTTTTATTGTCTTTAAATTTTTGCATCACTAGCAATGCCAGCTGTATGTTTGATCCACTGAACAAAGACAGAACATAAAATAAGCATTTGCTCATCTTTTTTAGAAAAACCTCAATTAAAACACCATCATGGCCCAATCACTCTAGTATAATGTACCTAGTCAACCCAGTGCCCTTCACCTTTCAACCAAACCAGCATCGTCTAGACTCTTCCTGATTCAGGAAATTCAGTTCTGGGTTCATTAAAAAGAGGCCTCTTAGAAAGAAGAAACAGAAAGAAGAAGCAGCTCAACACTTCAGTCCATGTCCCTCATGAGGTCATTCAGTAGGTCACAGAGTCATGTGCTTCTCGGGTGCCTGCTTGTGTGCCAGGTACATGAAGAGGATGCTGGACAGAGCACTAACTAGGAAGATCACATCAAACCAGCGATGATAGAAGTTGAACTGCAGCTCTCCCAGGACCTCAGTGACGATGGTACGGTACTCCAGAGGCATGCTCATGCGCATGAGCAACACAGAGGACACAAAATACATCCCCTATAGACAAAAACAGCAAATTAATCACACAGTAATTGTCTTGTCATAAAATATAAAGATTAGAGCAATGCATTATGCTCAAGTATATTACCATGATCTGGGCCAGGACCAGCACTATTACATTAGATGACTTGCTGCTAGAGATGGCATAGAAGAACTGAAAAACAACAATATGATTTAAGAAGAGGATATTAATGGGTATTTAATATGTAATTCTTCACAGATTTTGAATTCAGTTAAAGATTGTGGCTCGATCTAGCACTCGTGAGACCATACAATATACGTGGTATAATTCTACATATTTTACCTTAGTAAGAGTGATTAAAAGGCCTCGGATTGAGGTGACGATGATGATTCCGACCAGGATAAAAGAAATATGCTGAGACCAGAATTTTACCTGTGGAAAATAAGAATTTGAAAGCAGCCATTAACATACACATGCTTTAGAAATTATGCAAAGGACAAAGTGAGGTGTTCTCAATAAAAGAAAAAAAGAAAGAAAAACAATGATTTGAAATGTGAGGCTTTATCATGGAGGATTATAAACACATTGAAGGGTAATAAGACAGCAGAGACGTCATCACGCTGTAGACTGACTAATAAGTAACCGGAGCAGAGACAGATTGCTCACTCACCTTTGTTTTTACTTGTTTGACTACATTTGACAACATCCAACAGCACATTTTTTAATACTGTTGCATGTGTGCGAGTGTGTACATGTGTTCTCACATCAAACTGGATTCCCAAGTAGTTGACTGTGATCTCAATCCCTCTTGTCACTGGGTCAGTCTTCCCCACACGGTCGAAGACTATGTTGATGGTGGCCTAAAGCAATCATGCTGGGTTAATAAATTAAATACACACATATTCCGTTTATATGTATTATAATATCCAGTATGCACCACTGACCACAATAAATGCTCACCATGAATATCTTCCAAACACAATAGATGGAAAAGAAGTACCCCAAGAAGTTGAAGTATTTCCCTTGAAATGTCTTTGAGTATTCTATGCGTTCCTGATGACATAAAGAATACATTTCATGACAAAAGTTTCACACACATCATTTCTGCAACAATGCAATTTTCAAAGAACAAGGTCATGCCCACGGGTCATTTAAATCTCATGTCTAGTGACTAAAGAATGAAAATCGTATGTATAAACAACACTGGGGTCTGCACACACTGTATTAGTTGTGCAGTTGGGCCTTCATAATATGATTTACAATGCACTCCATTTAATACTGCAATTATAGTTGTAATTTACACCTTGGTAGCCTGCAGGTCCACTGTCTCCAGGAAGAGTTGTCTACTGAGCTCCTCCAGAGCATCTACTTCATGCTGGATCAGAGACAGATCAGTTTTTATATCAAGGAAAGTCAATCACAATTTAGACCAAATCAGAGCATATCTCATCTGATTTTTTGAACCTCCTCTTAACATTGTTTAATTATTTTATGAAAATTGTGATTGCATATTAAAATCATGAGTAATAGTATCTGAGCAAAAAGCAGCCATAATGTAATTTTAAACTATTGAAATAGGTCATATTAAATGCAAGCTTGAATCAATTTTAAAAAGGCTGAGAATAATTTAAACATATACGAGCATACACTTGCATTTCACGATAAAGGCATTTACGTGACCCAGACCTTAGCAGAATCCGGTACCTTTTTTTCTCTGAACATGGCCAAGAACTACTGACTTTTACAGGAAGAGAGTGTTTAACTAAACGCTAAAACCAACCAATTAAAGAACTTTTCTACAGTGAGTCAGCAAACTGAAATGATATCATGTTTAATCACAAATTTTTTTTTTGAAAAAAATGGTGAAACAGCAACCTTTTACGATCCTGAAGCTTGTAGACAGAAAAGTGCACAACATTTAGACACTCTGAAAGTTGCAAGATGAGTGTCAAAGGCAGAAACTATGACAAAGGATACTCTCAGTGCCTGGAGGAGAAGAAGTGACGCTCTTGAGCATCCCCCAGATTCCTGTCTGTTTGTTTTGGTCTTCTCCTCGCTGGTACATCTGCCTCCTGGTCATGGCAATTCTACGCATATGAGAGCATCAGCTAAAAATTCTGTGCTAGTGTTATTAAAAGAAAACACTCGAGATACAGATTTCTTATACAGAGACATAATAGTAAAAGCAAATCCTCTTATAGCTCTTGCCTTCTGTTTATAACTCACCTTTTCTTTTTACTGACAATCATGTCCATGGTCTGTAGCAACCGTCTCTCCAAAGCCAGGATGTCACTGTCTGTTACATTCCTATGAACACAAAAAACAACGTAGGAGGAAAACATTATATTATTAATCTAACCTACAATCTATTCTTACTGGTATAATTTATAATGTATGTATGTGTCACCTTCACGGTACATATCGGCACAGTTACCTTAGAAAATAAGACATGTATGTGTAGGGGCAGTTCACAGCACCAAATCCAGACAGCAGGGCCATCAATGTGACACCGATGACCCCGACACGGCTAATGAGCTGCTCAATAGACAGAATGCCTGAGGGAGAATGAGCACTATAATGTGAATGGGATCCCATACTGCTCTACCTTACTTGAGTATGTTAAGCTTTCTGAAATGAAAAAGTGCTGCTTCTTACCATGTTTTGGACTTAATATGGGAAAAGGGTCTCCAAGTTTCCAAAAGAAATACATAAAGGTGAACCAAACAACACATGCAAACAACAACCTCTGTCTCTGCACTGTAAAACACAAGACATAAATAAATAAGTAAATAAATAAATAAATACATAAATAGACAGACAAACAAACAAATAAATAAATACTCATGCATACCTAGGCAACCAAATTGCAACCTCCCTCATTTCACCTCAATTTCTCAATCTTTTAATATGTTTTACAATTTTGTACAATTTACCAATTATGATCAGGGTTATAGGGTTACAGGTGCTGCAATTTGGAGCATAATCTTTGTTAGCTTACTGACAACGAATAACCAGACAGACCACTTTTATGTTATTATCAGTGACCTGTTTTAATTTTTTTTTATTTCCATTAGATGAAGTTTAACGTATATACAATTTAACATATTTACACACAATCATATTGGGTGAGAATGCATGAAACATCTTGCACTCTTTTATTTTTGTAAAAACATTATAACATACTTACACAAACGTATGTTACTGACTACAAAGTAGCCAATGTAGAAAGGCACTACAAAGATTAGAACCAGCAGTATAACGTACAAATTCAGCTTCCAGTGAAAATATCTGGACCTGTAAAAATAAAACAGACTTAATTATAAATTTACAACGCATGTAATGTATGGGCTTTTTAGTCACCGTTGAGCCACTTACGTGCTGCTTAATGCTCCAAGGATTTCGAAGATAATGAGTTCAAACATTGTGCAAGAGAATGCAAATGTGATAGAGAAAACCACCTGCACCACATACTGCCGCACCTGGGAAAGACACAATGACAGTTTCATATCTTAAATATTAGATAATCTATTACCAATTTTAATAGCAAGCTACTCATGAAATGAAATGTAAAAATTGCATTAAAAAGCAAGAAGATCCTGTAGCCCAAATTATCTGCACAGAAATAACAGTGGATGGGTTGTTTATAATTTGCAATTAAGCTGTTATTTTAATTTAGGCATCATTTATTCATTGCCTTGCACCTCCAGGGTACAGGTTTGATTCCTGCCAGAGGTCTGTGTGCATGGAGTTTGCATGTTCTCCCTGTGCTTAATGGGTTTCCTCCGAGTACTCCGGTTTCCTCCCACAATCCAAAGATATGTAACATTAGGCTAACTGCTGTTCCCAAGTTGCCCATAGTGTGAGTTAATGTGTGTAAGTGTGTATGTGTTTGTATCCCAAGTCTCCTTGGAAAGGCTCCAGGCCACCCACAAGCCTGTTTACAGGACAGTGCGGTATAGACGGTGAGAGAGTGATAATTAATTCATATTAGTCTTTAGAAAACTTGTTCTTCTTTGAGAAATTCACGCAAAAATTGTCAACTTGCAGGCAAACCCGTCCACCAGGAATCATTTAGAAACAAAGCACAGATAACCAACTGGTTCTAACAATACTGATGCCACAAATCTATGGAGTAATGTAGAATATATAATGTATAGAAGATCTTTACTGTATGTAATGTATAACGTTACTTCATGTTGCTCTGCATGATTACCTCATAATCTTTAAATAATTGCCGCATGAAAAACAGCCAGCCAAATCCGAAAAACAACACCTGCAAAGAAAAAAGCGAGCTAATATAACATTACACCATTTTGTATAAATATTATTCATTAGTTAGCTGTACAGAAGAGACCGAGCACTCACCTGGGAAGTGAACATAATTACCGAATCCACAAAGAATGACATGTTGGCATATATTTCAAGTCTCGAACACCTTCATATAAAAATTATATAAAATCTCCTATTTCTTTAGGAACTGTAAGTCATTCGTGAAACCGAATAACTATTACAACAACCATGGTGTGTTTTATGATTCGCATTGTGTATTACGCCTGCATCTCAAACTCAATGGTTAGTTTTCCGGCGCATATTGATGACATCATGAATCGCTTATCGCTTACCTACAAGGCTTAATATTTCATGACTCCGTGGCTTTAACGCTAGAAGGCGCTCTCTCTCTCTCTCTCTCTCTCTCTGTATTCACTTTGCAGTTTCGCCCCATAACATGGATTGACTTATAAAGTTGCCTTCACCTGTGAAATACAAAATATTGGCCCACATAAAGAGAAAAAAAACTTAAGGAGATTTAATTTTACTTTAATTGGATTGAAAAGCCGACAAACACATTTTTAAAACCTGGAACCACAGAAAGCACCATCTCCACTTGAAATTCCTGCTCGTCACCCTGGGGTGGTTGACTTTCCTCGTTCGAGAGATGTCAGACCTACAGTACATGGCTGGGGCTACTTGAAGGTCAAACACAGTAATCAATATTCATCAGAGGTGTGAGTATGTAGCTGTCTTTTGCAGACAAGCAGAGGATACCACTGAGCATGTGATGCAACTGACCCCACTCAACCTAACACTTATACAAATCAGTAAGTTGAATCACTAAGTCATGCAGTGAATCACTAAATCATGCAGCGATGGCATATATTTTAATACAGTCACTTACATGATTTTGATGATTTTTAGTAAGCAACACTATGGTTGATTTGGGGTCAAGTACAACAATTTACTTACTGATTTACAATTGAAATAAACAAATGAAGGGCAATTTTTATGTATTTGCATAGGAAATAAAGTTATTCCTACTGTTTAACATATTTTAGCTTGCCATTTAACTTTCACCTCTGTTATTTTGGAAATGGTGATGTCATAACTAGCAGTCAATTATCTGTATGCATGTTATATTAAAAGCTATTCGCTTTGCACAATGAGCCAATAAATACTCTGTGGACTTACAATTCAGTCCATTAAAAAAAATGTGAAAAAAAATGCTTTGCTGCAAGAAAAGTCTGGTGACTTGCATTTGGACCTACACTAGTCAGCAATACATTACAAGTCATAGAATAGTGCCTCAAATTAAGGTAACAATAAAATAAGGCATACATGTGAGCAAGCTGATATTTAAATTATTATCATTGTTCCAGTAATTTCTTCAATTAGTGTTTGATTTTTTCTTTTCTCTAACCATCATTCAATGGTCCATTTTTTCCACAGCTTGTTTTGTTTTAAGGTAAAATAACAAATTTAACTTTAAAAGATTAATCTGAAATATTAAAAAAAAAAAAAAAAAAAAACTTTGTGTTTTATATTATACTGAGTATATGTATGCAAAAGAGAGGAAGGCCTCATGGCTGTGTAAATTGTTGTTAGAGGCTAACAGTCAAACACCTACTGTATATAAATGGCCCCTGTTGTAATACTGTTAAGGATAGGTAGATGGTAGGCGTTCTGGTGTAGGTGTTGATGAGGAGTTGGTACTTTTTTACTGGCCCAAGCCATTGGACCATTGCTTATATTTACCCTTGTTGTACGTTTGGTTTAGCATTTAATTTTAACAATTCATGCTCACTACTAACTCTAATTAACTAGTGCTTTGATGGAAAACCACATACATTTGTTATGTAGCTTCAACATTTATAGTATGGTTTTTTTGTACACCCATAAAACTAAACAAGCTTTCATAATTAACAGTTTCTACTTACTTTTAGTAGTGTTGGAAAACAAGATTTGTCTAAAACGTGCCTTATGAGTACATGCCTGGATTAGTAATATAAGTTGACCTAGACTGTGCTTGTATTAGAATAATTATATACAGTATGTGGTACTTTACTTGCTACTGAAGAGTAACTGCATATTATAGATAGTCATTTACCCAGGATTGAAGCAGTTTAGGCAGGTTGTAATTTATTGTAAATTCTACTTGGGGTATTACAATAAAGTACAACTTACCTTAAAAGAAATAACTGAAATAACTATCACATAAATTTTTATTTCATTGGTTGTCATTGTGGCAATTAGGAAAAAGGAAAGTGAAGCAAGGACATTCATAAAACTCAGCAGAAGTTGTAGTGGAGTGTTAAATTTGATTAAAGTTAATTAAAGTGGAAGTCTTATCTGACTGCAAACAACAAAGCAAAAACAAGCAGCAAAATTGAATCAAATAATATGAAAGCTGTCCTCACACATCCCTTTACAAAGTTTAAGTGCCCCTATATTTATCATTAAGTATCTGGAGAAGGATTCAGACACTTGCTGAAGTACATTTCTGATTTACATAGCCAATGTTTTCCACATAACTTTAAATAAACATTTGCTAAATTAATTGTTTTCATTTTTGCTAACTAATTATAATATTTGCTAAATAATTATTATTCTCAACTGTGGTTTCATTTGCACTATTTTTACTTGCTTTTAATGACCATATCTATTCTACTTTAATTTTGGCCTATTCGTCATTGGGACTTTATGCCTTAAATAATTCAGCTCTAAAATACATTATACACACCGTATATATGATGGATCTGGATCTCATTCATGCCTGGATTAGGTTAGCATAGTCAATTCACCTACATTAATGAGGTGTGTGGGGGGGACAGAAAGTACCTGAAAGTACCTTATGCTCAGGATTGCACCACAGACCCTGGAGTTGTAAGATTGCAACACTACCTAGTGCAGCACTGTGAATTGGGACATTTACACATAACAAATTCTAGTACTAAGCATTTATTTCGCATCTCATCTTCATCTGTACCCCATGTTTCCTTTGTGTGTGTAAACCAACCAGAGCAGTCCTCACGGGTCTTCAAACATCACTGCTGGCTGCTATGATGACTGCATTTCATATACCATCCTATGATATCTAGGGAGTGTAAATTGCTGTGGCTTTTTGGGATACTTCCTTGTCGAGAGAGAACTGTAAGAGTAGAGGGACAGGTTTTCTGTCATTTACACAAGACTGAGTAAGTGTCTAGGGAGTACTTACACAGTGTGTACGATTGTATTGGCTGTGTTGGGAATATAGGAAAGGGCTGTACCAAGCAGATGGAAAAGAGTTGGAGAAATATTTTTCTGTTGAACTTTGTCAGCTCAAACTGCAAAACCACAGTATAAGGATATGAAATCAGTTGTTCCAATAGAAGCCCAGATTAAAAATATGGGTTTCATGCAGCCTGCATTTCATGAGACAATCTGTGGGCTGCTCAGAATGTTACAGATGTTGCCTGCACAAGGCTTCGTATTTAAATTTGTTTGTAACTGTTTGTATTTGTTCTTGTGCCATTTTTAGAGTTATGTGTGTTAATACCACATTACTTACAGAACTCTAACTAAAGGCACAAAGAGGAAACATGGTACTGAGTGAAAACATGTCGAGGAGAAAAAGTGTGTGGAAATGCCAGATAAATCAGATGAAGTGTTCAAGACACAGAACAAGTCAAGACAGGATCAGGGAAGGTAGCATTAGATATTTTTATGAGGAAGAGCTTTTAGAAGACAGGTAGATGAGTTGTTAAAGAATGTAACCTACTGGATTCCAACTGCCATTGGTACTGTACAGTACATCTTTATTTACATTAATTTGTTTTTACACTCGCTCTACCTTTCATAGTAAACTATAAATTATTATATTACATTTGGTGACACCAACAAAAAAATCTTTTTTTCAATGGTAAGTGCTGGTGTTTATAGAGAGCAATCAAGACTATATTGAAAAAAAAATTTTTTATATGATCTGTTGAAAAAGAAATGGTCAGTCAACAAACCATCTGAAGATAAAGTCATTGTTTCCCTGGCAGTTACTTACAAACTTGGGTTGCCAACTCAACAAACGATTGTGTATGATGTTCTACTCAAGAACTTTAGAGGAATTACCTGCTCACAGTTAATTTCAATAAGCTGGTGCATAACCTAAATCTGAATACATATAACTTTCCTAGTGTAAATATTGACCTAAGCTTTTGACATAAGTCACCCATGCTGGATGTGACTCTAAATTTATACAGAACATATGTCTCATGATAGACTGCCTGAGCAAAAACAGTAATCAGTTGGATGTAAACAAGCAGATACTTAAAAAGAGCATTTGATTGGATAATTACTGCAGTTATTAATAAGCTCCAGCTGGCAACAGTTCTTTTAACTCTGAGCCAATAAGTAGCTTCTTATATCTTAAATACTTACAGTATGTCAGAAGATCTATACTATGGTCTAAAAAAAAGATGTTACTCTGTTTCAGAGGGGTCAAAGGCCTGGGTCAAGCAAGGAAAATAACTAAGAATATGGCTGAAATTACTGGTAGTGGGATAAAACTTTCTAATGCATTATTAAAACATAGAGAGATGGTCAGAAAAAAAGAATCACCACAATCAGATATCACCTGACAACAATGCAAAGATTTATTGCACTCAAAATGTAAAAAAAAAATGGTTTTGGAAGCATTAGGAATAATGTTTTCATGTAACTTGCTCACCAAAGTGTCCTGGCCTGAGCCTCATTGATGGTGTTCGGAATGTATTTGAGAACACTTTATAGGGTGATGTGACTCCCCCGTCATCAATACAAGATCTCAATGGAAGCAAATGTTGTGATGTTAAATAAGATTGCGAAAATAATGCCAACAATGAAAACGTAAAATATGTTGACAAAATATTAGTGTGTGATAAACTTATCCAGTTTTCTCTGGGCAACTCTTGGGCATGTTTTTGTTTGTCTGTAAGATACAAGGAACAGTGATTCTGATTATGTGACTTTGTCCATGAGTTTTTTTGTGTGTAGGAGGAATAAGCTGTCACAACCACTCTCACTCAGAATCCTCTTCTGTGAAAGCTAAATGAAGCCTTTCTCAAATGAGGGCTCTTCAAAAGCAAATCCGACTTTAGAAATGAGAACATTAACATATCTTTATTTTTATATGCAACGGATGTTTAGAAGTTTAGAAGCTTGAAGACATGCACATTTTTTGAATATTATATCTTCTAAAAAGGATCAAGGTGGCATGGTGTGGCAATGAATAATAAACTGTGGCCTCTCACCTTCCGGGTCAAGGGTTCGATTTCTGCCTGTGTATGCATGCAGTTTGTATGTTCTCCCCATGCTTGGTAGGTTTCCTCCATGCACTCCTGTTTCCTCTTACAGTCCAAAGACATGTAGATTAGTTTACTTGGCATTCCCAAATTGCTGGTAGTGTGTGTGAGCCTTGCGATGGACTGGCACTCTTTCCATGCCACCTTGTGCCCGAAAGTCTCCTGGGATAGGCTCCAGGCCCCCGCGACTCTGTACACAGGATAAGCGACATAGACGATGAATGAATAAATGAAACCAGGATCACTGGCTTAAATGAAACAAAAAGCAGTTTCCATAGAAGGCAAATTAGCATTATGAAATTAAACATGAGGTGCAATTATTTGGGTCACAGACTAGTACATTGGAAATAACATGCAGTGTAATTCAAAACAGTTTATTCCTGCTGCATAGATGTTTTGGTAAAAACAACTACACAGTAAAATCTCTAGTGTTAATATAACACCTTCACAGTTTACTTGAATCCAACTGGACTCATATAAACACTGCTGTGTGTTAATTCATCTCTTGGGAATTTGCTGTGTATAAAAAGCCGGTTGGGATGTTATGATAGGATCGAAGATTCTAGACACTCCCGCTGTGTTGAAGCACCCAGAAAAAGAATAGATTGACTTAATTAATAAATCAACATTATGCAATAACAGAGGAATTGCATCAATCCCATTGCCATTTAATGTTCTATGTCTGTTTGTGTCTGTGTTTCAAGAAATCCTGACACTCAGTATATGTATGTTTCCAGTATGTGTCTCTCTGCCATTTTCCATTTGCACAATTTCCCTGCCAGATGTTTACCACACAAGATTGTTTTTATTGTGTGTTGCTTTGCAGAATCCTGTGTTGGCACACTTTCTCAAAAACTTCTGCATCGAATTAAAACTCAATGCTATGTTAAAAAAATACAAAGGGAAAAAAGAAAAACATCCACATCTCAGTCCAAAAGGGCATGGTCATTTTTGTTTGTAAATTTTTTAAATGGCATTAATACGCATCCTGGGTAGTGGTCAGTGATGTCGTAACTAGTTCAGGGATGATTAAGCAAAGACGCAAAGATCACTCACTCCGGAGACCAGGGATGTTGAGGCCAATAGACTTTATTCTTTCCAGAATACAGTTGAGCAGTTTCTCTGCAGAGGAAAAGCTCTCATCTCGATGCATGCTTATACTGTATATATTGCACGTTTACATGACACTTCTTCAACGTCCTGTTACCACCAACACAATACAAAATACAATGCTTCAATACATAGGTTTACTCATTCCCACAAGACACATGCTCTCATACTGTACATGTTCATCCTATGGATAAAGGAAACATCACTCACTTAATTGGACAGCTTGTCCACGCGCTCCCATCCTACAGCAGGTTGCATCTGCTCTGTAGAGTCATACTAAGGCCTTGGTGGCCCAGCACTCAGTTTTAAGTCATCAGTCTCTTTACTGGGTACAATGATATATTTTGCACTATATTGTTCCCTACATATATAATAAGGCAAATTAAACATTATCTGTACACAATTTGTGATTAATATTTTGTGGTTAAATCACTACAGTGATAATTACAGTTGTAAATGTCAAGTTTATCTAAAAAAAAAACACTCTGATCAAGCAAACCCTATATGGTTAAAGTATGGGATAATTATGAAAAGGAAGCATATTTAAATGCATTAATAGTACATTTGTAGCTTGTAAAGAATATTAAAAAGTATACACACTTTTATGTATACAGTACCCGTCAAATGTCTAGACACATCTTCTAATTCAATGTTGTTGTTGTTTTTTTATTAACAGCACCTTAGTTTAGAGATGAACAGTAGAACTCTTCAATATATAGTTCAAATTAAGTGTATTATATGAAAGTACATTTTAAATTAATACATTTAAAATTCCACTTAAGTTAACTGTAAAGGAATACATTTATCAATATGTGTTTATAAACATAATATTCAACTAAGCAAATATTTAGTGGATAATTACTGTAGTGATTAATATGTTTAAACTGGCAGCAAGTTATTTAACCCTATGTGATGCAGTAAGTAGCTTCTCATTTATTAAACAACCAGGTCAGGAGACATATCCTGTGGTTGTTGCAAAGATGTTACTGTATTTTAGAAGAATCTAATTATTTTCCTGTATCAAGCAAAGAAAACAACTAAGGAGAAACTACTGAAACTGGTTTAAAAACTGTCTAATGCATTATCAAAACCTATAAGTATAGTCCTGATGTGTCAACTTTGTGCAAGAAATGTGGTCAGAAAAAATAAAGAATGACATTTAATAGGCATCAACAGTACTTTCTGAAACCGCTAAACCTATTAAAATTGGGTTAAGAACTGTCCAACGAATTATTAAAACCTGGAAGCATAGTAGTAACCCATCATATTTAAGAAAGAAATGTGTTTGGAATTTTTTGAATAATAATTATTATTTTTATGATCATGAAACTTTTGGTGATATTACATCGCAAAAAAAAACCATCCACATTTAATAGTGAAAGTATGAGTATTTCCACATGCACAATGAGATAAGAGACCTCAAGGGATTTGGACAAAACAGTTGTGTAGCCTTAAGAAAACCACTTATTAGTGTGGCTAATAGGACAAAAAGGCTTCAATTTGTTAGGGAGCATAAAGAATGGACTGTGAATCATTGAAAAGTCATTTGGTCTGATGAGACCCTGTTTCAGAATGATGGGCGCATCAGGGCAAGAGTGGAAGAAAAAAAAACAAAGACCAAGACTTGTAACTCTGCTGCAGAGAAAAGGTTAATTTAGAGTTACCGACCTCAGAAATAGCTCATTTACAGCACCTCAGATTAGAGCGGGTATGAAGGCTTTACAGAGCTTAAGTAGCAGACACATCTCAATATCAACTGTTCAAAGGAGATTATTGCATATTTTGGGTGCCTTCAGCATTGTTTTACAATGTAGAAATAAATTAAAATCAGGAAAGAACATAGAATTTGAAGTTGTGTCCAAACTTTTGACTGGTAGTTTATGTTATATTGAGTGTTGAAAAGGGTGTTGAATGAGAAAAGATCTCCATATCTGTTACTCTTCTTTCCTGCACATTATGTGAGTAATTGAAAACAAGCTAATGAGTGTACAGTTGTAAAGGGAAGCTTTTGATTATTTAGATCTTAAGTGTAAGAAACCTGGTTTGAGACTTTCATACATCCAAATTTCCTGGACTAGAACTGTATGAATGCTTACTCTAGTTTACTCAACTCATCTTTTAACAGATTTTGATAGTGAATGATGATACTTTATGCTATCCTGTAAAACTAAATGTGAGCTGATGTTCATGTCTGAAAATAAGTCTTACCGTGGTAGATAACTCATCATCATCATCATCATCATCTGCCTGCCGCAGATAAGACTACCAAGCCAAATGATAAGTAACAATTATTAGTAACAAGTCCAATAAGTGCCCTAGTTAAGATGTTGCATTTACTGTACAATTATAAGTACTTTATTGACCTAGAATTTTGCACAACTTGAGGCAATTTTAACATGAAACATTTGCAGTACATGTAGACTTTCCTTTATATATATATACTCAGCAAAAAAAGAAACATCCTCTGACTTTCAACTGTTTTTACTTTCAGTAAACTTAATGTGTAAATA
>JAQMYJ010000036.1:12858459-12868731 GCA_030014305.1 Clarias laeviceps | reverse complement strand
GCCACAGTTGTAAATAAGAAACCTGTTCTTAATCTGTCTTGCCTGGTTAAATAAAGGTAAATAAAAAATAAAAATAAAAATGAAGACATATTACTGGTCTATGTAAAGGCTATATAAGCTCATATAAAAATGTGTACTGTGCAAGAAGCAGCATTCTGCATATATAAAAGTTTTTAAAAGTTTATATATATATTTTTTTATTAAAGCAGTACTGGTTACAAAACTGTAGCGAGCTTTTAAGGTCTGATTTTACTTCAGCACTCCATGGCTCTACACAGCATAACAAGCAAAAGCTAAAACACTAGAGAGAAAACATAAGCTGTGTTATAGAGAACAGCTGAGACAACAGGCTTTATTAAGCCAAGATCATCCCTGTGGAGTCAAAGGATTGGTAACCCTTCGCTCATTTTGTCTGTTATGTATTTGCGCTGTGAAAAATAGCAAAACACATACAGTATTATGCAAAAGTATTAAACCACCCCTCATTTCTTCATATTTTGCATCCAAAAAGCCAAACTTTCTTCTATTTTAATGTAGTCTTATGAAGTAATTTCTCCAGACTTCTAGAAGGACTTTGCCCTTGGCTCTTGTTTTTGGCAATTTTTTTGCCTCTTATTTTCTGACCCATCCCTGTACATGACCAATTCCAGATGAATGTTTTTGTTAGATATAATTCCCAGCAAACTTTTCCACATTTTGTCACTTACAACCTCAAACGGAAATGTATTCCATTAGGATTTTATATGATAGACCAATACAATTTTTCACATAATTGGGAAGTGGAAGGAATAATAATGATAAATGGTTTTAATTTTTTTTAACAAACAAATATCTGAAAGGTGTAGCATGCATTTGTATTCAGTAAATACTTTATAGAACCAACTTTTGCTCCAATTGGTCTTTTAGAATATTCCTCTACCAGCTTTGCACATCTAGAGAGTAAAATCTTTTGCCAATTTTTTGCTTTTTTTTAAAAAATTTTTACAAAAACAACTCAAGCTCAGACAAATTGTATGGAGTGTGTCTGTGAACAGCAATTTTCAATTCTCAGTTGTATTTCCCACTGGACTTTAACTGAGCAGTTTTAACACATGAATATGCTTTGACCTAAACTATTCCATTGTAATTCTGGCTGTATGTTCAGGGTTATTTTTTGGCTGGTGAACCTCCACCCTAGTCTCAAGTCTTTTGCAGACTCAGATTTTCTTCTAAGATTGTCCTGTATTTGGCTCCATCCATCTACTCATCAAGTTTGACAAGCTTCCATGTCCCTGCTGAAGATGATGCTGCCACCACCATGCACAATGTTAGTTTTTCACCACACATAGCATTTTGCATTTAGGCCAAAAAGTTACATTTTAGTCTCCTCTGACCAGAGCACCTTTTTTGCATGTTTGCTGTGTCCCCCACATGGCTTGTCAAAAACTGCAAATGGAACTTCTTATGGCTTTCTTTCAATAATGGCCTTCTTCTTGCAACTCTTCCATAATGACCAGATTCTGTGGGCAGATTCTTCCACCTTTGCAGCTACTCCAGAGTCACCATGGGCCTCTTCGCTGCTTCATATCTTGGTAGGTTTGCTATACTCTTTCCATTTTGGGGTAATGGATTGAACAGTGCTCTGTGAGTTGTTCAATGCTTGGGATATATTTCATAAGCCAACCGTGCTTTAAACTTCTCCACAACTTTATTCCTGACCAGTCTGGTGTGTTCCTTGGGCTTCATGATGCTGTTTGTTCGCTAATGTTCTCTAACAAACCTTTAAGGGCTTCGTAGAACAGCTGTGTTTATACTGAGATTCAATTTCACACAGGTGGGCTCTATTTAAGGTGACTTCTAAAGGCAATCAGTTCCACTGGATTTTAGTTAGTGATATCAGAGTAAAGGGGGCTGAATACAAATGCACACCACACTTCTTGGATTTTTATTTGTAAAAAAGTTTTTAAAACCTTTGAGACATTTTCTTCAACTTCACAACTGTGCCACTTTGTATTGGTCTATCACATAAAATCCAAATAAAAATATATTTTACGTTTGTGGTTTTAATGTAACAAAAAGTGAAAAAGTTCAAGGGTTATGAATACCTTTGCAAGGCACTGTAAGCAACAAAGTAACCTATGAATCATTCAAGCATAAAAAACATGAACCCCATGAGAAACAGTTGCAGAAGATGACAGATGATCAGGCCAGTTATTAGTATACTACAATTTGTTCTCTGCAGCTGATCCAGAATGCAGCTGCACAATTTGTTTTCAACCTTCCTAAATTGTCCAAAAACATCTCACTTCTCCACACCATCCACACCATCCACTGGGTTCCTGTAGCTGCCCATATCAAATTCAAAACACTGAAGCGTGCCTACACAGCTAAAAATGGCCCAGCACCCACTTACCTCAAAGCACTTAGCATACCCGCACTGCAGTACATTCCCTCTGGTTCCACCACCTTTTAGGGATTGAGGAAAACACGCATCTATACCGTTTTCTGTTCTAGCTCCTAGGTTGTGGAATGAACGTATTCGAGATGTCCGTACAGCTGATTCACCAAGTCACCTAAAGTGACAATTAAAGACCTATCTGTTTCTTAGGTATTTGGGGTAACTCCCCCCATACACCTCGACAGCTGCCAAAAAAATAATCTTTCTCAAGTGTTTGACTGATGGTACTCCTAATTAGCAACCTAGTGCAGTAGTGTAAGGATATATTAAATGATGAATTATTTTAAGCACTTGTATATGTTGCTCTGGACAAAAGCTTCTGCCAAATGCCTAAATATAAATTTACGAGTCTTAATGTTGAGTTGTTTGCAGCAAATGAAAGCGATTTTTAAATTGTAGCTTTTGCCACTTGGCAGCTTGTCACTCAAGACATTTTCCACAGTACTGTTTCTTTATATAATACAGCTTTTATTGGATTATCATTCTAAGTTTGACTGCCCTACCCAGCAATTATATCAAGGTATCCAATGACAGTTTACACAGTAGCCCTGATGTACTGGGCATGAAAACAGAAAAAAACAAGCAAGACATGCTTTTTAATCGTAACCATAGTTCATAATAACACATTATGTACATATACTACAGTGCCATGAAAAAATATTTACCTCTTCCTTCACTTAAATGTTTCAGATCACTCTCACTCACTCACTCACTCACTCACTCACTCGTCCATACCGCTTTGTTCTCTATACGGAAGCCTATCCCAGAAGACATAGGGCACACGGCAGGGTACACCCTGGACAGGGTGCCAATCCATCTTAGGACACACACATACACACACTCATTCATACACTAGGGGCAATCTGGAATGCCAATTAGCCTAATCTGCCGGTCTTTGGACTGTGGGAGGAAACTGGAGCACCCTGAGGAAACCCACTAAGCACGTGGAGAACATGCAAACTCCAGGCACACAGAGACCTGCAGATTATGATGACATATATGATGAAATAATTGCCCCTAAACCTAATAACTGGTTATGCCACCATTGGTGGCAATAACTGCAATTGAGCGTTTGCATTAACTTTCAATGAACCTTTCACATTGCTGTGAGGAATTTGGGCACACTCTTCTCTGCAGATTTTTTTTAATTCAGGGCATCAGCGGGAGTTCAAGCATGAACGGCCTGTTTAAGGACCTCAATCGGATTTAAGTCCGGACTTTGACAAGGTCCATCCAAAACCTTAATTTAGTATTTTTTAAACCAGAGGTGGACTTGCTGGTGTATTTCGGATAATTGTCCTGCTGCATAACCCAAGTGAGCTTGAGGTCATGAACTGATGGCCGGACATTCGTCTTCCTGATATTCTGGTAGAGTGCAATTCGTGGCATCAATTATGGCAAGTCACAGAGGTCCAGAATCTGAAAAGCACCCTCAGACCATCACACTACGACCACCATGTTTCATAATGTTGGTATGAATTTCTTTTATTGAAATGCTGCGTTGTTTTATACCAGATGTAATGAGACAAACGTCTTCCAAAAAGTTCAACTTTTGTGTTAATCAGTCTAGAGAGTGCCCAAAAGTCTTGGGGATAATCAAGATATGTTTTGGCAAATGTAAAACTAGCCTTTGTGTTCTTTTTTGAATCATGAACACTGACTTTTTCCCTTAATAAATAAATTTAATTTCCATTTAAAACTGCATTTTGCCTTTACAGTAGAACCTTGGATTACGAGTAACTTGGTCTGCGAGCATTTTGCATGACGGAATTTTTTTAATAAACTTTAACTTGATAAACGAGTGAGGTCTTGATATACGAATGTGCTTTGTCTGCCGAGCAACACGTCATCACAACTGAGCTTCTCTCGCACAAATTGTGGGATTGTGGGTAATCGTCTCCCGTGCTCAGTCTCAGTGTGCACGCATACTGTTTATTATAACATTGTGAGCACATGTGTGTGCGCGCATAAATCATTTTTTTATTATATTGTGTCCAAGTGTAGTAATTGTATTTTAGTACTGCAACAACGGCGCCCTTCAAGAAAAAAGTTTAAAAGGCTGTAGCAGTGTGGGAGATCAATCTGTTTAACGACATTGTAATGTCACATTTCCACCAAATCCTCAAAAGGAGGCAAAAGCAAGTCTCAGTGAAGAGAGGTTTCTTTTTTAAAAAGTTTGCTGACAGAGCAGTGATTCTGTTAATGTGTCTGTGTGTTTGTTTTATTTTTACTTTATATTTTGTAATAATTATTTTTGTATGCATATTTTTGGGTTGTAGAAAGACTATTATTTCTTATGGGAAAATTTGTTTCATATGTGAGTGCTTTGATATACAAGCACTCTTTCAGAACGAATTATGCTCACAATCCAAGGTTTAACAGTACTTGAGTTATATCAAAGCACTCGCATATGAAACAATTTGTTTGATGATCTGAATCATTTTAGTGTGACAAATAGACAAAGAATACACACTTTTTTTATTATGTTACCAGTATTAGTTTTACACAATTCTTTTCTTTTTTTTTTCTTTTTTTTCAAAATATGGCTTGAGATACTCCTGACACTCTTGTTGTCTAGCAAATCTTTATTATGAAAGGTCATACAGTTGATGTCAGAAGTTTACATACACCTTAGCCAAATCTAAACAAATTTTTTCACAATTCCTGACATTTCATCATAGTAAACAGTCCCTGTCTTAGGTCAGATAGGATCACACACTTTATTTTAACAATGTTAAATATCAGAATAATAGTAGAGAGAAAGATTTGGTTCAGCGTTTATTTTTAAATCACATTACCAGTAAGCCAGACATTTTCATACACTTGAAACTATTTTTGGTACATTGCCTTTAAATTGTTAACTTGGACCGAAGCCTCCACGTAGCCTTCTCCAAGCTTCTTGAAACAAATTGCTTGAATTTTAGCCCATCCTTCATAACAGAACTGGTGTAGCTGGTGTAGATGTTTGTGATAGAGGGAATTGAGACCCCGATGATCTTCCTCACTATCCTCTGTAGAGTCTCGGGGTCCGAGATGTCACAATTCCCAAACTAGGCAGTAATTCAGCTGCTCAGGATGCTGTCAATAGTCCCTCTAGGAATCTATAGAATGCCTTGAGTTTGTTGTTCTTAAGCCATTGTGCTACAACTTTGCAGGTATGCATTGGGTCATTATCCATTTGGAAGATCCATTTGCAACCATAAATAGGTACAAAAAGTCTTGTCTTTACCTCATGTCTGATATCTTGAGATTTTGCATCAATATGTCCCCTTAAACTTTTCATAAGCCAACCGTGCTTTAAACTTCTCCACAACTTTATTCCTGACCAGTCTGGTGTGTTCCTTGGGCTTCATGATGCTGTTTGTTCGCTAATGTTCTCTAACAAACCTTTAAGGGCTTCGTAGAACAGCTGTGTTTATACTGAGATTCAATTTCACACAGGTGGGCTCTATTTAAGGTGACTTCTAAAGGCAATCAGTTCCACTGGATTTTAGTTAGTGATATCAGAGTAAAGGGGGCTGAATACAAATGCACACCACACTTCTTGGATTTTTATTTGTAAAAAAGTTTTTAAAACCTTTGAGACATTTTCTTCAACTTCACAACTGTGCCACTTTGTATTGGTCTATCACATAAAATCCAAATAAAAATATATTTTACGTTTGTGGTTTTAATGTAACAAAAAGTGAAAAAGTTCAAGGGTTATGAATACCTTTGCAAGGCACTGTAAGCAACAAAGTAACCTATGAATCATTCAAGCATAAAAAACATGAACCCCATGAGAAACAGTTGCAGAAGATGACAGATGATCAGGCCAGTTATTAGTATACTACAATTTGTTCTCTGCAGCTGATCCAGAATGCAGCTGCACAATTTGTTTTCAACCTTCCTAAATTGTCCAAAAACATCTCACTTCTCCACACCATCCACACCATCCACTGAGTTCCTGTAGCTGCCCATATCAAATTCAAAACACTGAAGCGTACCTACACATTTAAAAATGGCCTAGCACCTGTGGACTGTGGAGGAATTAAAAATGTTTTAATGATTTCGACTTTCAATTTGGGAACACCAATTAGTCTAATCTGAATGTCTTTGGACTGTGGGAGGAAACTGCAGCACCCAGAGGAGGCAGGTGAAGAATATGAAAACTTTATGCGCACAGACCGCAAGGAGGGAATCAAACCCAGATCCTGGAGGGTCAAGGTGACAGTGCTAACCACCATGCCACCATGCTGCTGCGAAAATCATCGGAATGACCTAAAAGAAAAAAAGATTTTTTTTTGAGTAACAGCCCACTATATGTGCCTGAAGGAAAAAAGATCATGACACCGCAACTTCAGTGTTAATGTTATGATAACTGATTTAAATTCCAGTCAAGTGGTAGCAGAACAACAACCTATCAGAAAAAATAAGGTGATAACTGCCAAATCCGGGAGGCACAGAGGGAATCACACACCAGTCAGTGCTGATGGGGCAATAGCTGAAGCTGCTAAAGCTGACTTGCATAGAGCTATGTTTTTCCTGATGCAACACTTTGAAACAGGCCCTGAAAAATCTTCCTTCTGCATTTTATCCAGTTTAGTGATACTGTTATCAGTCATGATAGAAGTACACAAATTCTTTACAGGTACCAGGGATTTGAACTTCTTATTAAGACATTGAATACCCATACAACTCAAACAACAATGTAATTATTTGCAGTTGAACAAGTAGAGCCAAAAGCAAAGGATAAACCTTTCTAATCTGAGTCTTTTAGTCTAAATAATGGATTGCAAAACTAGAAACCACCGAAATAGACAAAAAGCGTGGTATTTTTAAACTGATACTCACCACACCTGTTTGTTTCTGAACAAAGGAAATGCTATTTTCAATGCATTTTGCAAGAATAAAAAAAATTATTGATAATATTGCTTAAGTAAGAATATGTTAAATATAAGTTTTGTGTAGACCAAAGCAGCAGTGTAGTACTATCAAAGGTAAACACACAGTCATACAGCAGTCCATTAAATCTTATCATATGTGGTGTTTATCCATTAAAAACCTTTCTGTAATGCATGCACACAGTGAGGCAACTTACTGCTGTGAGTGTTTCCAACACAGTAGGAGCTTGAGACAGCTCCCGAGGACTGGTTGCAGTAATGGATAGGCGGTGCACAACACATACAACCATTGTCGGCTGCTTTCCCAAGTGCAGTGACATGCACCGGAATCTGTAAATTGTCACTCAACATCTTCCTGACAGAATACCAAATAATGACATTTATTTATATAATGATAGCATGTTCGTGACGTCTGTGATTTGAAGCTGGCGATAAGTTTTGAGTGGACAAACAGCTTCCTGTTACATTTGTTTCTTGGTTGACATTTATTGCATGTCATACAGTATTACACCAGGTAGTAAGGTTTGGTTGTCACTTTATCCAGTGGGCATCAGTTTGTTAATCATCAGAATGGAATTATTTCTATAGTGTTGTTGAAAAAACCTGATGTTTGTATTGAATGTTAAATAATTTAATGACACAAATTCAGGTTGAAAGACACATCTTTTTACAGAAACATCTCTTTGTTGTTCCACTGATAGATAGGATTGCTGTGTCCCTGTGGTTACTGTCATGCTCACATGGAGTTTTAACTGCCCTAATTATTATCCTTGAGCAACAACAAACCAGAATAAATCAGGGCACAGCACAGATGGCACAGGATTGTTTTCACTGGTTTGAATTTCCTGTAGCTCTCTTCCCTCTCTGAGTCAGAAAGACACAAAAAATAGAAACCAGATGCATCCAAAATGGCATAGCAGGAACATAATTATAACGTAGATAATTATGGTGATGTTTGTAGTGCTCAGTATGTTTCATATAGGGACTGGATGCTTTGCAACATGATGTTGGTTTTGTTTTTGGGAGATTCAAGACAAAGTGGACAAGGACAAGAGGACAGATGCAAGAGACTGAAACAAATCTCTAATGATAAATCAGACTGAGATAAAGACAGAATGAATATAATGATAACTTAATAAAATACAAGTCTACAAGTCTAAAAATAATCTATACCATTACCTATGATGCTGCACAATAATTTTATCTTAATCTGTGGGGAAAATTAGTTAAGATAAGGCTCATACAAACTAAAAGCTAACATTTTAAAAATGATATCAATGCATTAAAGCCTGAGCTGTTCTAGGCTGTTGTTTTTGTAACCCTAATGCCCTTGATATAACCACAGAAAAGTGCTTTAGGAACTTCCATTATAAGTAAATGGCTCAGGATTTAAAGACTCCAGAAATAGCGAATCAGTAGATTTAGAAAGTAATGAGGTAGAAAATGAAGAGGGGGACACAAGTCAGAACTGCCTATGTCAGGCCTGAGCATTTAGAGAGAACAATGTAAAGTCTGACAAACACAGAAGTAAGTAAAGAGGTTCATTTGCAAAGGAAGTTATGGCAAGAGGAAACACAGCCTGATAATATTTATTCTGTTATATTTATTCTGCTCAATGACAGCAGGATCAAAGACAGGAAAGATAGGAAATTTAGATTGGCCCACATCACAGGTCAGCAGCCCTGCCGACTAGAATGTTTGGAAGTGTACAAATATACACTGACCAAAACCATGCATCTGTGGGACACATAATGAGACAGCTGAAACTCAGGAATGCATGAACAGGAAATAACCCTGTGATGACTTGCATTTAGCAGGCAAATTATTAGATAGTGTACTTTGCTACTATTCATTTGATATGTATCTAGATTGTTCTAGATTGTTGCAGATCAAAATATTCAAGAATTATTTGAGGAACAAGGCCAAAATTTTTTTTTATAAAAAATCAAGGTTGACTCTGTGTATTTGTGGTATTTGCTGGACAGATGATTTTGATCCACAGAGGGGTTCTACACATTTGCATGAATTAAAAGATTTGCTGCTAAAGTCTTAGTGCCAGATACCACAGCACACCTTTTAAGGTCTTTTGGAGTCCATGCCTCAACAGGCCAGAGCTGTTTTGGTGGTGCATAGCATACTTACTTACATAGCATTAGACAAGTGGTTTTAATGTTATGGATGATCAATGCACAACATTGTTTTGTATTGACATTTCTAAAAGCAGTAGGCATAACTCGGGATGCTGTCTGCAAAATGCTGCCTTCATTTTAAATATGGAAATAAACAAACAAAAAACCTAAAAATTATCTTGCAAATTTATAATTTTTTTTTTTACAATTGTTTACACAAGAATAGACAGTAACTTAGTTAGCACCGTCTCCTTGAACCCAAAAGTCTGGGTTAGATTCCCAGCCAGGTTTGATTCCCGCCCCTCTATGCGTGGAGTTTGCATGTTCTCCCTGTGCTTGGGGTTTCCTCTGGTACCAGTTTTCTCCTACAGTACAAAGACATGCAGATTAGGCTATTTGGCATTCCCAAATTTCCCACAGTGTGTAAATGAGTGTACCCTGAATACAGGATACCCTGAAGTGGCATAGATGATGAATGATGAGTGACTTTACACACATTTTCTGTATCTTTGGCTTATTTTGTCAAAACTAAAGCACAAAGCACAAATTGTGCCAGTTCTCCCACTTAGAAAGATGAAAGAGGCCTGTAATTTTCATCATAGGTATACCTCAACTATGAGAGACAAAATAAAAAAAAATCCAGAAAATCACATTGTAGTTTTTTTTTTTAGAATTTATTTGCAAATTATGGTGGAAAAAAGTATTTGGTCAATAACAAAATTTACTCAATACTTTTGATACAAAGTATCTCAATACTTTGTTATATACCCTTTGTTGGCAATGACAGAGGTCAAACGTTTTCTGTAAGTCTTCACAAGGTTTT
>JAQMYJ010000036.1:12834562-12854899 GCA_030014305.1 Clarias laeviceps | reverse complement strand
CATAAATAAATGTCAGTATCAATGTGTGTGTGTGTGTGTGTGTGTGTGTGTGTGTGTGTGTATTTGTGTGTGTATTTGTCACGGTATCGGGAGCTGTATAAAACAAAGAGCCATGGTATGACATTTTGGATTTATTGGGGTTCATCCAAGTACTCCGGTTCCCTCCCAAAGTCTACAGACATGCAGATTAGGCTAATTGTCAATAGTGCCCTGAGTAACCTGAGATAGTCTCGTGGCCTCCCGTGACCCTGTATGGGATAAGCGGTATAGAGAATGAGCGAGTCAGTGAATAAGTGAGTGATTATACTAGATGCTGATAGTGTTGTGTTACACATCATGCCACATATGAGTCCAAAAAATCTGCCATGCTAGAAAGCACACACTGAGGCGGATTTACGCCAGAATGGTGTATCGATATGAATTTTAAGCAGTTCTTCTTAGTGGCTATACAGCATAATCTCTGTGTAAAAGTGACTTATAACTGAATGCGTCCTGACCACCCAGTTTCTCCCTTGAGTGGCATAGTGGAGTATTCATTCATTCATTCATTCATATTCTATACTGCTTATCCTGTACACAGGATCACCGGGAGCCTGGAGCCTATCCCAGGAATCTTTGGGTACACCCTTTACAGGGTGCCAATCCATCACAGTGGGCATACACATTGCATGCAATTTGCAAACACCAATTATTGTATAATCTGCATATCTTTGGACTGTGGGTGGAAACTGGAGAACCTGGAAGAAACCCACCAACTGAGACTGACTATGATTAGATTATTTGTTTATTATGTTTTTTTACTCAAAAATGCATAGAATTGCAATGCAACTCAACACACACGCACACACACACACACACACACACACACACACACACACCTGAAGCAGAAATCAAACCCTTGACAATGGAGGTGCGAGGCCACAGTGCTAACCACTACAGCATAGTGGATTAATATTTCCAAATTCCTAAACCACTCCCAGGTGTGAATGTGTGTTTCTTCATGGCCAGATCATCGAGTGTTGCACAGTGGCTTAGTGGTTAGCACAGTTGTCTTGTACCTTCAGGGTCAGGGTTAGATTCCCACCTTGGGTCTGTGTACATGGAGTCTGCATGTTCTCCCTGTGCTTGGTGGGTTTCCTCTGGATACTCCAATTTCCAATTTTTTTTACTTTTTGGCTGCAACTTGAAAATTATATATTTCATTTTATTGATGAATCTTATAACTTCAAATTAAAGGAAATAATTATCTTTTCTCACCATAGTAACAAATAATTTGAATATATTGTCAACTTTTATATTTTTATGACCAAATTCTACATTCATAAATGTACATTTTCTAAGTCACTTCCTAAACTATCACCTTTCCTCTGTGAAACTTGTTAAATCTAATAGAAAACCACAAATCTTCTCTGTTATTGTCTTAACATTCGGAATTAAACAATGAAACATTTTTTCCAATTTAGTTAGTCTATTTTCTCTATTTTTATTTATTTAGTTATTTGGTTGTTGTCTATTGTAATTATTCATTTACATATTTTTTTATTTGTCTTATACTGTATATCTTTTAGTAATTTTTTTGTTCTATTAACTGTGGATATTTAATTGTATAATTATTTTTTTACAACCTGAATCTTGTATGTTATATTTGTATTCCCTTTGTAATTGTAAAAATTGTAATCTGTATTTGTAATGGTCAAAACATGGTATTGGTGCCAAAAGTGTCTCATCTAGGTGAAAAAGTGAATTTTCAGATAGGATCATATAACACATTGAACATTTGAATTTGAATCCAAACTACTGTTTCTAAGCAAAAAGCACCAATTCAAATATAAATAGTTTTTTATTTGTATTTTTAAATATTATTGTTTGATAGTATAATGCTGAAAAATTGCCATTTTGGGGGAACATATAAAATAAGAAAAGTAAGAACGGTCACTTCCATGTTGCATAAACGTCAGAAGTAGCTTCTTTGGCACACATATTTTCTGTATTATATGAATAACATAAAAAAATAAAATCATAATAATTTGGTATTAATTTTGTAATTAATAATAATAAAAAAAGAAACAAAGTTTGATTCTGGCAACCCCTGGGTGTGTTCGGCGACCTCTGCCGACGGAATGAAGAACAGCAGCTGCAGCGTCTCCTCCCCCACAGCTGGATTAACAGCGTGATTAAGCCTGGAAAACACACACACACACACACATACAAGCCCTGGAGCATCTCAGCATGCGGCTCGCTCAGTGTACCAGCAACATCACTCAGTAACAGAGCGGGGAAGGTGGAGGAGAGCGGCGCATTGCTTTAGAGACAATGAATGCGGGCTGATTTCAGAGGTAAGAGGCGCGTCGGAGGCGTCGGGACTCGTTCAAGGCCGATCGACAACCGCTTTGTGCTCGGTAATTACAAACGCATTGGGGGAAAATGGACGCAAATCCGCAGCCATTCGGCTGTCGAGCGGGTACAATGGCAAGGCAAAATGCTCAGTCTGGCGTGTTCTTCATTACAGTGGATCGGGGACTTGTACGGGGGGGGGGAAACGTGCATTAACTGCAGCTCGGTCATTGTCTGCAGTGTGTAGAGCATCGCGGCTGTAACTTGGAGGCAAAACAGATAAAGCTGGACGTTCTGCAGCCTGTGTTTCATTCATGCTCGGTTTGTAAACGTGTGACCCATCATGCAGCATGTTCCGAGTTGTTCATCATCACACCAACTTCAACATACACACTGCTCATCCGCTTTATTTTCGCAGGGTTTTTTTTCTTCTGCACTATATAGATATGTTTTTTTTCCACAGCTCTTGACATGAGCACACAACATGCACATTTCTTTGATGGACTGAAAAGTGGGCGTCGTTGCAAACAAATAAGATTTAGCCGAGATTTTAATTTCTGCCAGTAATATGCGGCATGTAGCAGCTTCAGAAGTTGACGTCATATCGGTAAATGTTTTCCAAATCTATGTGTTTGATTGCATTTAACATTTAAACAGGAAGTCGTGAATCAGAGCAGCGTGTGCTGTTAACAACATGAGTGGAGGCCCCGAGCTAAAATGCTTCTCCTCATGTATTCCTAAACAGGGTGGAAAATGCATCTCATTCTGATGAACTGGGTTGAACTTTAAAATTCTTAATAAAAAAAAAAAAAAAAAAGAAATTCGTGCTCAGTCTGACGTGCTGTCAAAACATCAGTCAAGCTTGTGATCTACAATGCTCAATAAATGTTAGAGATTTTTTTTGCCTTGTTGTTTTTTCTTTTTTTTTTTTTTTTTCGATAATTTCTGCAGGGTATTTTATGGGCAAACATCCCCCCCTTTATTCTACCAGCATGTACCAGGTGGTAAAGATGGCATACGCGTCTGTTTTGGCAGCTAGATTATTATTTTTTTTTTCCAGCAGGGTTTTTGTGTAATAAACCTGCTGTGAAGTTCTTGATGACTATCTTTCTCAGGTACCCACTTTTTCTAGAAATCAGTAATTAATCATAAGCTAAACATTTGTCACTCAGTACTCACTATATGGAAAGTCTGTTTACTTAGTCTGTTTGTTCAAGTGTAGTGTATCAATGTTTATATTAGTCTGCTTTTGGCCAGTCAAGATTAACCATGATATGAATCTACCTCTGCGTAAGTATTAGTTTTGAAGAACATCACACCTTTTTCCTGTCTGAAGAAGTAAATGTGGATTTTATTTTTTTCTGTCTTAAACGCGTACATGCTCACTGTATTAGTTGTCCGTAGAGGTTGCATAACTCAATTCTTTCTCACTAAACAAAGTCATGTTCATTATCTACAAACATATGGATGTACTCTTGGAGTTTCTTTTCAGTCGACAGGAACATAAGCTGTTTTAACTAGTGTAGACGTGTTCAGGCAGGTTTACAAGGTGAAGAATCTACTGACGTTTGCTTAGTCCAAGCAAAAGCTTTCATCCAGTTTGCTTTTGATGTTTAGTTTTCTCTCCTGAGAGAATGTGCAATGGAGGTAGGAACAGTAGTCTTTGTAAGATAAATGCTGCGTTATTTGTCCTGTTCTGCTGTTGCATACTCTGTTCTAATTATTGCCAGAAGTGCTCTAGTGGAAGGAGCCGAGAAGGATTTTCAGGCTTTATTCAGACGGCCCAAATGGAGTCTGTGCCTGCCAGCGTCTTGTATCGAGTATTTATCTCACATGCTGTGAGGATGGCAGAATACTCAATCCAGTTAACAGAAATTCTAAGTGATACATCTGGGTTAAAAACATACTTTAGGGGGCTTTTGTCCATATTTTAAGTATTCTAGCTCATGACTGGCCAGTAAAATGTATTCATCAGCTGGTTCCTTATTCATTGTGGTCAATCATCAGCTTCAGTGGTCAGGCTATAATCATCTTTAGTAACCACATATTTATAAAATGCACTATTATGAACAGCATTACTCATGTGTTTTTATTATGTGCGATGTAAGGAATTGGGAGCATCTGGTTAATGTTGCTTCAAAAAAGTATTTTTTTTCATCACATAGGCGAATAATATATACTGTGTGTATATAAAATCACTGCCCTGTCACATCACCCAACAATTGTAATTACAGTTCTACAATTGATATTTCTGACTATCCAAAAAGTCAACTTAGTCATACATAGTTTTATATATAAACTATACTTATCCTCTCTCACACATTATACAGTATGTTTTAGGTGTGTGATTATATTATACAGTATGTTTTAGGTGTGTGAT
Organism: Clarias laeviceps; assembly: GCA_030014305.1. Classification (NCBI taxonomy): domain Eukaryota; kingdom Metazoa; phylum Chordata; class Actinopteri; order Siluriformes; family Clariidae; genus Clarias; species Clarias laeviceps. The sequence goes on along the minus strand of JAQMYJ010000036.1, from coordinate 12,850,185 downwards.
TATATTATATAATATACAGTATGTTTTAGGTGTGTGATTATAACATCCTGTGTGATTATATAATATAATTACACACCTAAAACATACTGTATAATGTGAGAGAGAGGATAAGTATATTTTTTTTGTTTGTTTTTTGGCTTCATTTTCGTAATATAAATAATGTCGTGGTGGAAAAAAAGGTATGTTTGTCTGAGGTTGTATTTGCCTAATAAGACCTGCTAAGATCAGATGAAAAGGGCTCCAATTTTATTAAAATAGGATTACTAACTTTAGAACTGTTGTTTTTTTAATAAATAATAAGTTTATTTTATATAGCGCCTTTCAAGAGACTCAAGGCCACTTTACAATAACAGAAATATTTATACACAGAAAGAGACATCTGAAAAACAACAAAAACAAAATACAGAAACATGAAACCCGTAGCATTTATCTAATCACCAATTCCAAGATTGGGAAAACAGGAGGAGAAAAGAGATGTTTTAAGGTGGGTTTTGAAATCCTGTAGTGAAGAAAGATCACGGATGTGTTTGGGATTAGAGTTCCAGAGTGTAGGGGCAGAAATATTAAATGCACGTCCTCCAAATGATGCTAGTCTATGGCGAGAAATTAACAGTAGACCATCATCTGCAGTTGTTTTTTTTTGTTTTTTTTATAGAAGATAAGTGATGAGCGGTTCTCCATTTCAGGCCAGGACAGACTTGGATGTTGATACTGATCAGTACATCTCTATTGACTGGCTGTCTACTGGCCAGCATGTAATATCCTCTAAAGCAATGTAGATTAAAGCCTGAAATTAGATTTGAAAAGGCAATTTCATCATACAGTGGCCGAATACTCTAACGGTGAACAGATTTTGATCATGGGCCCTGTTTCAGAATACAGTGAAACCTCGGATTGCGTGTAACACAGTTTGCACAAGACGAGCAAAGATTTTTAATACATTTTGACTTGGAAAACAAAGTTTTGATTTACCAGTACCGAGTATCATGTATCACGCATGCACTTCTTGTTTTGACGCCGAGCGATCACAACTGAGCCAAAGGTTTTTCTTTCTCTTGCGCTGCCGAATTGTGGGTAATCGTCTCCCCTGCTGGGTCTCAGTGCTAGTCTTTTACTGGTATAATCAACATCCATGCACGCGTGTACTGTTTACTATAACACTGTGACCACGTGTGTGTGTGTAAAACATATTTTATTATGTCTGCATGCGTGTGTGTACAGCGTGTGTGTAACGCAAAAGCAAGTCTCAATAGAGAGGTTAAAGATCCTTTTTCTCTCTCTGCTCAAGGCTCAGCCTGCTCTGTCTGTGTGCGCGCGCGTCATTGGACACCGTGCCACACACACACAGACCCCTCCTACTTTCGCCTTCACAGACACACACACACACGCTCTTTCTCTCTGCTCTACACAGAAACACTGCTCTGTCGCGATTCTTTTCAAAAGTAAAGTGCAGGTTAATTTGTTTTATTTTTTACTTTCCGTTACTTTGTCGCTCAATTGAGTGTCAGAGAGATTTCTTGTTTATTTTTTCGATAAAACAGTGTTTCCGTTGTGTGCGTGCGTGTGTGTGAAGAGTGGAAGAAGGGTAACTGTGTAAGACGGGGAGGGGGGAGCTTACTTTAGATTCACGCACACACACACACAGCGCGCACACGAATGGAAACACTTATCGGTCTGATTTATTTTCACATTTTCTTTTTTTTTAAAGGTAAAGTGCAGGTTAATTTGTTTTATTTTTACTTTATATTTTGTTTTAATTATTTTTATGTAATAATCCAAGGTTCCACTGTATAAGACTACGTGACTGGAACATTGACGTCCACAAATGTAGCATGTGAGAGTGTGGCAAATACTAACAGGCTGACTTTAACAGCAGTTTAAGCCAGTGTTAAATATTTCAAAGCTAGAGGCACCATGATGCTGTTTACATACAGTATATGGCCAAAAGTGTGTGGAAGCCTGACCAGCACCTGAGCCACATACAGTATGTGGCTCTTCTTTACACTGTTGCCACAACATTTGACTCACTCTGTTGAAATCACGCTATTTTCTATGCTGCAGCGAGGAAAGATGAGTTCAGAAAGCTAGCTAGGAAGGAATTCTTAGTAAAAAGGACTGGTTAGCTTGCTGTTATGCCACTTTTTTGTGCTCTGACCGAGAGAAAATCATATTTGTATGTAAATAGTGTAAAACAGACAACAGACACATTTTTCAGTTCACTTATAGCATTGTCTTGACTGAGTTCCTAGTTCTAAGATTTGTTAGATTCATTTGGTCAATATACCATAATTATTATTATTATTATTATTTTTGCTTGCTTTATTTAATGTAACGTAAGGTAAGATTCTTCCATTGTCCTTATTTGTTTAAATTAAAAGTGAGTACCTCTTAACCTTATGAGCCTTGACTAAAAATTGGTTTAATTAAACATTTTTTTTCTTTTGCTGTTTATTAAAACCATATAATAGCACACTTAAAATGATCAATATTGACTGATCTCAATATCGATTGTGAAATTTTCTTGCATTCATCTGATCTCTAACTATCTTGGGTGCAGGTTATGTTTTCAGTGTTGTTCCCTGTGAGAGCTTGCTCTCTCTTTATTCTATGGTTAAACTGCGACTTCTCTATTCCTTGAGGTTTAAGGACAAGACCCAGCCAGGATGACATCTTAGCATTTCATAGACCCTTTTGATTGTTTATGTAGCTATGCAGCCAGTAGCTGTGCAAAGTTAGCTAAGTAGCAGCAAACCTACACCATATATGTACAGCTCGTGGTAACCACATAACAATTTAATGTGTGACAATGCTGTGAATGCACAAACATGTCAGAAAATGGTTGGTCTTGCAGCTGCTCCTCAAGCCATGCAATGCCTGTTTGTTACCTCGGCAACCTTAGTTCCACTGTATTGCTTCTAAGCTGGAAAGCTAAAAATCGTGCTCTGGTTGGGATATCTTTTGCACACCGGTCATGAGAACTGTTATAGCAGATTATAGGTCAGTTTATAATATAATACATTTTAAGACTAATCAACAATAAAAATGTACAAACATTCTGAAAAGTTGTTTATTTATGCACTAAATACTTGTTCAGGCTCCTTTAGCATGATTTACTACATCAGTACATCATGTCATGGAGGTGATCTGCTTGAAGCAGTGCTGAAGCGTTTTTGACAACCAAATTGCTTTGATAGCAGCCTGCAGTTTGTCTGTATTGTTGGGTCAGGTGTTTCTCATCTTCAACTTGACAATAGCCCATAGAGTATCTATGGTGTTCAAGTCAGGTTAGTGGGCAGATATACGAGCACAGCCATATCATGGTCAGTGGTAGTTTTGACAGTGTGGGCAGTCCGGCTGGAAAAGGAAATCTGCTTCTCCATGAAGCTTGTCAGCAGAAGGAAGCACTGCTCTAACATCTCATGGTAGGAGGCTGTGTTGACTCTGGACTTGATTGAAAAAAAATGGACCAACACCAGCAGAGGATATGGCATCTTAAATCATCACTGACTGTAGAAACTTCACACTTAAAAGTCACTAGAAAGCAACAAGGCCCCGTATTCACAAAGCTTCTTAAGGCTAAAATGTGCTCCTAGTGATGAAATTCTAAGACAATTCTTAGAATTTCCCCTTAAATTTAGGACTAAATCTTAGTAAAGATAAAAATGATTCACAAATTATCTTAGCCCTAAAAACAGCTCCTACGGTAAAAATTGTAAAGAGTAGAAAGGAGGACTTTTCTATAGCAGAGGACAAAATGGCAGAAAGAAGAAATATTCTCCAAACACTAAATGTAAAAATAAACACTGCTCTTCTGTCCAATTTGGCTTTCTTGTTGTTATACTTCTTTCCATTTCTTTTGAATTGTTGCCTACATACTATCTAAAAGTGCAACTTAAATGGACTGTTCTGCAATCATGTAAATTGGTAAAAGGTGAGCCGTTTTGCTCTCATCAATCTGAAATGAATTACAAGTAATAAAATCAGTATGGTAAATAAATGTGAGAACTTTATATAGTAACTACTGCATGGAAATCAGTTGCTTCAAAATTAGACTCATTTTTAACATTTGCCTGTTTTAACTTATTATAGTAATGAAAGTAGCCCGCTTTCAAGATTATACAATTTCTTTATACACAAACATTATGATTTCAGTGTCTATTCTATTATCATAAATTCTATTTTCACACATTTTAAGACCTTTACAGATTTTTTTTTTTTTTATCAACCAATCACAGTCCTTGAATTGCTGCATCATCCCTAGCAACAGGGTCAACCACACCTCCTCACTAAGAGTTTTTTGTACTTTCTTTTCTCAGAGTTGCTCTGAGAAGCTTCCTAAATCACTTTTAGTCTAGGACTCCCAGCTAGGACTTTTTAAGCTAAGATGGGAGCTCTCTGAAGGAAATTCTAAGAAGCTTTGTGAATACAGGCCCAGGAATCTATGCCTCACTGAGCCACGGTCCAGTTCTTCTTCTCCTTGGCTCAGGTAAGACGATTCTCTGGTTAAGAAGAGGCTTGATACTTAGAATGCAACAGTTACAGGCCATTTCCTGAAGATGCTTTATAGTGACAATTTTCTTAAGGCTGCGGTTATCCGTGTTACTTGTGCACCTTCTCCTACAACACTAACTTTCCAGGCAACTTTTCATAGATGTGCTTCAGTACAGCACCTTCTGTGGCATACCCTTCTTGTGGAGGTCTGGTTGTCTTCTGGACAACTGTCAAGTCAGCAGTCTTCCTCACACCTTTACTTAACTAGACCGTGAGATGCACTGTATTTATACTGTAACAAAAATGCCTTAAATATTTCACTTTACATGTACTAAATCTAGAATATGAGATCTTTCCTTTTTAAATTAAATTATGAAAAACAATTAACACTTACATTTTTCATATGGAACTCCCATTACTGTGACCGTAACTCTTGTGTGCACAATATACTTTCTTTCACCTTGTAGCTTATCATAAAGTAAAAGTAAAATACTCAAACAACCAGTTCACACCTTGCTTAAAAAGGCATTTCCACTCACAGAATTGCTGCTGAAAATACAACCATGTTATGATCACTGACATAGCATGACATCACTTTTATATATTTTTTCCACCCTCCATTATGAGAATTGGTGTAATCTTATAAAATATGTAGATTTTTGGGGATTTGGTATAAAACTTGTCTAAATAGCGGTGTGCATAATGAGCTTCAATGAAACAATGACACCAACAAGAAAACAAAAGATTGCTGTTATAGAAATGTGTATAAAAGCTTTTTTTCTCTTCATTGCCTTTTGTCTTAATTTACCTGGATTTGAGGAACCATGAGCCATGCCAGCTTGTTTATCAATCACCTTTTTGTTCATGTAATTTAGCAAACTGCTGTTAGGGCAGAAATATACTTGCTGTTAAACCATATGTGACTATATTTGTTCACGTACTTGCTTATGTAGTATGTATACTGTCTTCAATCAGTCAGTTTTTCCTTAAATTAAAGAAACATGTTGGATCCTAACTCCTTGAGTATCACCATTTAAGAGAGTACTTATGCCTATTTGTCACTGTGCAGCGGTACATGTACATCTTACAGGAGGGGTCATTGCGGACTTGGTCACATAACTGCTCTAAACTGTGCCGTTTTTGATGTGCCTCCTGACTACACTGTCTCTACCGTTTGTATGCATATTACTTCGTGTGGCCACATATGGGGCAGTCATATTAATTTCCGTGGATATGCAGAAAGAAAAAAAAACAGACAAATGGAGGATAAGCGAGGTAGCCATCACACACGTGCATGTGCTTATTTCCTCCCATAAGGTTTTTGTGAATTCTGTACACTGCCGATAAGTTTAACAACAAAGCAAAAGTGACAAAAGCTTATCAAGGATTTGGTTTTTATACAAAAATTGTAACAATCTTTGGATGAACTGCTTCTTCTTAAATGTCATGCTGCTGCAGAAGCCAATAATGATAGAATATGTGCTGAAGGCCATTTCTGGCATCCTTGTTTTTTCCTGGATATGTGTAGAACTGCAGTCTCTCTTGTCATTGCAGCTCAAAGATTGATACCTCATATAGTTTCTGCAGCCAGTGTGCTGCTGCCTTCTGATCCCCCCCCCCCGTCTAATGGCCTGTGAGGGGCTAGTCGAGTGTCTGGCCTGCAGCACTGGGCACTCTGGCAGAGACACTGAAATTTGAGATGACCACTACAGAGCAGCTGCTGTGAGCTATATACCACCATGGTAAACCTATCCATGCCTGCTTTAAGCCACAGTTCTCAGACTTCACACAGACTGAATGCACTTCAATTAGAGGCAGACAAAAGAAGGGTAATGGAGCCTTACTACAAACTTGTAAGCATTTGCCCTGTGTGCAATCTGAAGACACGCTACAGTTCAGATTTCATCACCAAACACCTTCACTTTTCTAAAACTGCTGATTGCTGCTTCATCCGCCAGGAAACTCTGTCATGACTCGTCTATTTCTGGTTCACTCTGCCTCAGAGCTGAATGTTGTGTTGCATGATTTTGATGCCAGCTCTGCTCTTAAAGTTTATCGTCCTTTCGTCTTCAGTTACCTCTTCACTGGTACTGGTCAGGATTTCAACCCTGTCCCAGAAAAAAAAAAAATCATTACAATGATGACCTGTTACAGTCAGCAAATTTTTATTTTTATTACAGCACATTTTTATTTTGTTTTTGCAATAAGTCTAAGATCAAACTCGGCTTATCTGCAGATATGTCCTCTAGATACATTTAGCTGCAAAAGGAGGACACAGAAATGTGGTTAAACCAGACAAACGCAAAACCATGATATATGACCTTTTGTCAGGGTGAGTAAAAAGTGAAAGAAAAAGTCTCTGTAATGATAAATATGCATGGTGCATGGTGGCAGTATCCATGAGGGTACAAACACGGCAGGTATCTGATTACCCTTAACAAAGTTGGCCATCATAGTTAAATAGTTAAGGAGGGTAAAACAGTTAATGAGGCAGAATGCTAAATTCTGCAGCATTAGGAGTCTTACTGCAGTCACGGGAAAAAGAAAGTGAATCCCAACCAAACTTCTATAAATACTGGTGACAAAAAAACCCCAAAAGATTTCAATATGTAATTGTTTTTCTCCCTGTAATTCAGTCTCACAGGACCACCTTTAGCAGCATTAACTTGAAGTAAAAAAAACTTTTTGGTAGCAGTTTCAGTCTCGTACTGTTTTTGGAGAAATTTTGACCCACTCTTATTTCCATCATTCCTTCAGCTCATTGAGGTTTGAGGGAATCCCTTCAGGTGCAGCTCTCTTATGAACCCATCACAACACCTCTCTGGGATTGCAGTCTGGACTTTGGCTAAGTTGTTTCAACATTTTGATTTTCTTTTCCTTCTTTAACCAGATGTTGATTTGCTGGTATGCTTGGGATCATTGTCCTGCACATGACCCAGTCACACCCAGCTTAAACTACTGGACATATAGTCTGGTTTTTGTCTCCAGAGTATTTTATACATATGTTTTATACGTAAAGTTTAGGTCAACCCAGTTTGAGTTTGTTGTCTCAATGAATGCAAGTATCCCAGGTCATGTGTCCAATCAACAAGCCTTTCCACCACTATGCTCATCAGTTGGTGTGGGATGTATGGAGTGATGACACTATGCATGCTGACCAAGCACAGCTCATCTCCACCATGGTCTCATCAGTCCAAGGAAATACTGTTCCAGAACGTCTGTGATTGGTTCAGAGGAAGTTATGCAAACATAGATAGTGCTGCCACCTCTCCATGGAAGCAATATTTCATTCTTTTTCTGATACTTCTACCGTCCAAATAAACGTATATTGTGCTTTGGTTTGACGGGTCTGATGGGCAACTGCATTAAAGCCTCCCATACAGTATATAACCGGTGTTTCTCACTGTAGAGTAGTGAATTTCAAATAGTTTCAAGGTGACGTTATAATCCTTCTTGGATTGATGAGCAGCAGGATTTGCTTCTCTGTGGCTATGGCTAATGTTCTTTCTTCTTGGCCTGATGTACACCTGAGTGCTCCAGAACACATAATTGCCAAATGTTCTGCTTTTATAGAGGACACTACAGTTATTGATGATAACCTAATCTTGTGCATCAGTAACACATGATTGCTCAAAGCACTTCAGCCAGGTGGCCACCTTGTATCTCATGCTTGTGACTGGAAAACATTTTCACATCTTCTTTTACATGTGAAGTGAAACGAAAGTAATTGTCTTTTTAGACAGTAATTGACGCAATAGGTATGGTATTGGCGTTAGTGTACATTCTGGTCTGACATTGTATTTTGAACATATGATTTACACTGTGGATGTTCTGTAAGGATTAATAAGTTATAGGCCAATATCAAATGATCAAAAGCTGATAGTTGAATGAGGTTTAACTCAACCAGGACGACGTGGTGGTGAAGCAGGCTCCTAGAGTTCCTCCTAGTTCTTGGGTTTCCTAACAACCTTCTAAAACATGCATGTGTAGTAGGTGGATTGGCTACACAAAATATTCTGTGGTCTGAAGGAGAGTGTAAATATATGCACAGTGGTGAAGGACTGGCGTTCCATCCTGTATGTGTTCGTGCTTTGTGCCCAGTTTCCTTGGGATAGGCTCCAGACCTAATACAACCCTGACCAGGAAAAAGCGGTTACCGAAGATGGAGGAATTCAAAATGAATAAATAAATGTATTAAATAATGATAATAACAACAACAAGCAGCCCAGTACATTATTTAACTGAGGATACTAAACCTTCTGGATATACTGAAACCTTAAGTAAAAGTAAATAAGCACTTTACATGAAATGGCCTTTTAAAATGACTAAACAAAAACACATACTTGATTTAACATTAGAGGAAGACATGCATCACCACCAACATGACATGCACAAAACCGCAGGTTTCCTGTTTAGTAATTTCACCTTAACACTGTTTTTTCTTTGGTAATTTCACAAGGTACAGTACACATGATGACAATACATGTCTCACATATGCTGGGTAGTAATGTCTACTACCTGTTTTTACAGTAACCGTAGAAGTAATGTATATGTATAATATACACACACGCGCACGTGCGCACACATATGGATGGATGGTACTGTCTATATGCCACCCGGCACAGTTAACAGGGTCAGGTTGCCAGCTCGACGCCTGATTGTATCTGAGCACTTGGGGGTGAAAGACCTTGCTTAAGGGTTGACTCTGCGGTGTTGGGGCTCGAACCGGGGACCTCCTATATCTATCTTAAGTATATATGCGCATATACACACATTATGTATCACATTGTACAACAGTAATCGGTCTAATTGATACTGTATATTTTGAACACTTATGCTGTTTAAGACATACAAATCTAATCTTTTATAGACAGTTCTGTATTTTGAATTTCATAGTGTAAAATAATTTGTTAATCTATGTGACTGTTGGTCACTCAAGGTTAGAGGATTGAAAAACTCTTAATTGAGATGCAGCTGAGAATGGTGAACATTTAAAAGGCAATAAATATATAAATTTATTTTTAACCGAAAAGCAGAACTGAGTAGAAGCAGCAAAAATACATAAATGTGCTACAAGTTAAGCCAATGAATAAAAAAAATGACCATCCTCTCTCTCTCGCTCTCTGCGGCCTGTTTGTATCGACAGGAAGTGGTTGATGGCACATATACAGGTGAAAGGCACTGCTTTAACTCTTCAAACAGCCTTAGAGGTTAAAAGATTTGTAATCTCCATCCTAATCTGTTGAAATGAACTGGTCAAATTTGATACATGTGACGGTGATGTGTGTGAGCGAGGGAGGGATAGAGACCGAGGGGGACTTGGCTCATTGCTCAGGAGTGGGGGAGTGAGCTGGGATTAGTGAGCTGAGATAGCTCAGTCTGGGTGAGGACACAGTGCCCGCTCTGGGCTTGAAGGGATATAAACGCAGCATGTCTGCGTGTGTAATTATAGGCCTGGCTCTGAGCGCTGCAGTGCTGGGCAGCAGAGCTTCCAGGCATCACTCAACTGTGTGGGGTTCCAGCCAGGTGGCTGCTATAATAAGTCCTCATTTTCACCTTGACAGTGATGTAGTTGGTGTGTCTAGTCTGGTTTGTTCGACAGAGGCTGATTTTTGGTTGTTTAAGTGTGTGTGTGTGATTTTCATCTGATGTATAGGGATGTGTGCGTGTGATTTTCATCTGATGTGTGTGTGTGTGTGTGTGTGTGTGTGTGTGTCTGTGTGATTTTCATCTGATGTGTGTCTGTGTGTGTGGTCATCTGATGTGTGTGTGGTTGCTTAGGGGTCATCATTTGCCTGAGCATAATGTCAATGTCGTCAGATTACATGTTAACAAATCTCTTTCTGAGCCTTAATAGAACTGAAGCAAGTGTGTCAATGTCAGATGTACCCGACATAAAATATTTAGCCGTTTCAAGCTAAATGATGAGAACATGTTATAGTAATAACACAGACACAAACAAACACAATAATTATGCAGTAACATCTTGTTTACAATATTTAGCTAAATGCCATATCATATACAGTGAAAACTGTAATAGCATTGACCATGAGGAAGTAATAACCCGTGTATTTTCAGCTCATTCCCCATGAGTCAGGGTTTTGGCTTAAGCAATTACTCATCACATAGTCACAGAGGAGCTGTGTGGAACAGCTGATAAATATGAGGGAATTTCCAGGAAAGTCTGTCTGTCATGCAAGGTGTGGCATTTTGAATTGTAAGCTGAATTTAATGCTTTGTAAATGTGGAATTAGGCGTTTTGACCCTTTCGATAGTCAATGAAGTTTATTTATTTTTTTTATCTGTAAGTGTTGCTTTTATGTACATAACCAAAGTGCAGATATTTCTGTCAAGATTTTCTCTATAGAAATTGTTTGTATACTCTACACTTCACAGAGAGCCAATATCCATACTGCTGTTTCTACGTGAATGAATGTCTTTTTAATGTTCTGAGTGTGGGCTGTAATTTTTGTCTTTATTAAGGACTATACACCGATGAGCTAAACCATTGACATGTCAACTACACTGCAGCTCAAAAGTTTGGGGTCACTTTCTAATTCCATGGTCGATCCTGATTTTTATTTCTTTCTACATTGTAAAGCAATGCTGAAGGTGTCCAAAATACGCAATAATCTCCTTTAAAACGTTAATGTCGAGATGCTACTATCTGCTACTTATGCTCTGCAAAACCTTCATAAGGGCTCTAATCTGAGGTTCTGGTAACTTTCTCTGCAGCAGAGGTAAGTTCTGGTCTTGCCTTCCTGGGAAGGTCTTCAGGAGCACCAGTTTCATCATGGTGCTTGATGGGTTTTGCAAATGCACTTGTATTGTTCTTGCAAGAACTATTCCAGAATCTAGACCTCCGTGTCTTAAAATAACAACTGACTGTTCTTGTTGTTGTTACATAACTACCTAATTCCATATGTTATTTCACAGTTTTGAAATTCCCAGTGTTGAAGAATGTAGAAAATAAATTAGTAAACAAACAAAATGAGAAATTTGCAAGTGACCCCAAACTTTTGAGCAGTAGTGTATATACCAGCAAACTGGCGACAGGATCATGAGCACTCAAGGCTCACCCATGCCCGCTGTGAACAAATGCCTCCCTGTCTGGTCCAATCCCACTGAAAAGCCAATGGTCAAAATGGCCAAATCACCAAATGGACAATGCTGCTCATGATACAATATAATGGCACCAAAACACCCAGTGCACCACTTTTAACCGTACTATGAGCCCAGCAGACAAAGAGTCCAAGATTGTCAACCCAGATGCAAATCCAGTTAAGCATTCGTAGGATACACCGGACAAACGAGTCCATTTCACAGACTCCCCACCATGCAACCCACAGCACGGTACATGCCCTGCAGAGCCATGTACAAAGGGGCCAGAGCCTCCCTTGTCCGTCCCGCAGTATGTGAAATAACACTGGTCTTATTTTTGTTAATTACTTGTCACACTTTACAATATGAGGGAACAAAAATCTTGGTTGAGTTCTATAACTGACTGCAATATCATGTTCTTCATAGCATGTTATATTTTCAAGATTAAAATATATTTTGTCCAGATAGGGTGATGTACATTATGTACATCTGTGTACATCATCAGTCAGTGTGATTTATGCAGATAACAAATGCAAACACTTTTTTTGAATGGGTTTTAAGATATTTAACATGTTTTTGGCAGTTTATTATGTTTCTTATATATTGTACCACACTGTCACCGTGCTTTTTTGAGATTGGTGTAATTCTATAATACTGCCTGCTAGTGCTGAAAATTTAATCCCATAAAAATGGAAATCCTAATTATGGACCTGTGCTATTATTTATCACTGTTCTGGAATAGTTCTTGCAAGAACAGTATTATCGAGTGCATTTGCAAAACACATTAAGCACCATGATGAAACGGGCTCTCATGAAGACCTTCCCGGGAAAGCAAGACCAAAACTTGCCTCTGCTGCAGAGTAAAAGATCATTAAGAGTTACCAGCCTCAACAATCACAAATTTATTGCACCTCAGAAAAAAAAAAAAATAAAGATTGCCATGGAATTAGAAGGTGTGCCCAAACATTTTGACTGGTTGCATATAAATAAATCACATTATTAAAATAAATTGAGCCTAAATGATAAATAGCATATCTATTTACAGAAAATAGATAATCAGGTCACATTCTTCTCCTGATTACATTCAAGAGAGACGCATGTTTAAGGTGAAAGGCCTGAGCACTGCATGGCTCTGCCTTATGAGACATATTATCTTCAGTAGGTTCTCGAGCCTTTTTAAAAAAAATATCTTTATATTTAGTTGTGCCACATGTGTGGTTTTCTCTGCCATGAATGCCTGAACTAAACATGCAGAGCGAGTAGTGCCATGCATGCAATAACTGCAAACCAAGAGTTGCAACCACATCAGGCTGCTACATGTACATGTTTTAGTTTTACACAACCACAGGGTTTAATGGTTGGCCTAAGAGTCTGGCTGTTGTTGCAACACGAGACTTGTTCATTATAAAACTTCAGTTTTATTGAATTGACCATGTGGTGATTTTGTTTCCTGCCAGAGCCCATGGGAATAGTTTCATTTGTTTTTATTTCATTGTGATTTCAGCGCAGGTTTGAGTTTTTAATGATTATACTTTCCACATAAAGGTTCTGAAACATTTTGCTGCATTGGCATCAATATTTAGTGTGGCATTAAACCCTGCTTATAAGGGGTTACTGCAGAGTTTCATAAATATTTCATGCTTGAGGTACAAGATAACATCAGTTTAACTGCCATGCCTTTATTGTCAGGCAGCACTTTACGAGGAAAGAGCAGACGAATAAATGTATGCAGAGTCTGGCTGTTGAAGCTCATTCTGCTGTTTGAATACCATTTTGATCATATAATGCAATATTTGAATATTATAAATGGAAAATTGTCCACGGTCTTTTATTTAGAGTTTCATAATCTGCTTTGTCTTTATAACACACTTCCTAAACCTTTTGGTTAAATGACCTTTGTTGCCTGATAAACACACCTATTAACTGCTCTTGTGATGAATGGTCTCAGGACACCCTCTTTCTGTAGGCCATAGAGAGACATATTTCAACACATTTGGTATATTTTCTCATCTATAGCTGTGTACTGTAATTATTTACGGTTTCATCCTTGCAATGAGGAAGTGTGTTTGCTCATCATAGTTGCTCCTGGTTAGTTCATTCAGGATTAGAATTTTCAGATGGAGGATTCAGAATCTTTTTTTGTCAAATTTCTATAAAGCTGGTTTGCATGAATAAATAATTAAAAACTTGGAGCATGTATATTTATTATTTTATATTATAATTTATTCAGAGTGGCACAGTGGTAAAGTGCTCACCCTATCATCTGGAAATCGCGAGTTTGATTCCCGGGTGATGCTGTAACCTCTCGCAGCCGGAGGTCTAGAGAGAGCTGATTGGCCGAGCTCTCTCAGAGGGGAGGGATGAGAGGTACTTAGTTCTCCCACGTTAATCACGGCTCTACAGCCAATCAGGGGCGTCTGTGAGGAGCGGATAGCACTGTCCTCGGCAGATCAGTGTGTGTTACTCCGCCCCTAACGGTGCGTGAGCGAACAGTTTGAAAAGCTGTGGTCGGCTGGTGTCACGGGGTACGGAGCAAACATGTGATGGTCTTCGGCCCTCCCGACTGAGTGGTAGTAGTAGCCTTAATGTGGGAGCCCCTTAGTGATGGGGAGGAATTGGATATGACTATATTAGGGAGAAAATCTGGGAAAAAAAACAAACAAAAAAAAAATGCAACGAAACAAGAAATGTATAAGTGTATAAATAATATGAATGAATGAAACTGGTTGGGCCTGGCATCATTATATGCCAAAGCTTTTTCCATAACCACTAGAAAGTATGCATTTCGGCTGAAGTGCCAAGGTCACCGTCATTTAAAAGGCAGGTCCAGATGTAAAAGTCGTATAATTGTATTGCTCATCTTCCGTTTGGATGGTTCTGTTTAATTGCCTTATAAAACTGAGGATGTTTATGCTCATGGGTGTCGGTTAATCTCTAAACAGTTTGGCAAATTGCACACAGATTAGCTCTTTAAAGACACCCTTTATTCTCCTCAAACGTAAACATGCCTATGTTCTCTAAAGCAAATCATTATCTTGTCAGTATCAAATTGTCAGGACAAATGTCTCTTAAACATTCAATTCGTTTCCCTGGGCTGGAGTTTTTAGATTTGGACAATGTTTATCCATTTACTATTTGAAGAGAATTGAGACCAAAAGGTTTGAATAATGTATGGGCTTGTTGCTCATGAAGGTGTGAATTCATCCATGGAGCTGATAACTTTCACACACTGCTGCTCTCCCACCCTCCAAACAGTCCCAGACACTTCGTCCCACTAGTTTTATTTCCACTTTCTTTCTTCTTCCCCCTCACTTTAAAGCACTGTTAACTTCCTCTGAGGCCCTTTTTTTTTTTTTTTTAAACTGAGCTTAAAACACTTAAAATGCGCTTTTATCCAGAGATCACACTTCAAAGGTGCTAAGACCACCCCCTCAACATGCCTCAGTGTGTGCTTTCAAGCAGCATGCCAGCAATCCGGAGTCACAAGAATTTTTTTCAGCACAACAGTGGTAGTGTCTAGTGTGGCATGTAATGTGTCAGAAATCCCCTGCATACTATTTCACAACAATAATGCTGGGAGAACTGAATGTTGAGGTGCTTTTGCTAGCCATTCATATTTACCTCCATCACCCAATGCTTAAGTTTGCCTTCATGTTCTATGATTTCCTCGCATTTCACAGACCGCTCTAACCAATCATAGATAAACTATTTTAGCTGTGTCCAATTCCTTCCCGTCACTAGGGGGCTCCCACATTAAGGCTACTACTGCCACTCAGACGGGAGGGCCGAAGACCATCGCATGTTTCCTCCGAACCACATGATGCCAGCCGACCGCATCTTTTCGAACTGCTCGCTCACGCACCGTTGGGAGCGGAGTAACACACATTAGGGCAGGGCATTGTCATATTTAGCTCCAAAGCTTTGGAATAGCCTTCCAGACAGTGTTTGGGGAGCAGACACGGTTTCCCAGTTCAAAAGTAGACTCAAGACGCATCTCTTTAATCTGGCATACACGTAACTCATCCCATAAC
>JAQMYJ010000036.1:12815881-12828558 GCA_030014305.1 Clarias laeviceps | reverse complement strand
ATGTAGAAAATAAATCACTAAACAAAAAAAAAAAGAAATTTGCAAGTGTTCTAAAACTTTTGAACGGTAGTGTATATTTTATTTATTTTAAGGTAAAAAATCTTCAGGTCTCACTACAGGTTTGGGGAATTGTGCATGTGACCTAATATAAACATATTTTACAATTGGTCAATAGACCAATATAGCTTTTTATTAACACTTTTTATTAAAGCTATTCTGTTGTGTGAAAAATCATAATAATCATTAAATTCAAAACACTCCTAGGAAGCATGCAATGGCTGACTTCTTGTTTCCCAGAAAAGCACAATGTAGCCTACACCTTCATGGTTAAAAGCAATTTTTGTCATGGGAAAGACAATAATGGGTGGAAATAAAAAAAAAAAATATATATATATATATATATTCTGATAATGTACAGTGGAACCTTGGATTGCGAGTAACTCAGTTTGCGAGCACTTCGCAAGACGGGCAAAATTTTTTAATACATATTGGCCTGATAAATAATTGAGTCTTGATATACGAGTACCAAAAATCCTGGCGTTTCATGTGGCACGCATGCTTCTTGTTTTGACTCTGAACGTCAGGTGATCACAAAAGAATGAATGGTTCTTCTCTCTCGCGCGCTGTCTACTTGTGGGTAGTCGTCTCCCATGGCTTAATGCACATGCGTCACTCGTATATTCAACATCCGTGCATGTGTGTACTGTTTACTATAACACTAACCATGTTTGAACGTGTCAAGGCAGGGCCACTGTGTAAGACGAGAAGAGGGAGAGAGGGAGGAGGGAGTCAGTCTTACTTTATCTTCACACACACGCACATACACAGCATGCATTCACAAACACACTAAAGGAAACGCTTATCTGTCTGGATTTATTTTTTCAAAGGTAAAGTACAGGTTAATTTGTTTTATATTTACTTCATATTTTGTATTAATTATTATTTTTATATATTTAGTTTTTGGGGGGTTGTGGAATTAATTCTGAGTTTTTATTATTTCTTATGGGGGAAATTTGAGATACGAGTGTTTTGATAAAAAGCACGCTTCCGAAACTGATTAGGTTCGCAATCCAAGGTTCCACTGTAGTTGCCTATGCATGTACCTTACCGTACAGCATTGAGAGCAAACATACAGTTTGAGTGTGAAGTCATTTAGTGTTTGTACTGTAAGAAATGTAATAACATTACTTTTTAACATTTGATAGAGTTTATTTATCCATTAATTCCATTAAGGGGACCTGAAGCCTGGGGAAGGTCGTCAGGTTCCCTTGCGATTGTACACAGGAGTCAAATCAATGAACAGATGATTCTGAGTAGATACAGTTTGTTTCAATAGCTAAAGCAGTACTGAACTGTAAGTACATCTCTAATGTGTTGATTATTCATGCTGATTGTCATGGTTACATAGCCATCCATCAGTATTTGTTGCCAAGCCATGTAAAGCTTTGCTTTTCTGTAGAAAAGCATGATCCATTATTTGGCAAGATGGTTCAGATGAGTTTGTTTGAGGTTTGTCCACTCCTTTTATATTTCCTTAGAGAAGCTGACCTTAAGCAAGTGTTTTTCTCTCCGCCTCAGCTCAAGGTCCCTGAGGTTTAAGTCCCTTCAGGTTTTTTTTTTTTTTTTTTTTCTCCCCACAGCCGGTGAGATGTTGAGTCTGGGTGGTGTGTCAACAATTTACACTAAGACATTACCCACCCCCAACACCAGCAAATGCAAACATGCTTTAGTTTGTATAGGAGTCCAGCGTCGAAAATGCAAAATTAGGTGGTTTGGTTTGAAGTTGAATGACTTGAAGCTTACACCGTTTAACACCAAAATCAAACTAGATACTGTGTAAATACTTAATAATTATTTACTGTACATCTGTTGCCACACTAGTTCTGTTTCAGATGCTTGGTTAGGATTAGCGTTTCATTTAATTCGATTAAAACTTCCTGACCTGATCCATTTTGTTTTTCAGAGCCTGACTGTATTATAAAGGAATGGCGTTAAGCCAGTAGGAAATCATCCGAGGTGAGAATTGTGCTCATGTCTCCTGTTCTTTATTATTTCCTGTTCTTGTCAACTCTATTTCATTGCTCTATTTTGATATTATTGTCATATACAGTGCTCAAATAGCTATTCTAAGCAGTAATTCTCAGAGAGGTCGAGAGAGAGAGGGAACGAGAAAAAAACAACATGAATAGAGGTCAAGGCTAACCATTGATTTGTCGGTCACAATGTGGAATAATTGTACCATGTCAGACCCACGTACAAGTCAGATTGCACAGGCGCGTGCATCGCCAGTGCAAGAGTTTGGAATGCCCTGGTGTACCAACAATCAGACACCAAACAGGTCATCAAGAAAAACAGCAGCAGTTGATGACAAACCTTGTTAAAATTTTTAAATAAAAAACAGCAAACAGTGACCTTAGGGGTGTAGAGTCATCACAATCCATCTTAGGGTCAAGGCATCACAATCCACCTTAATGCAAATATATAGGGGCCCATAACACAAGATGCAGACTACCGATTAGCAGTAAGAATCAGAAGGCCAAACAATGGAAACAAAGGAATTAACAAGGAAATGGAACCATGCTTAACCTCTACCAAAATGATGGAAAGGTGTGGAGATTTAAATAAGCTGGTCATGAACAAGGCTTAGGCTTGCATGGCTGCCTCTGGAACAGGTTTACTAAACTTCATTGACAGTGTAACATGATGGTAGCAGCAGAATGAATTAAAAATTTTATAGAGACATTCTGTCTTCCAATTTATAGAGAAATGCATCAAAACTAATTTTAAGCAATTTCATCATGCAGATAGACAATGACTGTAAACGCAACACAACAAAGCACTTTATCAGGGAGGAAGAAAGTGGAGGGATTTCGACTGGCCAAGTGAATCACCAGATTTTAACTCGACTGAACATGCATTAAAATAACACACACACACACACACACACACACACACACACAAAAGTAGCTGCAGTCTAAAGCTTTGAGAGCATTACTAAATATTTCAGTGGGTTAATAGCTTTTGATACATTTACTGCAAGCAAGGGAGATAAGCAATCAGACTAATTATTTACTTTCATTTACTGGGTATCAGTTCCAATACAATTGGTCAGCTAAAAATTGGGTGGTCTGCCACCATGGTGTGAAGTTAGAAGTTAATATAAGTGTAAATATCTGGAGATTGAAGCTGAAATTCTCATCTATTCTTTTTATCATGTTTATTTGTTGACTTCAGAATTTTTTTATGTCTTTTGTATATAGCAAAACAACAGTGGGGTTGTCGGTCTAATACTAGAGTATTAGACCGACATTCAATTAAATTGCCACAGAGCTTGATGTCTACAAAACATTGTGATTTGAATTTGTGCCACTGTGAATTAAATGAATAAAAAATGGAAAGTTATTATTGACTAATTAAAAATAATAATAATTAAAGCTGCATCCTGTGGTTTTTTTTTTAGTAGAATTACCAACAGATGATGTAAGACAATGATGCATTTAAAGGTGGGATTGCACGTTGACCTTGCAGTCCTTAAAGCTTATCATAAATATGATATGTAAAATTATTGTTAAAGCCAGAAGTAGAATATGATATCTGTCTCATTTACCCGGATGAAATAGAAACACCTGAACCATGCTATACAAGTCATCTATCCATTTCTCCCCGACACTGTTATTCCTTTATTTTTGCTTTTCTTTTCTTTTTTTTAATCCAACAAATAATAATAATTAAAAAAAAAACCTCACTGTTGTAATGTGATTATTATGACTTTGTAGAATGCATGCATCATTTCAGAAGTGCCTCAAGTCAGTCATTTGACTGAAAAAAGCTGTTTTCTCTATCAGGCCTCCTGCTGAGCTCTTCCTGTTGGGAACAGAGGGCTCCTAGGAAATGAAGGCCAGTATGAAGCAGTGGCGTCTGGCACTGGGGCTTATGCTCACCTGGGCATTGCTCTTTCTCGCCCTCTTCTCCTACTTCATGGAGTCACGTGTGGATGAGGCCATCTCGCTCTCGCACGCCGATACACGCCGCCTCAGCTCCGTTCAGGGCCATACCCGTAGCGCTGCGACAATCCTTCGCCAGACGTTGCCTGCCACCTCAACATCCACCACCTCTAAAGCTCAAAAGGAGCAGGTACCCAACAGTGAGCAGGAGGCCTACATTTACCCAGATCCTCGTGTCCTAGCAACATGGTCTGTGGATTCACGCTCAGGCACTGCAACCCATAGTCAGGAAAGCAACCAAACCTTCCCTCAACCGGGGGAAGAGGAGGATGAGGAAGAGGTGGTGGGAATTGAGGAGGAGGAGGAGGACGACGACAGAATGAATCAAATAGAAACCAACAGTTGGTTTGACTCTAAGTCGAAGTCAGTGGTGCAGCATTTATGGCATGGCAGTGCCTCACTGGACATGCTGAGTCCGCGGTTACAGAAGGCTGTAAAAGACTATATGAGCACTAATAAACATGGAGCATCCGACAGGGGGCGGCGGCGGGTGCGGCGGAGTGGGAAAGGCCTTCTGTGCAATATGAAAAAGAATGCCAAAGTGAGGACACTGGATGGTAAAGAGCTACCCTTCTCTTCACTGGGCTGGCATAAAATTGTACCTCCTTTAGAACTTCAGCACCTCTATAACGCAGCATTCCGCTCCTGTGCTGTAGTCACCTCAGCTGGTGCCATCCTCCACTCCGGCCTAGGAAGTGAAATTGGTGAGTAGGCAGATATATCTGTCTGCTAATATCTATGCCAAAATGTGTGTTTTTATATAAAAAAAAAAAAAATTTCCACTTATTGATTAGGGCACTTTTTACATAACACGTTTTTTTTAATTTTTTTTAAGTTTTTAATTCTTCTATTTTCTAGTTTTTATTTCTGTGAAGTGAAAATTATTTGAAATTAAGTTCCCCTGATGGTATAGTGACATGAATTGATCCATAAATATTTAAATGACTCATTCATTCAACTTTGGGAACTTTCAAGGTCATGTTTAGAGAGACATGGGATTTCTATGTGTGACCTGATGAGGTGGAACTACTGCTTAATGATCGGGGATATCTGCTCACAGGGCAGTTTTATAGTGCCAGATTTATGGATTCAGAAGCAGTACAGCACGCATTGTAATCTTGTACTGTACCAGAAGAGCACGCTAATAAGACAAAGTGAAATTAAATTCTAAATGCATTATTAAATGAAAACATTTTATGGCCCACAGATTAACAACATTATCAGTAGACATGATAAACAAAACCCTAACAGGGCATATGCAAAGCAGGCACGTGCAGGTCCTCACGTGTAGTCATGTGCTCATGACATCAGCATGGTTAGGAAAAGCTTCATTTTTACTGAAGAAACATTTCGTTTTTTAAGTGGCTGAGAAGCCAAAATTCAGAAAATGAAAAACTGTTGTTTGAAAATTTAAGTGTGGATCTACTGACTGATTGACTGACTGACTAAAATATTCAGGTATTAAATGTGAGTGAATAAATTTCTATTTATTATCTAGTTATACAATCATATACCGAGTTACCTATACCTGTATACTTTCTGACTGACTCACTCGCCAACTTATTTACTTAAAACACTTGGTATTAAAGTCAAATATTTTCAGTGTTATTGGAGTTTGTTAGATCTTCTGCTATACCCTATACATTGGTATGTCTGCTTATCAAGAAGTCTTTTTTCCAAGGTATAATTTATTCATTCATTTATTCATCTCATAATGGAGGCCAGGTGGGTGAATTTGCCCCATCATTGTCTTGGGAGTTCCCATCATGGCTCCCATTAAGCCTTCCCGTCAAAAGCTAAAGCATACCAAAGGCACAACCCCACTAGCTATGAGAATTACTGTCATTTTTTTTATGTTTGACCATCCAACTTTTTCCAGTTCGATTTTCAGAAAGCTTCTTTAATCAATCTTAACTTCAGAGTAAACATTCTGGGCCGATCATTCTGCATTATATATTAGCCTTAGTACATCATAAGTCTCACAGCTTTATATACTGTACAAGCTACAAACTTGGTACACCAAACAGGTTTAGGCTGAATGATTTCTATAGGATTAGCAGGAAATAATTTTCCCCCCAAATATTGTCCAGCGTTTTCAACTTTCTACAGCAGGAAGCCAGAGAAACTGCAGCCCTGCCTTAGTGACCTGTTTTCTGGGCTGAATTTGGCTTTGCTCTCCTTTACCCTCTTACATTGGTGTTTCAGATTGTGGGATCCTTGTGCCCTTTGCTATTATCCCGGGGCCTTTGGGTGCATGGTGCCAGCTTTGGCGCCCGCAGTAGCAGAGTGACATTTCAATGGGCAATGGAAGTGAAATTGTTTCCATGACTACAGCCTAACTCCCTTTGTTTTCCGTCTTAAACATGTGGCGTGCAGTTTCAGGAGTCAATCCAAATATTACAACTTCATCTTGACCCTTATATAAGAATATTTTTTACACCTTATGTATCTTTTAAGTATCCTAAAGCCATACTTGCTGTATATACTGTACATGAAGAGTTAATAGGGGTTGTCTTAAGCCCATTGCTCTGCTCAAATCTCTAAATAATCCCATGCCAAGTTTAGCACTCCCTTCCCTCCTTCCCTTGGCTTAAAGTACTTAAGAAAACAAAAGAAAACAAAAAAAACAGGAACAGCACAGTCAAGAAGTGCAGACACAAGAAGACTTCTGATGCAGACAGAAACACTGAAATGTGTATATTTTGTACAAAAGGATGAGCAGCAGTCTAGTTAAGCAAAGTATAAAGTACTATCCCTGGTTAACCTATCAAATAGCTCTAAGCCTCATTTGTGTATTCCATTGTCCTTGGTGGGAAAAAAAAAAAAAGGTGTTTACTTTGCTACTGTCAGTCTTCTTCTGCCACCTAGTGGTCATAAATTCTTGTCTGGACTAATTTAACATCATTGCTCTTGTATTCGGTCTCTTTTTACATTATCAGTTTTTGCTTTTGATGAAAAAGACAGTAAACATGACCATCTCTGTGTAGAAAATGTTTGTACTGGAGTCCCACAAACTCTCAAAACCTCTCACACACCCCCAGTAAATCTGCACTACATTTCATTACACTACTGTACTATAACCAACAACTACATCTGGCAAAATGCAGTCAAGTCATTTTTCCTGTTCACCCTGAATAAGAAAAATACTGTGCTTTTTTTCCAGCCTTCATACAGTACTGTATACCGTATTCACCACCATTTCTGTGTTATATAACATCATTAGAATGAACACTGAGCTTGAAGTATGAAATGATAAAGAAGCAACGTATACAGTTTATTGTATTATCATAGCAGTAGGGAAAAAATGCCTCACTTATGGTAGATTTACAGTGCATCTCAAAAAAATTTGAATATTGAGATTTTCTTTTCCCCATAAATTATTTGAAAATTTTAAACTTTCATGTTATAGTTTAATTTAACCTAAAATGAAATGTTTTGACCTTTTATGTTGATGGTCACAGGTTACAACTCATGAACATCAACTTAAAATATTAATCTTAAAATATTAGAATATTTCTTAAATACAATCAAGAAAGTATTTACAATGCAGAAATACTTCATGCATGTGGGACATTAAATCAACCTTTTATATTCCTACCTTTGTCCGTGTGGGCCTTTCTATTAAAGTCGGTGTTAAAATGTATGTGTTTCTTTAGGTAAGTCACTCTATATCCATGTGTAAAGCTTCTGGCGGAGGCAACCAGGCTTTGATCTGTAATCTCCTGGTAATTAGAAGAGTGATGCCATCAAACCTCCAAAAAACCCAGAAACACCTGCCTAAGACATCTGCATTGCATGTTTGCAGTACTGACATCATGTACTGTTGACAAGGATTGTTGTATTTCTTGTATCCTACTCTTTGGTCATTTTTGTTTCTTGCTTTGAACAAACCACATAAAATTCCAGATACAGCTTCAAAGACTTGCATACATGATCTACTGGTGATATCTTGCCACCTAAGAAGGGAACAGGAAAAATTAATTAAGAAATTTCTGCATCATCCTTCTCCGAGAGTAAGCTTTGAGTCACTGCTTAACAGTCATCATGACTAAAAATAAATAAATTCCACTTTCACCATAATTTCCACATTTTCTATAAACATCCCAATTGCATAAAACGCTATGCATGTTTGACAAAGTAGTTTAAAATACAACACAGGTTCAAAAGTCATATAAAACACTTTGTTAGTGAGTAAACTAAGGCATTATCATATCGATTTTGTTTTTTCCAGATTCCCATGATGCTGTTTTGAGATTTAACTCAGCCCCTACCAAAGGTTATGAAAGAGATGTGGGGAATAAGACTACCATTCGCATTGTCAACTCCCAGGTAAGATCATGTTCACACTTGTCTGTTTTATGAACATCTGCCAATATGTGCTTTTTTAGATAGAAAAAATTGTTCTGTGAAAGATGTTCCAAAAACACAGGGTGTTGTGATCATTTTCCTGTAACAAGTCCTAAAAATGTTTTATTTATCTTTTTAATACAACAGAAATTCGCCAGCAAGTACAATTTGTATTTTATTGATGAACATGTCATGCTTTTTAGTTATTCAGTGTTATGCAATACCGGTTCTTCTCTTTGCTGTGTAGATCCTGGCTAACCCCAGCCACCATTTCAACAGCAGCTCCCTATACAAGAATTTGACGTTGGTGGCCTGGGACCCTGCACCATACACTGTCGACCTGCATAAAGTGAGTACTGATGCTGCTTCCATTTTACAGTTCTGATTCTAGAAAAACTAAAAGGTTGGGTACTGAAGTTGTTCCAAGGAGACAATAAAATAATGAATTAACTATTACATGATTTTCTCTTCACTGTATTTACCGGCAGGAAACATGTACTAAAAGCTGCAGCATCAGACATTAACAACTGCAGTGACTGTAGGCTGAGATTTACTGTTCTTTATTTTTCCATCAAGGACGGTTCAAAAGCATTCATAACGTTGTGCTATTACATTGTAGACATGTTGACACGTTTTCCCTGCTCTTCTCAGCCTTATTTTGTTTTCAGCTTTACAATAGGACAAAAATCATTGCACTAGATTTTTAGGATTCTGATTTCTTAAAGTGATGAAAACAAGGCATGGGCAATCTGACCAGGATACATGATAATGTTTACATTTAGGCATTTTGTAGACGCCCTTATCCAGAGCGACTTAAACTTTTATCTCATTATACTGTACATCTGAGCAGTTGAGGGTTTAAGGGCCTTGCTCAAGGGCTCAACAGGGACAACTTGGTGGTTGTGGGATTTGAACCTGGGACCTTCCGAACTGTAGCCCAATGCCTTAATCGCTGACCCCCTGATTACATCCTGTTTGTTTTATTAATTTTTTTTTTTTTTTGCCAGTTACTGTACAGCAAAAAACACCCAAGCTAATTTCCAAGCCAGTTTAAATAAATAACTAAATATAAGCAATTATTTGTAAAGATGTCAGGCATAGGGAGATTGTATTTGAATCATAAGGTACATTGGAAAAGTGCAATAAATGGAAATGTGTGTGACCGAGGAATTAGTGCTTTAAATGTTTGGAAAACTGAATAGATTCAGAGATCGCTTATATTAATATTTTTTATATAATATGCAGTTCATGAATTCATGTTTTTATTTATTTTTTTATTGCACTTCTTTTGGCAGAATGCTAATGAATGGCAGTGTTTTATATGAACTTTGACGCGGAAAAAGGTTTTTAGAGATTGGATTAAACCTCTTGTTTTAGATGTTTTAATGGGTGTTTGTAGATTAGGACACATTTTTGACATGAGTGGTACCTTTCTTGCACTATTATGTCTAAGTGGTGGCTGTGGTGTTGTTACTCTCACATGCAAGCATGTATATTTTGGCACACTCATTGGGGAGCTTTTTCAAAGAAACTGACAAAATATTTGGGGGGTTTTGTCCCAGTACGTGTGATCTCTCAGTAGAAATAGATCATGGAGAAATTTTAAATGTTCATGATCTTAAATTGGTCTTAAACCTCCAACCCTCACAGAAAGAGACAGTGTAGCCCCTACAAGTACACGGTATTACTGTGATAAGTGGCAGATGCAACAAGTAGTGCAAAAAAGCTATAACAGTATAATAATAAAAATGCTGTAAATGTAAATATATGATGCTGTGTGCCAGTTTTCAGCAGATACAAATGTTGTGACAAATAATAAAAAACAATATTTTTTTATAAATAAAATGTTAGCAGCAAAAATGCAGGTAATCAATACTCTATTTAATTTATGCTGTTTAAGAAAAGGATTGGAATGGACTTCTGCACATTCAGTTCCAATGACATTTACATAGACCCTTTGAAAGCATTGCGTTCAAATTTACCTTTCAACAGGTTGCATACGTGTCTTCTGTTAATCTGCATTTATATTTAATTTTAAACAGCTTTGATGCATTAATGAATGCATTGCTTATACAGAGTCTTCCAAATATATTGAACCCCTTTAAAAGTCATGGGCTTTGTTTGGATTTCAAATGACACGGATATAGATTGTTTAGCCAGTATTTTTATTGCAGCCCAATATGAAAATAGTAAAAATAGTAAAAAACATGTTGCAAACACGATGTCATAGATATTCTCCAGGAGGAAATCTTCATTTTCAGTCCTTTCCTTCAGGCTGAACGTCTCTTTAATGAAGCAAGAAGGAATTAACAAGGTAAAAGCAAATTATAAGTCAACCGTGTTTAAGGCAACATATTGCATATGTATGGGATTTAATTGTAGGCAGGCAAATCTGAACAGTTCAGTGGGGGTTTTACAAGCTGTTGCAATTTTGATGTGAACTCTGTACTTCTGTATTAAAATTCAACCAAGGGAAAACTAATATTTCTCAATAAATTAAAAAATCCACATTGCAAAATGTGTTTGACTGATAATGGTAACTAAAATATAGAATAAAGAAGTGACTGGAATAAAATGCCATGCTGTATATTTGTGTATTTGCCCAGTGGTACAAGAAGCCAGACTACAACCTGTTCACTCCATACGTGAAGTACAGGGAACAGTTTCCTGCTCAGCCTTTCTACATTCTGCACCCCAAGTTTATCTGGGAACTATGGGACATGATCCAGGGCAACACTTTGGAGGACATTCAACCCAATCCACCTTCGTCAGGGTTCATTGGTGAGATATACACCATTTATATTTCTGTGACTTAACAAGTGACTGTAACCACTGGGACTTACAGATGTGCTTTATGGTCTCCATCAAAACACCATGTCTTGCCACATATTTATGTAAACATAGGATCAGCTAAAACTCCTTTGAAGATAAGTTAGTACAAAGAGAAAGTCCAGGATTTTTTTTAAATTGGTGCTTAGGGAAGAAGTTGTAGTCTTCATTTGTAGGCATCTTCTACAGTATTGTCCAAAGGGCCAGTGTGGCTACATCAGTAAACCCTCTGTATTTACTGTGGTTCTTGACTGTTGACTTCAACATGCCTGGATTGATGGGGATATTCCTCAGCAGGGAAATACGTATTCGGTCATCTACCTCAGTTATTTTTTCCACGGTGTTCAAGGCCTTTATGTGTTCCAGAGCTCATCCGTGTTTTCTTTCTTTTTAAGGATGTACCAAATACTGTAGTTGCTTTAGCCACTTCTAATGTTTTTGCTTTCTCTCTGTTGGGTTTGGTTTGCTTTTTCAACCAAATAATAGTTTGTTCACTTTTAGCAACAGCTCTTTGGACATTTATATTGAGACAAATTTCAAGTGGAAATGCTCTAGACCTTTAATCTGTTTACAATCCTGCGCCCGAGCTCTGACCCCGGCTTAATAACTGGGTATTCAATCAATTAATGAATCAATCAATTTCACTTTGCTGTGATGTTAATGTAAGACATAATAGTAACTACTGTTATTGTGATTGAACTAATGAGGGAATATAGCACACCTGGATGTGCCACAAATTGTCCAATTACTTTTGGTCTATACTCTTATAGCAAGTATTAAGAGTTTTGTAATGCCTACACTGTTCACCCGATTGTTGGTGCAAATACATTCATGTGTTTTAGGAAGTAATGTAGCGCATTTTCATTATTTAAATATTTAATTATTTATCTCTAATGTGGCCTACAGTACCAGTCAAACATCAAAATAAAGTTTGTATTTATTTTCTACATTTTGGAACAATACTGGATTTAAAAAATAATAATAAACTATGAAATAAGACATATGGCATTAGGTAATTAAGTAACAACTACAGTCAATTGTTATTTACAGATATGAAGGTCAGCTGTACTGAAATAGTTCTTGCAAGCACAGTATTGTCTAGTGCAAAATCCATCAAGCACCATGATGAAACTTTTATGAAGACGAATACCATCAGCATCATTTAACCAGGAAAGACCATGTAATTAGAAAGTACCTCCAGACTTTTGACTGGTAGTGTATAAAAAGGGGTAGACAGCTAAAAATAACCCTAACTTTGTCAGTGTGAAACAAATCTGGTCTGAATTACAATCTGTCCTGTCTTACTCAACAGGAGATGAACAAGGGCAATTATAAGCAGTTTAAAGGCAATTTTATGTTCAAAGGATCTTATTGAATACTTTAATAGTGCATAATTGCAGTTAAATCTATTTATTTATTTATTTATTGTTTTTTTACTTTATTCCCCCCCCCCCATTTTCCCCGATTTTCTCCCCTAATTTTGTCATGTCCAATACC
>JAQMYJ010000036.1:12802465-12815781 GCA_030014305.1 Clarias laeviceps | reverse complement strand
AGAGAGCTCGGCCAATCAGCTCTCTCTATGCCTCCGGCTGTGAGAGGCAACAGCATCACCCAGGGTTCGAACCAGCGGTCTCCGGATGATAGGGCGAGCGCTTTACCACTGCGCCACTCGGAGGCTCATGCAGTTAAATCTATTAATCTGTAAAATTTAGATTTCATCACAGAACACATTTTCTAGACACATTTACATTTATTGCATTTGGCAGATGCTTGACTTACATTTAATCTCACTACACAAACGTTTAAAGGGCCTTGCTCAAGTGCCCAACAGTGGCAGCTTTGTAGTGCTTTGGTTTAAAGCTGGGACCTTCTGATCAATAATCTGATCAGTAGCTGATTCTCCTGATTAGAGATCTAGGGACTGATCCAAAGCCCTTACCAGGAACACAGAGTATGAAACTAATCCACTCTGTCCTCCACTGAATGTTTTTAGGAAGTGAGTGATAGCCAGGGGATCCAGAGGAAACCAACAAACACAGAATGTAAAAAGAAACTCCAAAAATCTGAGTAAAGGATTGAACTCTGGACCTTTTAACTGAAATACAAATACTAAATGCTTCTCCATTTTATTATATACATATCTATTATCACAAGGAAATTAAGCACCATAGTCTTGAGACAACAGAAGTTACTTTCAAAGGACAGATTTACTAAGAGTGTGTCTTAGTAAAGTGGGAAAGTACTGTCTGGATCACCACTGTCAACACAAAAAGAATATTACAATGTCTTTTAGCTGTTCCCGTCGAGGGGTCGCCACAGCAGACCATCCAATCCGCACAACAGTTTGGCACAGGTTTCACGCCTTTTTACGCAAAAAGCTTTGAATAGGACAGTTAAAAAAAAAAAAAAAAAAAAAAAGATATCAACAGTTTTATAAACTAGCTTTGGCAGTGTCACAGATACAGAGACTGAACACCGAGACCGTAGCATGGCACAGCAACCCTAAGTTAGGTTGTGACACTTTGCTCTGTGTTCCTGCAGGAGCGGAGATGCATGAGGTGGTGTACAGGACTTGGGGTTGCTGTGCATGATGCTTTTGAGCTGGATCACTTTGTTCTTGGTGGTCATTAAAGAGTTGTCATCTGTCATCTCTGACCTTTCTTTAAAGCCTAACAGCATCAGGAAACATCTGTAGAACTAGAGAGGGATTGAGAGCGGAAGGAGAGATGAACGTGTAAATGAGTACAGGAAAGCAGAGGAGAAGAAAGAAAGGAAATGTAGTGCAAGAGATGAACAAAAATAGTACAAGGAAATATTATGGTTTAGTTTTTGAGACAGTCAGTCTGTTTAGCAGCTTTGAGATCATAGTGTGACTGTGTGCATCTATCTGTTTGTAGGCTTTTACTACATTTAATTTTTTTATCCCCATTACAGGCATCTTGCTAATGATGTGGTTATGCGATGAAGTCGACGTCTACGAGTACATTCCATCTCTAAGACAGACCGATTTGTGCCATTACCACGAGCGCTACTACGATGCTGCATGCACTCTGGGAGCCTATCACCCTCTGCTCTATGAGAAGATCCTCATCCAGCGCATCAACCCCAGACCTAAGCGCGACCTTCAGAGGAAAGGCAAGGTCACACTCCCTGGCTTTAGGACCATCCACTGTGGCGCCTGAACTCTAATCCCTGGAGGAAAGGTTGCAATAATTGGAAAGCAGGTTCGAGGTTCACCTGCACGCAGTCCACAGAGACCAACTTTGCTCTTTTGGGAGGTTTTTAGTTGCATTCTCTGAGCCTTGTGTGACGTAGAGGTTATTGGGTAGCAATAGGTTTATTACAGAAAAGCTGTTTTTTTTTTTTAGGTATCTGGTGATTTTGCTGTAGCTAGCCATCATGTGACAAGACCAGTGGTGTTTGTGTGTCTGTGAAGGAATCGGAGAATAGCAATTAACAGTTTACGGCACCCTTATAGACGCACTTGCGCGCGCGCACACATACCATGAACATTAAAAATAATAATTTCATTGATGTAGTTAAATAAACGGTTTACCAGTGATGATAGCTGACTTTGAATAGTAATAGCAGTGGATATTGCTTTCTGTTGTATTACTTTTCTCAGCTGTTCACAAATGAAAAATGTGGTGCATGTCTGAGAGTACTGCCTGGTCTGTGCCATATATTGTCTATACATTGTAAATGACATTTTTTTTTCCCCCTCTTTTGAATGTTCATTTGCCATGAAATTATTACTGAATAACAATATCGTGTTGAGTGACAAAATCTTAATATTGCTGAGAAATACTTAATATACAGCTGAGAAAACTTCCAAACTAAATGTTCTGTACCCTGCGGAGACCTCTCGGTTGAACGTCTGAAACGCCTGCAGCTGTGTTGATAAGGGTTTAATAATCTAGTCCCTGCTCAACAAAAACCACGCTCTTCTAACTTTTTTGTTGGTGGTGTTAATGACGTTTTTTTTTTTTAAGCCTTTTGGCAATACATAACCAATGAGCAGCGGTTTTATTAATTGTGCAATGTTAAATCCAGCACAGTCTGGTTGTTTTTGTATCTTGCCCAGGAGGTTACAGGTCTTCATACACTCCCTAAGGAGTAGTCAAAAGCGAATGAAAACAAATTTCCTTGCATTGTATCTTCAACTTTTCTTCACATTGTGTTTTATCAATGTAAATAGGTTTTTTACCACTAGAAGTACAAAATGTTACCTTTGACATGTTTTCCTTACGTGCCATTAATCTGTGTACAAAATGATAAACTGTCTGGACTGAACATAGAGAGCGGAAGTTCTGTATACATGTAAATTGTGATGGTGAAAATGGGAACTGCTGTTTGCTCTCAGGTCTAAGTCAGACTCTGAAACGCAACCTCTCTATCCATCTGATTTGTTAAATATTTCATTTAGGAACTTCTGTTGGTAGTGTATTATTCAATACTGATAACTACCTACCCACCCCATGTTGGGGTAATGTAAACAGATATTGATTGATAGGGTAATAAGTTTTCCTTTTTTCAGGATGATTTAGTCTGTAATACTGCAACTAATTGTTTACTTGGCAATTAGAGTCATCCTGTCAGTGTTCGTGTATGAGGTTTCTTTATAACAAAAAAGAAAAAAGTGGTACTTTCAACTCTTAAGATGAATCCATATATGTGCAGTATGTGTATATACATATACATCTACGTCACACACCATCCCGTGCTTCCACATTAGAGAGGTATATTAATGGTGGTGGTGAGTTTAGAGGAAACTGCATTTGGCCCAATTGAAGGCTTTTTTTTTCTGTCGTACTGCAGGGAACGTATACAGGAGCACACTACTGATCACTTACTGAATGTCTAAGGAGCTTTCAATCACTGCAGGAGCACCGTCAGCCACAAAGGTGTCACAAACCGATCCGTATTGTTTGCGCATTC
Organism: Clarias laeviceps; assembly: GCA_030014305.1. Lineage (NCBI taxonomy): Eukaryota > Metazoa > Chordata > Actinopteri > Siluriformes > Clariidae > Clarias > Clarias laeviceps. Next base: position 12,812,395 of record JAQMYJ010000036.1, on the reverse strand, counting down.
AGAGCAACACAATACAAGTTCTGAGATTTGGGAATGTTGTTACTTTTGGGATTTTTATTTTTTTTTTTAATTGTCCCTGATCTGTGCTTCCCTTAATATTTGTAGTCCGTTACACACAGTTTACCTTTTAATCTTTTCCAAAAACTGTTTTGCTATCACTGTCTACTTTTACTTATACATAATAAACTCCTAGCTATATAATTTCCCACTACAAAGTGGACACCGCATGCTTAATATCAGAGCTTGTAAGCTCGTTGTGGTAAAAAAATATATATTTGTCAGTGTAACAATACAGTAATTAAGCTGAAAAAGCAAAGTTAAGTCTTACTTAAAATTTGTGCAAGTTGTTTTAGGTAACAGGAATAGAGTTACATTGGATAATTTGATAAGGTCATCACTGCACTGTTTTGGGTGTTGGCAATCCTGTGCCAAATAGATGTTGAGTGTTTTCCTGATTGGGAAAGGGCCACTGTGTGTTTGAGGTTGTAACGTTGGTGCTGTGAATCTTTACTATGGACTGGAACTGTGGTGCTGTGAATCTCTGCTAGATTTCTTTCTAACTAGCTCACTCTGTTGGTCTATCATGTTCATACATTTTAACAGCTGCATTTGTGATTCTCTTGTTGGCCGGGGACACTGAATTTGTGAGAAAACTAAAAAAAAAAGAAAAAAAAGTTGGAATCATGGGTGCAAAATACACAGTCAACTTTAATTACTACTGGGTGAACCATGTATTAAAATTTTAACACAATGTGTTGCTTGTAAATTGTTTGAAATGAATTATGGGCTGGATATCCTAAATGGAAACTGAAATCCTGAGGCAATAATTTTTCCCATTTGTTATTAAATCTTCAGAAAGTAAAATTGTGTGCTCAGTGGTGTTTGGCTGGCCAGATTTAAACAACGGCTAACAACTAGTTCTACTAATTCACTAATTTAACAGCTGTCTGCTGGCTGAAACACCGTTAAACTAAAGCTGATTTCTTGTTTGCACTTCATCTTGCCCCACAAAAAAGTTATCAGTTGATTATGGACTCTCTCTCGCTCTCTCACCACCGCGCACAGCCTTTTAAAACATGACCTGATGTTGTACACCACTTGAAGCCTGATCTGAGTGTACATAGTTAAGCCAGTTAGCCTTCAAAAGCCATTGGATGCTTTTGATGCCATTTCTTTGTTCATTTGTTAATGCAATTATTTTAATTGAATGTGTGTTTTGCCATTTTCCAACATGAAATAAACATGCATAAGTGCAATGCAATCTGTGTTTTTTATAATGTTGATATTTTGTCAAAAAAAAAGGCTTGTTCTTGGGCCAGTTGAGTTTGTGACAGAAATTATATTGTCAAAGGAAAAAATCTGTATTTTAATAGTACTTTCTAACTGATATAAATATGTGCTTTAATTTAAGGGACACTATTTGGTGTCTGTGTCTCTTTGGTTTTGGCTTAACCTTCTTTAAAGAAAGAAACAAAAAAAAAGTGATATCCCATTGTTCTAACACACTGTGAATTGCTGTGTTTGGGTGCATGTAACCTTTTATGAAAATCCAAGATTTCTAATTTATTCTTTTTTTTTTATTTATTATTGTTTTCATAACCCAGTCTACACATCAAAACTAACACAATAAATAAACCCTCTCCAGTCTTGCTTTTGTCTTATGAAATTGAATTCTCAAATGAAGCTTCTGCTCACTTCTGAATAATCCTCTACTTTCCATTTTATACATTCTCTTACCTCTTTTATCATGAAGACTATAGGCTGTACATGGATTTAGAACTTTTTTCTAGTGTCTGTTACACATGATTAACACTTTAACAATATCACTAAGGAAACAAACCGCAATTAAAGCAGTTTACCACTTTTTGGTAAAAGTATCAGTACAAATATTTTTGTGGTAGTGCCAGAAGTTTTTTGCATTATTTCTATGAAGCAATTGAACTGGCCTACAATTTAGACACATCATGATCCAGTGGATTTTTTTTGCGTAACATAACTAAGTGGCAAAAATATCTCAAGTTAATTCCAGTACATTTTCAATAGTGTGACTTTTAATTATTAAAATATTGGAACGTGTGCTGTCAAAATGTTTGCATGACATAAGGTCAAATGTTCTTACCTGTTTGTTCATGAAAATGTATATGATTGGGTTGATGACGGTGCTGCTCTTGGCAAGAAGAGACGGAATTATGCTTGCAACAGGTGTAATGATTCCCGGTTGACCAAATGTGGCCATTATGGCTACCACACTGTATGGTGTCCAACACAGCAGATAACACACCACATTGGTGATGACCATAATCAACAGGTGGTAATCTCGCCTTCGAGCAGTCTTGCAAATCTTCCCTAACTGGATATAAAAAAAGAAGGAAAAGGGTTCTTAAAAAAACTCAAATGACTTTGGACTATTTGGACTTGTTGGTGTATCAATATTGGATTTGTGTCAGTAACACTAGACAGGTCACATCAATTCACAACGCAAGATTTTGTCTCATGATATACAATGTGTGCATGACACTTAATGGTTTAAATGCCACCAAACTTCACAACATTCAGACTTAATTGGTAATTAGACTGTGAAGTAGACTGTGTCTGTCACAGTCTCTCACTTATGAACAAGAGGATCAGATCTCACCTTTTTGACAGTGTACAGCAGCCTGCCATAGCTGTACACCATTACCAGCACTGGCAGACCCAGGCAAAAGATGAATAAGCAGATAATGTAGGAACGGGATTTAGAGGAGTGATCAGTCCATGACACCGAACAGCTGGTTCCAGCTCCCTCTAACCCGTAATTACTCCACCCCAGCAGGGGTGGGACAGTCCAAATCAGAGAGTAGAGCCATGACCCCCCAACTGCTAGCAAGTGTTTATGGTAGTTTGGCTCCCGGTTGTTATACACTGTCATTGTGCTGTAGCGCTCATAAGACAAAATCACCAAGGATATTAAGGATGCAATACCTAAAAACAAGAAGGGGAAAAAGAGAGTTAAGTAGGAAAAAAGGAACAAAATGGATAAAAGACATGCAAGGTTAGAAGCTAACTTTTGAAAAAACAAGAGAGAAAAGCAGAGGTTTAATTTAATACTGGTAGGCTAACTACCTAAAAATTAGCAAAGTATTATTTTATTTTAAGATTTAGAAATACTGCACAAGAACTATAAGAATATATTTTTTTCTAATGGACTAATAGCTGTAAATTAAATTATCTGAGCATCATCTTAAACTAATCAGCTTGGATAGTCTTGGTGTCATCAGTATTTGTTATTTTGGCTATTCCCGTAAGGATCTGCCAAAACGGATCATCTGATCCATTTTTTATTTTTAGCACAGGTTTAATGCCTTTCCTGATGCAACCATCCTATTTTAATCTAGGCTTGGGATCAGTACTACGTGATCTAAAAGTGGCTAGGTGTGTATGATATATTCTATTGCCCTTTAAATTCTCAACATTTTGTCATTTAAACTACATAAATGTCAGCGACACTGATTGTCAAGTTACAACCAGAGATCAAGATGCTGCATTATTTATGTTACTTTTATATTTCAGTGCAATTCTATGCATGTAAATTGAACATGTTCAACTGTTTTTTATTTTTATTTTTACAAGAGCTTAAGATATTATTGTATTATTGTAGATTTTAGACATTATACATTTAAGCAAACCATAGGAGGAAGTAGGGGTTGTACTGTATTGAGCCAAACTTTCCAAGAAAAAGTATATGCATGAAAATTGTTTTACTGATGACATGGATTAATACATATTCCCAAAGAGAGATGACATGCTACCTCCTCTTACAAATCCAGACATTGTTTATCCGTGCAGTTCAGTGCTTATTATTTTGAGCAGTATGTAGAGAATAAAGCCAACATGTTCCATTTAGTGTCTACAGCTAATTGTACTCTTATGGTACTCTCATTAATCAGCACAGTGATTTTTCATTAATGTTTTTAAAAATGTGAAAGTTGAACCTGGTAGGCAGCATTTTTCAGAGTGGTTGAACAAACACATATAAAAGAGAACAAATGAACAATTTGATAGAAAAACTTGATAAATTATATTTTTTAGACTTTTACTCATTTTGTCAAATTATTTTTCTCTCACACACAAGGTTGTCTATAACAAACGTTTCAGAAAAATATATATACATACATACAGTATAAGAAGCTTTAAACTTTCACATTTTAAGCAAAGCACAATACATGGCAGTCACATGTTAGAACAAAAGTCGATGCATCATGACAAGCTAATCACATCGCTTCTTTCTGGCTCTTGATCAGTGAAGCAAAACTATTTTGTGGACGAAACAGCGGCTGCTATTAATGAGCTAAAGTTGTTCAATGGATTTTTGGAGAACATTACACTCTGTTACTGCCAGCAATAATGAACTACAGGTGTGTATTATTTAATATCCATAATATGTTCTGTGAGAGTGCATTATGCGATATGGATGTTGTGCAAACGAAGCTGTGTTAGATAGTGTAGTGTAAGCACTTTGGTAAAGTTACTGTAATTAGTTGTGCAACCTTCTGTTTCACTTCCCAATTGATATATCCCCTGTCCCCTCTTTCTCCTGCTTTCACCTGCATTTGTTTTGCTGTCTTTGGAAACCATAGGGCACAGAAATATTGTCAAAAGTTATGTTTAAAAATTAAGCAGAAAATTAACGCTACAACACTCAAAAGATGTGTGAGTGATTTGAGTACAAAAGACATAAAATGGCACAGTGTGTGTAAAGCTGTTCCGTTCACTTTGTCTGAATCTGTACACTATTCCTGTTAGTTTTAAACCTTAGGGAACCACTGAGAGTATATGTGGTCAGTTGATGCACAAACAGATGTTATATGGTACATACATATACCGTAATAAGGAGCTGTCGTCAAGTACCAAACTGAAGATTTTGTACTGCTTATAATGTTTATGATCTTCAATTTACTGCCACTACTCTGCTGCTTGGCCCACTATTATATCACAATTGAAGAATAAATGTGTATTAATATATTTTTTATTAAAACTCAACCAACATAGTATTTATACTTAAATTACTCCAAACAAAACTGCAGGCCGATTTATCCATTGTGCCAAAACTGTGGGAGATGGAGATACAGCTTCATTGATACAACCCAAACAATTTTGTCATATTTTGATATTTGTGCTTTTTTAATGAGACTCAAAGAAAACAAGCACAAAATATTCCTGATCCTTGAAATCAATGCATAACTTGTCGCCAACTTGCAGAAGAGACACATCTGTCTGTGGGAGCGGTACACACAATACAGTAATTCACAAACACCACTTGCACATTACAGAACTCGTCTGGGAGATATTTTCATTTCAATACATGTTTGAGCTATTAAAGGAGTTCCTGAGAGTGCCAGCATGTCAGATGTGAAGCAAGCAGTCGGATCACGGCTCTAGCATACTGAGAAAACCTTGATGGTATTCAAGCACTAGTGAAACGCTGGGATAAATGCATATAGAGAAATAAAGTTTGTTTTACTCTCATAACTATGTTCTGTTATTGTGGGCAATCAAAAGTCCTGGTTCGACTTGAACACTCCTTATTATTAACAATTCATGTAGATGCTTTTACTGATCTAAAAAAAAGTAGACTTGGTCAAATAAAAATTCATATAAAAAGCGTGTGGCTGGGGGAGATAACTAAGTGCTGAAATAAATCCTACAGTATGCGTTGTTGGATGGCACATGAACTGTGATCTGTAATTCTGTGTTCAATGCAAATGAATCAATTTAAATTGTTATAAAACTCCTTCAAGAATGAAATCCAACACAGTGTGTGACAAAGGGTAGTGGCTATTCTACAAAATTGGTCCAAGTATGTACAAAATGGGGAGATAGAAAACAAAGCAACATGACTTGAAATTAGAAAATGCACAAAAAAAAGGAAAAACAAATGGAATGAAGCATGTCAATGTCTGAGATCAACAGTAAAAGAATGACTAGCTTTAACCTAGCACCTATGCTACTTTCTCTGTACAAATTAATTGCATTGATTGATTCCCACTGTACAGAATTTAAATATAGCCCTGAAACATGTTACACATACTGACTTTGCTATATAGAATTTACAGTGTTACTAAAGAGATAAATGATTATTGAAGCAAATATTATTTATTATTAGTAATAATAATAATAATAAAAATAATAATACCCACCACTTATAAACCTTTAATTAACAAAAAATGTATGGGCAGAGAAAAAAATCAATCCATCCATCCATCCATCCATCCATCAAGGAACATGGAAAGTGCACGCGTACCTTTCTGTAAGGTGTCCAATTTATTGTTATTATTATTTATTATTATTATTATTAGTAGTAGTAGTAGTATTAATAATAATAATAAAAATAATAATTATAAATATTATTATAATTTAAATAAACTGTAGTAAAAAGAATACACTGCATCACAAATCAAGGGTAAAAAGTTGTTGCTTTTTGCCATATAAGCTGAATGCAGTTATTAACAATGAAATGAAACTCCATCAATGTTGTATTTTTAATTTTATTCCAGTGTACCAATGTACAAACTTTAACAGATCTGAGCAAATTTTGAGGTTAAAAACTGGTGCATTCATTCATTCGCAATAGTTTTTTTATGACATTTATGATGTTTAAGTACATTATAGATCTTAAGTGTAGGCGGCACTGCTCTGTTCAGGGCATTTGCTCACCGAAGCAGGAGTTGATGAAGCCGTACCACATGCAGCCAGTCCTCCCCAGCAGCCAGCGCCCGCACACACTGCACGCGAAGCTTAGGCTCGTTCCGCACACACACACCAGCATGTCACTCACACTGATGTTCAGCAGGAGCATGTTCACTGGCGTCCTGAGCTTCTTAAATTTACAGAAAAGCACCAAGACCACAAAGTTGTTCAGAAAGCCGAAAGTCATTATAAAGCCCAAGAAGACGGAGAGCGCAGTGAAGCCCGCGGGGGAGAGATTCGGCCCGGGAGAGTCGCCCGAGTCAGCGGCCACAGATGTGTGTAGGTGAGGATCACTCATGCTGAAGCTGGAGATTTACTCTGTCCAGCTGAGCTAAAACAAACCCCGGGGAGAAACCTGGTGCTGCACTCACACACAGTCTGATGCGCGCAGTTCATTAGTGGTGGGGATTCCGATGCTCTATTCAGTGAGTCAAATCATCTGACTCGGCTCACTATTAGGAGTCGAATCTTTAGACTGTCAGAAATTACTTGTCATCAATAATTGACAAAAAATAGGGCACTAAAATGTACAGGGAAAAATACAGTCATCCTATCCTTACAACTTTATTTTACTTATTTACATATTTAATTTACTACTTATTTGTACTGGCCAAAAAAGTCACACACTTCATTCAACCACCTTTATCTTTGATTACAGCACAATGTGATTACAAGTTCATGTCTGCAAATGATTTCTCATGCTCCCAAAATCACTCTATCACAGTTTGAGTCCTGAAATATTCAGTACATTCAGGTAGTCAGCTGACTTCATTTTATTGCCAGATAATGTTATAGAGATTAGACCTGATCAACTGAAGCAACTCCTGATCATAACACCACCACCAGAGGCTTGTACAGTAGTAATTTTGCATGATGGGTGCCATCTCTTTATACAGTTCCTTTCTTACCCTGATGCACACATTGCTCTGGAATAGGGCCATCTGAACTCATCAGACCATGTGGCCCATTTCCCCCTCATTGCTCCAAAGTCCAATCTTTATGCTCCCTAGCAAACTGAAGCCTTTTTTCTGATTGGTCTCACTAACAAGTGGTTTTCTTATAAGATGTTTATTACCAATCCTGTGAGTTGAATTACCGATCCTTGTGTGTGTACACAAATGCTCTTACTTTCACTATTAAACATAACTATGGTTCTTACTGTTGATGCAACGTCAAGTGTTTAAGTGATTCATGATTTTTCAGATATATTTAGCCGCGTGTAGCCACAGTTGTTTGCTGATAATTTTGATAACTATAACATTTATAATAAATATAACAATAACATTTTAAAGACCTAAAAATGATAACACCCTAGATATTTTCAGGAATGTTTTCGTAAACTCCTCATATTTTAAAAGGTGATTTAATTGACTTAATTTAAATGTGCACACTGGATTGAGTTCCACATACTCAATTTATATTGACAGAATTTGTTTTTATCCCTCCAATTCTTGCTCTTTCAACAATCTCAAGATTAAAGAGATTTGATGACATTACTGGACCATTTTATATTATGTGAACTTATCACAATCATTCTATATAATTCAGTCTGTTAATTAAAAACTTGTTCAAATTACATTTAATATATGAAATTAAGGAAAATTTTAATGAGGAACTGAACATTTTATGTACCGTTGCTGTCTCACAGCTCTCTGGATTAATCCTTGGCAGGTGAAATCAGGTATGGTTTCTGCTTGGCTGAAATGAGAGCCTGTGCACATACAGGCCCTTTCTGAAAGAGATTGGACACCACAACATTTTGGTATCGAAATGTTTCAAGACTAGTTTTGGAACACACCAACAGATGGCAGCACAAGGCTGTACGCACAATCACAGGCAGCACCGAGCTTCATAAGTCAGTGTGCCAAAAAACATTGTTCTGTGTACATCAGGAGCTGTGCAACTGGTGTTATTCTGACCAGGTGTGTTACCATGTCTGCTATTTCATCATGGACAGCAAGTTAAAACAGAGCGAACGTGAAATTCTGCATGAAACTGGGCAAATCTACCACAGAGACATTTGACACGATTCTGCAAATTTATGGTGATGCGCCAATTAGTCGTTTGAGGTGTTTTGAGTGGCACACATGCTTCAAGAGTGGATGAACACCACAGGAAGAAAATGAAGGATCAGAAACATGTACAATAAGTACAATCCACAACATTGCTGCCATTGTCGGTGTCGTACAGAGAGTCCAAGCAATCCTCATGTGTGATTTGAACATGCACCGTGTTGCTGCCCAGTTTGTCCACAGACTGCTGATCGAGGTGCAGAAGGAACATTGCATCGACGTCTGCCAAGAACATCGTGCCGTGGAAGACCCATTCTTCATATTGCAGGCCATTACTGGTGACGAAACTTGGGTGTATGGGTACGATTCTGAGATGAAGCAACAGTCTTCACGGTGGAAGAGCCCATCATTTCCATGACTGAAAAAGGTGAGGGAGGTCTGAAGCAAGACCAGGTTCATGCTCATCGTCTTTTGCGACATTCTTGCAATTTTTAATACATGTTCCTTTTGTAATAATACATTTTCAATCTACTGTAGTGTAAAAAATATGCATGCTCTTATTTATTAGGAACAATATGCAATTTAATTACTATCATAATTGCTGGTGTAGGGGAAAAATGTAAAAAGAAAAGTATGTGAAATGGAAAATTACTGTATGAACTAGCCTTATGTGTGAATAGAATACTGTACTGCTGTGCTGTCTTCTCTCCATGAATGAAGCTCTGTTCTTTGATCAAGGAATCTGTACTCGACTGCTTTCCCCTACCAGCCTCCGCAATCACTTGTGTAAAGAAGTCGCTTCGAAACTTTAGTTTTAAGCTCAGCGAAATGAAAAACACGTTGCATAACAGTGCTGTATCCAAGTCTGTGCTTTAAAGAGCACAGAATTTGTCCACATTCTTTGGGAAGTTTTAGTTAAATTTTGTTGCTGCCGCGGCAGGATGATCAATCGATAACAGACGTAATCGCTCGTGTTGTGTACGGCGGCTTCACGATACGTAAGGCCAACACGGCGTCTGGTTGTGCTCGAATTACAGTTATTCATAGCTGGAGATGTTGAAGACGTAGCAGAACGTTTGTCAGAACGCGAGTTTGTTCTTAAAAAAACGTCAAGGAAACAGCAAATGGCTTGGTTGAAATCATGCGTGGTGGAATAGCTAGCTGTCGACTTGGCTGGCTAGCAAGCTATCAG
>JAQMYJ010000036.1:12755329-12796884 GCA_030014305.1 Clarias laeviceps | reverse complement strand
CGGTTAGACTGTGCATGAACTGGGTGTGTAGAGTCACAGGCATTCATTTCAATCTGGCTGAGAAAATAGGCCAAATTGTCATTTTACTAAGTTTGTGCAACAAGTTCAGCGAATTTCTAGAATACACCCTCATGTCAAGGTACCTCATTGACACCTAAGAGCAATTCAGCGTAGTCAGTGCACTTAACTGCACACGTTTTGGAGGTAAGAAGAAAAAAAAATTCAGAGAACTTAAAGGTGACTCACATGAACACAAGGAACAGAGAATAACCAGAGATCAGGACCCTGAGTGCACCCTGAGTGCAGAGCGTGATGTTTACTGAGAATAAACGGATCTTGTATGTAACACAGGACACAGAGTGAAGCAGGCTGTCTGTTGGTGACGGCATTTACAGTTTGACTACTGTGAGGAAATCGTGATGATCTTAACAAATGCTGCATGTCATCTTTTATAGACGTAAAAGTAGACATATAATACTTAGACATCATGTCTATTTGCATATGAAATTTGAGCTTTATCTCTTTGTTGTGGAGTACTGCTTACTTAATATAGACATGCTTGGGGCAACACAAACCAAATACTTTAGATAAGGCAAAAGTGAAATATACCCCAAGGTTGTATCATTGTTTATTTAGCAAACTTATGACCTGTTATCGTTCGTGGTACATGTTTGTCCTTTAATTTAAATGAGTCGTCATTCTTCTGCACTGCTATAATTTGGAATAGAATAGTGTGCACACATGCACATAGACTCAGACACTCATTCACACACTAAGACTAATTGTCATTTCCAAATTGCCCAGTCTGTCCTTGTGAAAACTGGAGTACCCAATGGAAACCCGCCAAGGACGGAAAGAACATGCAAACTCCCTGCACACAGACCCAAGGCGGAAATCGAACCCTCAACCCTGGAGGTGCGAGGCCACAGTGCTAACCACCACACCCCCATGCTGGCAGCAAATATCAAATCAAACCTGAAAATTCTGCCTCACCATCTTGCTTTCGTTTGCATAGAAACCTCATTATTTAGGTTGAAAATGGGAGCTAACATAGTATCAGAACACATCCACACTAACATAAATGCCTGGCTAAATCACTGGTATATACTGCATCTGGTGTGATGCACATTGACTCTAAATACTCAGTTCATGTACTGACCAATTTAATGAGGAAGAAGAAAAAGTAGAATGGGAAAAACAAACAAACTATGGCAAATGTTGTCTTCATGGAGCTTGTTTGTTTTCTTACTGGAAAATGTTAGAGACTCATAGTTGAAGGTGAAGGGCAATTTAAAATGTATAATTCACACTTTATGGTAACAAATAAAATCAGGACATAAATGCACTGAATTAAAAATAACCATACAAAATATGATGATATGGGGGGAGAACACTTCCCCCAACAGTTTTAAAATTGTTTTCTACATTAAAGTAAAGGCCTGTGCTTGTTTATTTTTTGATGTCTTGACTATATGTAAATACCTATATTGATAAATATTCATTAAGCTTGTTGTTGCAGAGCTGTTGCACATAAACACCTTAAGCTCAGCTGTTATGATGAGCAGTTGCTGTCCATGGTACTGAACATTCTCCTTAACACTTTTATTTTTTTCCTTTTTTAGCCAATATTTCAAAAAGTACTTAATTCAACCATTTGCTGTATCTGGATTGAATTACAGAGAAATTAAGTATATTTTATTCATTATTAGTTCAATATTCAGTCCTGTTTTAGCAGAATAAATATTCTTATATTTATTTAATTGGTAAAGCAATTTTCCATTTTAAATAAGCAAAATGCAGTAGTGTTAAAGATGGTCTAGATGTATATTTCATCTGTCTGATCTTTAGAAATCTTTGGATTATTAGGAGTCAACTGATGCACCAGTTGACCATTAAAACTGTCAGTTTCCACAGATACATCCCATTAATGCACATAATGAATATAAACCACAGAAAGCATGTCTCATTTCGAGTGGATGCTTTGGTATGGCAAAGCTCTGCAAATTGCCCATCATCCATGACACTGTTGCTATTTTTACTGCCGTGAGAGCTGGGCTGTATTTAAGCACCGTAGAACTGAAACAGGAAAACCATGTTCATGTGTTCATATTGTAAGGCATAGTATATTGTATATTGTATATACATGTGTATAAACTCACTTTTCATTTTATTAGGAACATTCATGCAGTTATCAAATCAGTCAACAATGCAGTAGTGCATTGCAACAAATAATTTTAGTTGCAGGTCAAGAGCTTAATCTAATCTTCCTATCGACCAGAATGATCAGAATGGGAAATAAGTGTGTTGTTTCAGAAGGGCTAGTTTGAGTATTTCATAAACTGCTGATCTCTTGGAGTTTTCACACAGATCAGTCTCTAGAGTATACAGAATGGTATGGAAAAACAAGCAGAACATTGAGGTAGTGACAATTCTTGTTGATAAGAGAGGTCAGTGGAAAAGGGCTACATATTACTGGATTAAGTAAAGTGATGAAGCAGTGAGGTCTTGTGATATTTCGAATTGAATTTATGACATTGTATTAATCTTATTAATGCCATACTTATCCCCCCCTATTTCTTCCTCTCTCTGTTTTAGCTGTCTGGGCAGCCTACACCAACATGAGGTAAAAATTCTGGGTTATTTCTTATTCCAGTTGATTTAGTGATTTATATGTTGTCTAAAACTTTTAGAAGACAGCTATACTCTTTCCAAGTGGTTCAAGATTGTTATTATGCTAATGCACTTGATGGATTGTGGTGTGCAACATATGCTGTGTCAAAATTAGTCAGCAATGTGCAAGAAATTTTACAAATGCATTACATATAAAATGGATAAATGCAATACAGTACAGTGTATTTGTAACAGTCAGCAGAATCAGGTACAGAGATTAAATTGTAATAAACCATAAAATGCACTTTACATCCAATACATGCAGCACAAATAGCATTTGCAGAAAGCAGGATAACGGTTGATCTTTTTTTTCTACCTCTGCCTGATCAGAATGAATTGTTTAGGTTTACCAATTTGTGTATCAGCCTAATTTTACAGTATTCAGTTCTAAGTCAGTACTTGTGACTGATTGCAGCACAATGAACACAGTGCAAATAATTTTGTATGAGCTCTTATGGATGCTCAGATTGCAAGCTGAAATAAAAAAACTCTGCAATCGGATATGGTTTATTTCCCATAGGAATGAGGTCCATTTCTTTTGAAACATTCAGAATCTACTTGGACACATCCAGTAGACAGTATGTGCTGCCGAGGCTTGGAATTGGTACAAAGATTCTCAAACACACAAATTGATAAATGTATGTGGGTGTTAATTATAACACACCACCACCCCACATTTGGTTTGGTTCAGTATATGAAAGACCAAATCATCAGGCAACTTTTATTTTATGATGCAGATCATAGAAAATGTTATTTCATACTGCTTTTCTCATGTGTTTTTTTTATTTATTAATAAACTGTTCTGAATATCCTTGCATAAATATGTATTTTGATAAATGGGCCAGTAATGTTTTTAACCTGTTTCTCTGCTACACAGATTGATCCAGGAGCATAGTGAGCTGAAGATTGAACAGAGGATAGATGAGGTTGGTGAAGATTTTTTTTTTATCACAATAAGAAACCACCTAGACACATTTTTATTTCTTTAAAAAATAATATGTGCAAGGTATTAGGGCATTACCTTCTTGCACTACAATTAATTGCAACACACATATGAGTTATTGTGAAAATAGAAATGCTCCACTACACACGGGATAATTAAAGTTCTTCAATTAAGATGAGGTGGGATATATAACAGTAAAAAGAAAGCAGAACATTGAGGTGAAGATGGTGCATGTATAGTATGTATGAAATGGATGATTGGGTACCGATTCGTTTATATAAAATAGAAATTAGTTTAATAGGATCTAGCTTTCTGGGGTTTGCTTAGATGTCAATACTTATGCCACTGCAGTATGGAGCCAGATAGTTATAAATACTGTAATTTATCTTGTCTAAACTTACCCAATAGCTGCTTCAAAGGTACAATGGTTGATTTATATGAAATTCAGTAGCCAAAATAAAAAAAATGGTTAATCATGGAGCCCTAGCCATTTCATAAATTTGTTGCTCTCTCACAGGCGTAGGTCCTGAAATTATGAAATGATGTAAACATACCTTAGAAACGCATATTAAATTCTGTCAGCACTATCTTATTGTTACCGATTTTTTTGCAGCTGCTAAAAGGTAGAAACCAATTAGCAGAAAGTGTTGCTTTGATCTATCTGACTGTTTGAGATTTAAAATATATTTTAATGCAAATTAGAGCGCAATTTAAAAAGCCTTTTTTTCATTCACCACTTAAGTGTTTAATAAATTATAATTTAAATTATATTGTTCATAAGTTGCTTCTCATCTGTATGAGTTGCTTCTCATTCTCATACTCAGACTATTTTAATTGTACTTTTTTCTGATTATAGGCTGTTGCACCTTTGAGAGACAAGATTCGAGATCTTGAGCTCAGGTATGTTTTGCACTTGTTTGAGTCTCTTCTGAAATGTCTTGCATGTCACTATCTAGACTTTGTATCTTATCTTCTGCTTGCATAATTTAGAGTATGGTTAGTGTACAACAGAAATCAAGTGTATCTGCTTGTTCAAGCCAGGCTTATGCAGCATCATAACTGAAGTGATTATAATTAGCTTTAGTCCAAAGTTTTCAATAATCTTTAGTGTATTTGGAGTGCTGCAAGCATAGCCAAAAGGATGTGATGCCAAGGAAAATTTACATTGTATAGGAATGTGTGTTATGTAAAAAAGGTTTAATTTACAGCCCTCCATGGAATTACAGAAAAAGAACTAATGTTCTGTTGTACTCGTTGCACTTAAGGGAATATAATTTTTGTTTTTGCTTGCATTAACATTGAAATGATAATGAAAAAGTGAGATATATGGCATTCTGCTGCTACTAAACGATTACCAGCATGAAGATGTTTGCCTGTTTCTGACCAAGTTTATTTAAATGCAAGGTCTTGCATTTAATGATGAAATGATGATTAATATCTTAAGCGTAACACCTTTCCAGCACCTTATTGTGGACACGTTCCACAGATGTATACATAGATATTCCCTTCACTAAGGATGGGGTGGTTTCTGCTTCTTAAATGATTAATTGCCTGAATATACAAAAGTATGAGACATGAAAAAGCATGAAGTGTTCAATAATTCATAGTAGTGTCCACGAGAATAGCCTGCTGATTAACATTCTTAAAGGGACCTGGTCATGTTTCTGGTCACAGTGAGATAGAAAAGTCCAACTTCAACACCCCTTCAGAGGTTCTTGACACGTGTGTTATAAATGGATTGTGAGGGTGGTTTGGCAAAACACCTGCTTGTAAGCAAGCTATGATGATATTTTTGGTTGAGTAAATTCAGTTTGATCAAGTTGATCCCCGGTTGCCACTTGATGTCTCCTCTCCAGGATCTCTTGCATCATCTCAATGAAATTAATTAATTATTGTTTTAATATCAAGTCCACAACTACAGTACTTGCCTTTTTCTGAAAAAGTGTAAATTAAGTTTTTGCATATTTCCATGTCGGTTAGCAACAATTGTTCCTCAAACCTTGATTATTTTTCAGTTTAACACAAAAGTATCCTCCTGTGAAGTTTCTCTCTGAGAAGGATCGGAAGAGGATTTTGGTAAGAACACATTGTTCTTCAATTTTGAATTTGCTATTTTTAATAAAGTATAGATTGGAGGCTCAGAAGTGTTTTGTAATTATCAAGACAGCATGTTTGATGGATGCTAAATGATGTCTCATTCGTGTCACTCAGAAATGGAAGTAATTGCAGTAGAAATTGTCTTTAAATTAAAAGGGTAATGTGCTATTTGACTTCAGTACCTGTGCAGCTACTATTTTCTCCTACAAATTGAATTAGTCAATACTGAGGACTTGAATTCCCTTGTAATGGAAGTATTGTCATGTATTTGCTGCTTCTGCAACAGTGTAGCACAGAACAAAAATTAATCAACAGATTTTACATTGTAATTGGGTGAGGGAAAATTAGTATAATTAGATTTGACACAGTAATTAAGCATGTGAGTAGCACATGTCTGTACGATAAGATTAAAGGATAGGTGGAAGACATTCAGACATAGTTGGTGTATATAGTCCTTGTATTTTGCATCTCTTTTGTATCGGTCATTTAATAGATTTTCTCTGGCTGTAGATCACTGGTGGTGCAGGCTTTGTGGGCTCCCACCTGACTGATAAACTTATGATGGATGGCCATGAGGTGACTGTGGTCGATAACTTTTTTACGGGCCGCAAACGCAATGTAGAGCATTGGATTGGCCATGAAAACTTTGAGCTCATCAACCATGATGTGGTGGAGCCACTCTATATTGAAGGTGAGCGTTCCTGAGATCCTACGCTTCCTGAACTACTTGAAAAAAAATGGTTTTGCCTTTTTACTTAAACTCTTAGCACAAGGCTATATTAATGTAATTATAAAAGTAACATTGCTAATGATTACTTATCACCCTGTCAAAATATCATCTTACATTGTAGACCATGTCCAATGGTTAAAGTAACTGTTTTCTCTTAAATTGTCTCGAAAATCTGTTGCAATTAATTCTATATTAACACATTAGTATGTACTTCTGAAAAAAAAATTTTAAATAAAAAATCCTAAGTAATGTTACATCAGTGTTGCGTGGTATACCAGTACTGAAAAGTACTGCAGAACTAGAATTTTAAAAATGGTAGCATGCCAGTATTTTGAAAGAATCAGTATTTTTACTATGCCCCTGTCTATTCGCGAGTTGATTTGTTGACACTTATTTCTTTGTTTTAATAAATTTTTTACAATTTGTTTTTATCATTCATTTTTGTCATTTATTCTATTGCTTTTATCAGTCTGGTAAAAAATAAGTCAGTAATCCACAGCTTTGATCTTGGCAGGATGGTGCCTCATTACGAATCATCTTGAAATTTAATTTGTTTTTCTTCACATCTCCTATTTCAATCTTCTTTTTTTCACCAATGGGCTTAGTGAAGATGTGATATGTTTGTGTCTGTGTTTGCCTCTTTGTGTGTGTGTCTGTCTGTTATTCTGTGTGCATGCATTCCTTCAATATCGCCTGCATGTGTCCTTGCTCATCTTGCTTCTCTATGTGAATGACCGAGCGTGGGTGCGTATCTGCACATTCCTTTAATATTGCCTGCATTTGCCCTTGCACATCTTCCTCCAGTGGTATACAACTGAAAACGCATTTTAGCACGAGTTCAAGAGTCAACAATAATATCAATCAAAATAAAAATCCTTGACAGAACTTGTTGCACAAGATTCAACTCTAACTTTTCTTATCTGCCTGCTTGGAGGTACATCAATAAGCCCAGATGATGCAATTGTTTATTTACCAATAATGGGACAAGCTTGGATATTATTTTCTGTTGTTCTTCAATATCAATCAGATATAGAATTAATCAAAGAGCCCCAGTCATTATTATTTTTTCTTTTTTCTTTTGAATGAATTAAATATTTCCTGTTGGTATATGTGTCATATTAACAATACTATTTGTATGAACATAGAGTTGGGAGCATGTTGATGATTTTGTTGCCTTTTTTGTGTATACTGGAACATTTTGCCATTCTGTTCTTTTTCCTGTTTTAGTGGATCAGATCTATCACTTGGCTTCTCCTGCATCACCGCCCAATTACATGTATAATCCTATCAAGACACTAAAAACCAACACTATAGGCACTCTTAATATGCTTGGTAAGTATTATGCCTCTTAATATGCCTAGAAACCAGCATTCATATGTAATAGAATGAGAGTATGCTGAGAATCTGTGTCTTGAAAAAGAGAAATCTTCTATATCTGCTTTCCCAGTTACAAACAGCTGTAGGAAGAAACCCAGTTAATTCTTTGCTCATTGTGAATTTAGAAGCCTTTATTCAACTTTTGTATAATGTTTGTACATAGACTAATGACATGGTGGGAATTACGTATTGTAATGCATTCCTCCATTTGAATAACAATTCTGAATTAAAATCCACTGAAGTAAACATAAGTTACTTTGATTGCAGTTTACAGTGATTCAAGGCTCTAGTGGCTCATGACTCCTGTATTAATTTAACTAAAGCATGCTGTTGGTCCAGCTGATAAAGAAAGATTGTTTTATTATTATTTTTTTGCCTCTCTTTGTCTTCAGGTCTGGCGAAGCGTGTAGGTGCTCGACTACTTCTTGCATCCACATCAGAGGTTTACGGAGGTATGGGAGTATCCTTAAATAATGGTAGTCTTCATGTAATCATTGCACATGTAAAGACAAACAAAATCAAATAAGGTGTACTGAAAAATATCAATGTCCAAGTAGTTCAGACATACAGTATTAGGCACCATATTATATGCTGTACCAATTTTGTTATATATGTTTATCATGTCTGCATAATTAGGTACAAAATCATTCAGTATTTCCATATATAACCAGAAGAACTCTCATTCTTCAGCAAGCTCAGTAAAATCTAACAATTATTTTACTTATAGTACTGTGCAAAAGTCTTGGGCACATACAAAAATATAGTATAAGCAAAAGATGCTTTTGAAAACATTTCTGCATAAAATAAACTTCTATAAAGAGTAATAAAATAAACAGTCAATATTTGGAGTGAAAACTCATTGCTTAAAATCAGGAGTTTTAGACACAGATTTGTGAAGTTTTATAAGAAAACAGGTTAGGTTTTACTGAGCTTGCTGGAGAATATGAGTTCTTCTGGCAACTTTGTCACACTCGCTCCTTTCAATTTTTATGCACATCCCAGGAGCGTACATTAGGTTTTTTGTTTCCATCTGAAAACTGATGTCTTATACTATTTATTTTTTCTTAACAGCCATGCATACATTCTCCTGTAATGTTATTTATAAATTTTTAAGTTATATATGGAAATACTGAATGATTTTGTATATAATTATGCAGACATGATAAACATATACAGTATAACAAAATTGGTACAGCATATAATATGGTGCCTAAGACGTTTGCACAGACGTTTAAACAAATTCTGTCATTATGCTTTTTAAAGTCTTACATTTTTGCCCAGACCTGGTTGGTTCACAGTTGCAGTATTACTTATTTTCAGTGAAGGTTTTATGAAAAATGAGCTTTAGGATGCTGCCTTGATTGAAACAAAAAGACAAGTGTTGTCTCCTGAACTGGAGCTGAAGGGCACAGTTAATGACCATCTCACTTTGACCCCCAGTTTGACTCCCTTATAATGAGAAGCACTGGATAGACCCAGCAGGGTGTGTCAAAGTCAGCTTCCCAAGGCTGCATAGGGTATTTCAGTGTTTACATGTTCATGAATTTGTGAGTAATTGGACAGCCCATCATATCCAATTAACTTGATTTGCCCTGTGTGTATGTGTGCATGTAGATCCGGAGGTACATCCTCAGAATGAAGACTACTGGGGGCACGTGAACCCGATCGGACCGCGGGCTTGTTATGATGAAGGGAAACGTGTGGCTGAAACTATGTGCTATGCATACATGAAGCAGGTATGTATGAATGTGTCAGTAATAACAATTACTGATTAATGAATTTTGATAGTATCCTTCTGCTGGGAGAGACAAGTTGGGGGGAGAAAAGCAGGAAACTGATGAAACTATGCCCTTTTTGGAGGAACAAGGCACAAATTATTTAGTCATCGAATGTTAATTGGGTTATCCCCATACCTCTAGATTTTCATAGCAGCTCTCAGTCCAAGTTATTAAAAATAATGAATTCCTACTCAGTGTGAATTAGCCTAAGAAATTACACAGACCCCGATCACTGAGCAAAATATTGAATGTAAACATGCCTCTATCTTTCCAAGCAGGAGGTGTTAATAATTGTACACGACAGGAAAGTTTGTTCCATAGTGGTATGAACAAATATAATTTATAATTGGAAAACCTTGTTCTTATTTTCACTCTCAGGCCTTTCACCACAGACTTAATCTCTGTTTTCTTAACATACTATCTGTCATCTTTAAGCTTTGCGTCAGTTATATTTATAGCTGCTACTTTGCTTTTCCTTGTTTTTAGATTTTGTTTCATCAGGAAAGATTAATTTTTTTACTTTTACTTTATTATCTTGATTGTTAGCACATACACAAAACAACCTCAAGCTAAATTTAAAAGCTGATCGCTAAATAAGAGCTATTGAGGAACAGTGCCATTCACAATTCTATTAATTGGTTTGATAATCGATAGATTAATTATCAAAATTGTCGTTAGTTGCAGTCCTATTACACAACATTACATTCTCTCTTTTTTTTTGTAAATCCAATGTGACAGTCTTTTATCTTGGTAAAGTAAAAGCTTTCAAGGAAAGCAAATATCAGCAACTGCATATCAACTATAAGACATGACTGAAAATCATCTGTTAATACTCTGCGCAGAAGCTTTGATGATTGGCAGCAGCTTTTTGTGAATCAGAATCTGAAATCTTATCATCACCTCGGCAGTTCTATTTCCTGTCTCCTTCACCATAACCAAAGCCTTTCTTTATGTGTAATGTCATCACATTTTATTCCTCAGCCTTTCATACATGCATAGATCATCATGGAAACGTTCCCAGATAACTGATAACTTTATATGTAATCATTTCCTTTATATGTCAGTTATTTCAGTTTCAGCATAAGCATTTAGGTTTAAAACCACGGACCAGCTAAATACAGAATGCTAGTTGAAGTTGCATTTTTAAGATTTCTGGGTAATTGTTATTCAAAATATTTCTATAATAATTTATGTGAATCAAATCCTTCAGCTATTTAAAGATACACAATGCTTCCATTTAAGTCCTACAGAGAGGCACAGAGTGGTCATGTCATATGTTCATCTATCTCGCTCACTCATTTTTTTTTTTTTTTCACAGTTTGTTCCTATTCCCACGTTTTGTTTTGTTTTTAGCGTTTCAAACACTCTTTAGTTCTTTTAGTTGAGGGTTTCTCTCTCTTTCTCTCTCTCTCTCTCTCTCTCTCTCTCTCTCTCTCTCTCCCCCAAACCCCCTCCCTCCCCCCTTTGTGTTTGGCCATGTCACAATTAAATGAGGTACAAATCTATAATTGCAATATTAACATTACACGATTGGGCATTACTGTGTCTTTTTCTCAGTGTTTCTTTTTACCTTCCATTTTTAATTAGTTGTTAAATTCGGATTGTACTGGAGCAGCGATGATAAAGTCTGTTCTGTAGATATGTGACTGGAGAGGCCAGTCCTCATTGGAGAGCCCCCCTTTGTCACCTCAGGCTTGTCTCTTATTAGCAAACTGTCATCACATATTTCGAGTTCTCCTGCGATCTCCTTGTCTAATCAGGTTAAAATCACAATATATCCCACATCCTCTTATACTACTTTCATCTTGCACAAGCATTAACACACAGGAGTTGACAGATCAGCACCATTCTTATCAATTAGCAATATCAGTTAACAATATCACATGTAACATCATTTAACTATGTGCAATATTACTCATCATTGTTGTTACGTAAATTCTATATCAGAATCTGGTTTCTGCTACTCTATTGCTGCTGGTTGCTGCATTCTACCATGTTTGGTTATTGCATTCTACTGTTGTCTATCTGATGTCTAGTTTGTAGATTTGTTTTATTTTATTTATTACATAATTGTGTGTATATTCTCTTACTCTCTTTGGTCTTGGAACATTTTCTAGCACAAGAATTTTCTCTAGCACAAGAATTTTCTCCGGGGTTAATAAAGTTTAATCTTATTTTATTTTATCCTATCTTAACCCAATTCAAGTAATTTCAACAATATCTAATAGGCCAATAATTTGACCCTTCTGAAACACAATAACATCTTTTTCACGGAAAACATCCGGATATAATTGTTTAAGAGACGAGAAGATATTCACTGCATAGGTTAAACAAATTGCTGGCAGCCAATAATCTAACCATCTTAAGTATTTGCTTATTTAAATACTAATTGTGGCAACTTCTATTTTTGTTGGTTTGTTTTTGGCCAGTGTACCTTAACCAGTCAATTAAAAAAAATGCTCTGTTTGAAAATAAACTATTGTGATATTTCCACAAATGCAATTGTCAAAATTTGTTTTTCAGGAGGGGGTAGAGGTGCGAGTAGCACGCATCTTCAACACGTTTGGATCTCGTATGCATATGAATGACGGGCGTGTGGTTAGTAACTTCATCCTGCAGGCTCTACAGGGGGAGCCCCTGACGGTGAGCCGTACAGCTATAACGTAACTTACTGCATTGGTGGTTGAGGATTTTTTTTTTTATGTTGGACCACAATTTAATATACATTTACAATTTAGTATTTTTGTACATTAAAAATGTAACCCCTAACGTTAATGTCACTTTAATGTGTATTTGCTCTGCATTGTTTTCTTTAGGTTTATGGTTCAGGATCTCAGACAAGAGCATTTCAGTATGTCAGGTAAGCATCAGCAAGTTTAAGATGTTTGCTCATGTTTTCACTGTGTGTTCATGATGTTTGTTCTTAAGCATCATTAGTTAATGCATTCACCTGACTCCAGCACATAATGTATGAATATATATGCTATAAAGGAAGGCTAATACTGTTTTGCTAGTGTTGTATCTGGTAGTAGAATTTATTGCAAAAAGTTTGATTCTTTGCTGTCTGGCTAAACTAGCTGTGGGCCAAACACATGCTCTTGTTATGGTATTGGCACAAAAGTCTCTGATTCTGGTATTTGAATGACTTGAATCGCTTTTATGCCATTAAAAAAAATCATCTATTGATTGTGGTCTTTAATATAAAGTGAAAACTTGGAGTAAAAATGAGTAACTTGGTCTGCGAGTGTTTTGCAAGATGACCCGATTTTTTTAAAATAAATTTTAACTTGCTAAACGAGCAAGTTCTTGATCTACACATACGTATATACTTTGTCTGCCGAGCATCACATGACCACAACTGAGCCAATGGTTCTTCTCTCTGTCACGCTGTGGGATTGTGGGTAATCGTCTCTCTACGTCACTCGTAGAGTCCACATTCAAAGCTACACCGTTAACTAGCTTCTAACACTAGTCAGAAGACTTAATCACAAGCTTGCTAGCTTTCCATTTAGTGCTATTTGGAATTTAACCACGGAACCCGAAGATCCGTCAACAAAACTGCAAAAGGAAAAGTTTCTCAAACTTGTGTTGACAAAAGAAATATGACTTTTTATATTTAAGCAATATAATAATGCCCAAGTGCTGATGGCATCACAGCTGTTCTGATACCAGTTCAACAGCACAACCTTGAGTATAAAAGCAGATCAAGAGTTGCACTGTTATTATTTTTCATTTATGTATTTATTTATTTTTAATGCTACTTATGACTTATATGCTTTTATATTCATATTTTTTTAGTTTAGCATTGCACCAATAACCATGGTCAGCTCTCACATTTACCCTGCCTTTGTGTTACTGTCCTCATTGCTACTGGATGTTTGAAATTTCCTCTGGGTTCAATAAAGTATCTAGCTAGCTTTTCTGTTTTCTAGAATTGGTTGCTAAAAATGGCCTTAACATTAGAAATGGTGTTGGTGGTATTAGTAGAAATAATAATAATAATAATAATACCATTATTAATTATGCTTGCATTATTTTATTACATTTATAAAAGTAAAAAAACAACAACTTTGGAATAACACAAGGAAAATGAAGCATTAACCATTATAAATGCAGTAAACAATCAAATTAGCTAAATTATGTTATTGTGTGAATGAAAGCACAGACTTAGCATCATGTGTTTTATATCTACCACTGCTACATTTTCTGTGTTTTGTCTATTCTTTCTGTAATGCACAGTATGTTTATTTTTCTCTCTTTTTCAGTGATCTTGTTAATGGTCTGGTGGCCCTAATGAATAGTAATGTCAGCAGCCCTGTTAACCTGGTAAGGATTTTGGTAATTAATTGACTGACTGCCTGGTACACTGATTCGTTTATTGACTGACTTAATGACACACCTGCCCAAAAGGAAGGTGGTTGTTTGAATTTAAATTAAAAATATATTTTTAAATAATTTGTAGAAGATTTACCCCAAGAAAAAAAAACTGAGTTTGGTAGATGTGTCAAGGTAGTTGGCCTGGCCAAAATAAGTCACTACAGAGTCCTGACCTTAACCCTATTGTAAGTGCTAGAGACGACATTACAGAGTTTGATTCTCCTGTCATCAATGCAAGATCTTGCCTAAAAGTGAATGCACCTCTGGTAAGAAATAAATCTAATATTGTATATGAAAGAGAGAGAGAGAAGAGTGCAGGCTAGGTGAAATGGTTGGAGAAGGGAAGCAGGAGTGATTTATGACCGAAAGGTTTCGACAAGAATGAAAGGGAGAGTTTTACAGGATGATAGTGAGACCAGCAGTGTTGTCCAGTGTGGAGACATTGCTGCTAACAAAGACAGGAAGCAGAGCTGGAGGTAGTAGAGCTGAAGATGTAGTGTTTTTTACTTTGGTCAGGATTAGGGATGAGTATATTAGAGGGATAGTGATGAAGAAGTCAATGATAGCAGGGCCTCAACAACTATGTGGAAAATATTTATCTTCTACCTAAATCAAAAGATTTTTTTTTTTTATCAGCGCTATACATTCAATTAAATAATGATTTTTTTATATTGTTCTTAAAATATTATGTACGTTAGTCCAGTTAATTACTTCCTTAACCAAGAAAGCAACTTTCAGTATTTAATTTTAACAAAATGGATAATATTTAATTGCTTATAATGCTTAGAATTACTTTAGATTTTGGCAGAGTAAAAATATTTTCCATAAAGATGTTAAGTGTGATCAAATATTTCCATTTTTTTATATGTAGTGTGTATGGGTTTATGTAACTGCACAGTTAGTTGACAGTGATGAGAACTGGACAAATAAAGTAATCAGATTTGTTATATTGATTTTCTTTTTTTCTTTACAGCTTACAATTTGTAATTAAATAATTCATTTTTCATAATGAAATACTTTGCTGCTAATGAAATAATCTTTAATCTTACATTTGTTGAAAAATTTTATTTTTGTTCTTGTAATTTCTTAACACTCAACACTACCAGAGATGTACCAGAGAATAATTTACACAGCTGACTCTCTCACATTTAATTTCTTCATATGTTTGCTTTGCTTTCAGGGAAACCCTGAGGAACATACCATATTGGAATTTGCTCAGATGATTAAAAGCCTGGTCGGTGAGTGAAAAAATCTAGTCCTAAATGACACCTTGCTTCCTCCTTTGACACATATCTGTTGTGAGTGGCTACAGTATGTCCTCATCATTCTTACTCAGTTTCTCAAATCCTCTCTCTCTCTCTCTCTCTGTACAGTGAGCCGCAGCCATATTCAGTTCCTTCCAGAAGCACAGGATGACCCTCAGAGACGGAGGCCAGACATCCGCAAGGCAAAATTGCTGCTGAGCTGGGAACCTGTGGTGAGCACTACATCACCGTCTTAACTGTTAAAACATGTACAGACACATTCCTCACTTTTTTTTTTTTTTTTTTGTCGAATTTAGACTCAAGCATATACGTTTAGATTAGAATATGACTTGTGATATAGTGAAATATTCTTCTAGCAATTGCATGATTGTGGAAAACAGTGAACCACTGTACAATATACAAGTCCAGCACCCTTAGATTAGAGAGCTGTAGTATAGGGTTGTTGAGTAAAATCTGCAAAAAATGCATGAATGGTAAATATGCAGTACTTATGATTTAAATGTAATCTTTTTATTTGCTTATGTATTAAAAGTATACAAAAATTACAATTATTCCTTTCAAACTTTGCTTTTGTGAGTTGAGTAATGAACCATGTGTGAACCACACATTCAGGAACCATCTATTCACCCTCCTAATGTCTAACAAAAACATGACGGAACCAAAAATCTCAAATTTAGACTCATCAGACCAAAAGAGAGTTTTCCATTGCTCTAATGTCCATTCCTTGTGTTGATTGGCCCAAGCAAGTCTCTTCTGCTTGTTGTTCTTCTGAAGTAATGTTTTTTTTTTATACAATTCGACCATGAAGGCCTGACACACGCAGTCTCCTCTGAACATTGCATGTTGAAATATGTCTGCCTCTCGAACCAAATAAAGAGTATTATTATTACCAAATAAAATTATATCTGGAATGTTCTGCAAAATTAGTATATTTAAACATTTCCTTACCCAGGTCACAGAAGTAAAGTTTAAAGAGAAAAATAGGTATTTTCCATTTACTTTAGACGGAAGCAATTGGGAAATAATATTTTCTGAACGTGAATAGTATTGCATAGTGTAATATTTTACACTATTTTGCTGACACAATTCATGATTTTGGTTTTATTTATGTTAAAAAGGTTTCTGTTTTTGATATGCCATGTGTAGGTTCAGTATACAAAGTCTTGGTTGGTCATATGCTAGGTTTACCTTTGCTGTTGCCATGGTAACCACATGAGAGAGAAGCAATTTTCACATTATTACACAGTGTCAAGGGAGTAGAAAGAAATTTATTTGCTGCATTTAAAGCTTGTAAAGTGTCAGAACTGTCTTTTGCATTTCAATCCCAGTACTGCCCTGATTAAAAAAATAATAATAATAAAAAATGTTACTTGATTGTTTTTGTAATATCTATTGTGTTTGTGTGATTTTTACTTTAGGTGCCATTGGAGGAGGGTCTAAACAAAACTATCCAGTATTTCAGCAAGGAACTGGAACATCAAGCCAACAATCAATATATTCCTAAACCCAAGGCTGCTCGTATGAAGAAAGGCAGACCGAGACACAACTAGAGAACAAAATGTTTTTCTCAGGGATGCTGGGACACGCCTCATGTGACCTCTAGCAGCCATTTTACACGGAGGTATTTTCCCCCATAAACCGGGTGATTTTTTTTATTTTTTATTTTTCCCCTCCGTTTTTGGAAAGGAGCTTTAGCAAGAACTCTCCCTTTTGTGCTTGCTTTTCAAACTTGTGCCTCAGAAAAAGAGAGACAGAGAAAACCTAGACGCTAATTACCACATCTTGCACTTTGGATTTTGTCAATTGCCTATTATTTAAGAAAATGGAAAAACCTCTCTGTGCTTTGTGCATTTATGCCATGCAGTTTTGTTTGATGTGAGGATTTTTTACTGTAATATGTCTCTGTTTTCATGTTGAGATTTGGATTATGGAGCGTAATGATATCCCCTTTATTTATCTTGAATGTGCTGCAGTGGGACATCCGGGCGCTATTCTAAAGAAAAAAGAAAACTATGTGAAACGTGTTTCTGCTTTTTTAATGTCATTTTGAGCCAAGTCTACTGTTGCCATTGTCAAACTTCGAAGAGAACTCTTATGCTTTTTTCTGATTTCAGGGGAAAAAAGGCTATTTTAATAAAATATTTACACTCTTCGTTATACTGCTATTTATCTCTCACCTTCTCTACTTTGGTTATTGAACAATGAAAATCACTCATCATTAGCCTCATATCATGGTTTATTTTTATTTACTTTTATTTTGCCAAATGGTCATTAAACAAAAATGCATGCACACACACATCAACGGAAAACCACATATAAAAGCATTGCACTGTTTAGGCATATAAACACAAGCTAGCTTAAAAAAGCAGTGTACACATGTACACTTATACAAGTTACACTAACCCTAGCATGCTTTTGATTACTGAAGAGAAGATGATTTCTCTGAAGCTGAAGCTATTAGTAGATGTCAAATGGAACAAGATTACTGATTGTGTTGCTTTATTACAGGTAACCAAGATAATCAGCGATTAGATAAACTTATTAGATTGCTTTGGTAATGTCATTCAAATCATCTTGGGTTTTATTATATATCTGCCTGTAAGGTCGACTGTTTTAATTTCTTCTGAGGTCATTACTAATGAGAAGGAAAAGCTAATAGTAGTCATAGTTGACGTTTGCTCCATGTCTGTCAAAGGTGGGATAGCGAGGACCCATGGGAGCGTTCTCATCATAGTGGTGCTGCCGTCCTTGATCCGTCGAGCGCGCATAGTCCTTCCAGTAAGCCAGATCAGTTTCTAGTCTCTGAAAGGAAAATAAAATGTTACTCTCTGACACTGAATCTTTCTCAAGGGCATTCAGCTGCTCTTTGACGTTGGATGAAAATTAGAGAGATTGAAAAAGTGCCGCTTGTCTCTCAGAAGGAAGCGTGTATGAAGTCATGCTGATTGGTAACTGAAAGGAACAGGCTGAATTCAACAAAAATAATTCAATCTCAAACCAATTGAGATTTAAGACCTTTTAATAACCTCATGGTGCACATGGTTCATGACACAGTTTGCATCCTTAGGCTCATTAATCTACATAAACTTAGGATTTTTTAAATGTGCATTTATTACCAAATTAAAAGGAACTATTTTTTTTAAATTAACTGTGGAGGAGTGCTTTAACTCACCGCCTCATCATACCCCAGGTACATAAACTGCTGAATCCATTGCTGCACATCAGGACGACTACGGTCCCAGAGGCTCCTCTTAGGCCTTCGGAGAGAAGCCAGGAACTGCTTAGCCTTAGAAGGAGAAACTGCTACAGCTGCTGCCGCCTTCACCTCACCCTTCACTAGAAAGAAACAGACAGCAGAGTGTTCAGGACAAGCATGGAAATGGACTATATAGTCAATATAGTCTCTAAAATATTGTATATAAGTATTAAAGAAATGGCATAAACTAAGAGCTGAGAGCAGGTAAAGTGAGCTGAGTTGAGATCATGAGCAGCAGACAAGTTCTGAGACTGGATACTCACGCACCTTCTCTCTTCTTCAGAATTTTTCGTAGAGCACTCTCACTGGATACATCTGGAAAGAATCATGAATTCAATCAGAATTAGCAAAGTTTTTAGCATGAAACCACAAGTTGTGAGAGTTTTTTTTACAGTCTCGACTGAATTACTGCACAATGCATGAGCACTGATTTCCATAAAATGCACACGCTGCACATTCCTCAGCACTGAACACACAGCTACTGGCATATGGAGGTATTTAGCCGAGATTGTTTACAGGTGGCCGAAAAAAAAAAGCCTGAACAATACATCTATATACAACTCAAGTAACGTAACGACATGAAACTTTATATTGTCCTTACATTCTTTTTATATTTGTGCTGGCCATTTTCTAGAATACACAGAACTGTCAGTAACAAAAGTCTTTTCTTTACTTCCTCTTCTTCAAAAAGCCTATTCAGATTCCCCCCCCCCCCCCTGTATACAGTGTGGGCCAAAAAAAACCTGGATCCTCAATCAAATAGTGTAAAATTTAACAGAAGCTTTACTCCATGAACAATCGCCTTTTGTGTACACGAGAATGAGTTTCAAATTTCTATTCTCAGTTTCAAAGCCATATGGGGACTGAAATAAAAATAAAAAGCTCAAATTTTATGAAAGGAAAAAAAACCTATGGAACCAGACTGTAGTAATACTGAACATCAACAAGCAGAGACTCGTGACCATTTTAGTGAAGCAAGGCAACATTAATAATGGCTTTGCCTCAAACTATCCTATTAGCTGCTATAAATTAACCTTTATAATAGCCTGCAGGCCTGTAATAAGCAGCTGAGAATTAAGCCTATAAGCTCATTGAGTGATTTTAGAACTGTTATAAACTGTGAACTGTGTTATATTATTGTAATATTGTTACCCAAGGTTTTTAGATTTCACCAAAATTTCTAATTAAAATTTTATCCTAACCAAATTTCTAACCAAACATCTAAAAACACATTTTTTGATACACACATAATATCTACTTCACTCAATCTTTGTAATACATGTGTGAAAAAGAAATGCTTCAGTGTATGCATCTCAGACACACTTATACTTTGCTCCTGTGCAAAAACGTATTAGATTTCATGCCAAGGATTTGCTGTGAAAAATATCTCCACACCAGCATCACCAAAAACCAACACACTATGGCATTATTTCCACAATATTGTACAATTTCATATTTATTTATATCTAGAGTTGCATTAATTTTTTTTCCATTGTCAAAGCACTCTATAAACTCCTCTCCAGCAGATCTTATTAAAGACTGGAGAGTCAATAGGGTTAAGCTCAGGACTCATATATAGTTTCATGTGTAAAAATGATTTATACTCCTATAACCACTCTTTTAAAAATTGAGCCTGATGAATCTTGGAATTGTTGTTTTTGGAAATGGCTGTGCCATCAAAGAAGAAGAAGAAAAAAAACTTTTCTTAACTTTTTCATTCGGAACATTCAGGTAGTCAGCTGACTTTGTTTTATTGCCACATTACATAGCTGAGTCTAGAATTGACCTACCAAAGCAACTCCAGAGGATTGTACAGTGGCTACAATGCATGATGTTACACTATGCACATACAGAGCAAATTATGTGACTGTACTGTAGTTAAATAGTATTCGCTGATAGAGTACCAAGGCTTTACACAATAGTTTCAATCTCACCTAAAATTATGTTTAAGAGCACAGAGACAAACAAAAAGTTATAACACATGGAATAAATAATAGGCGCCACATTATATTCTTCCTGGACATACATTTACCCAGGTGTATAGAATACATTATCTCCCTGGCTTTCATTGAGGATGTTACCTATATAATTTACTGTCTTGGCTTTACGCATGATATGCAAATAAGTTCTGGAAAAGCAGAGCAGTGCATTACAGAATAACCTGCAGTTTAACTTGCCTCCAGGCACCAAGGCATGTTTAAGCTGCAGGTTAAAGATAAAACATGTTTAAGCGGTGAGATATGGAAGGGCAGTTTAACTTGAACATCCTGTCAGACATACAGTACTGCTTCAATTATATTTGCAATACAACTGTTGTGCAATGTTCAGCAGGCTGGTAAAGACACAGCAACGTATTTATCAAACTTTCAGCTGCAAGGGTTATCCAGGGCTGGAGCCAGAAGAAACTTCCTTAAAATTTCCAAATACATTCCTTAAAAGTTTTTTTCTTTAAAAAAAACTGCATTTTTGAAATTCCTTAATGGTTGAATAGAAGAAATTGAGAACCTAATGACTAAGTATGAAGTGAAAATCCTAATTCCGATCCAGTCTTCCATTCTGATGACATAAAGTAAAAGTAAATAGGACTCCAGTTCACTCTATTGAAATAATGGAGGTCAGCTCTATGAATCATGCTGTTCAAGCAGAATAGTTGACTATAAAACTACAATGATGACATTGTGTGTGATCAGACTAGATGAAACGAATGATAATATTTATGGATAACTGTGATGTGGATAGTTAACCGTTTGTATGCCACAGTATTTACACTGATTTCCTTACTTTTACATTAATTATTGTAGCAATTTTTATTCTATATAAAATATAAGCAAATGTGTATTAAGCACCAGATTCCAAATTCCATTTTATGTCAATTTCTGTGGGTGTAAGATTATTATTACTTTTTTTGCTGCTTAACTGGAAATATGAATACAAAAATGAAGTATATATACAGTTAGTAGATAATACTGATAGCAATGAAAATTTGCTGTGGCTTCCAAAACCCTTTCTGATTTATGTGGAATGAACTACAGAATTCATTTAAGTTCTTGAGTACAACGCTAGACCTGCAAGGACACTCTCAATACTTAATTATCACTGGAAGACCTAGATTATATTTCATAGATATTATTATTATATTATATATAAATAATATTTGATCACTGTTTAAATTGTAATCTTTAAAAGTCTTAAAAGTCTGTTTTAGCAGAAAACACATATTCAAGCGTACTTTCACAATCCCTGAGACAAAATCAAAACCGCATCTAGAGCACATGTAGAAAGCTAAAGTCATTAAACAGAGGCAGACTTTTATCCTTACAGTATACATTTGAATCACACATACATTTCATTTTCACTGCATTTCATTTTTCGTGCATATCTAGAACCGGTTACAAAGAGCAAAATATCTGTGCCTTGGTTTTGAGTTTGTCTCAGAAAAGAGATAAATGCATTTTTTGGGAAGAGAGAAATGTTTTAACGTCTGTGAAATGAAGCATTCGGAGGAAGCATTTACCTGAGAGAGCCAGTAGAGTGATTATTGCCAGGAAGGTAAAGAGCCGTAGGTAAAATTTTGGGTACATCATCATGAACGCTTTTCTTTTTCTCTGTCTGCACTCGTTTACTGCTGAGGGTTCAGTGGAGGGAAAAAGAGAGGGGGAGAGAAAGGACTATGCAAGCACTCCCAGTGGAAACTTGCTCAGATGCCTGAGGGAGGAAATACTGCAAAACCAAAAGGAAAAACAATGTGTGCATTTTCCACATTTGATTGATACTGTGATATGTGATACTGATCCTTTTATCAAATGTATATGAATATTATGTGACCCACAAACAGGAACAATGATAAAGCAGTTTTCATACAGAAAAAAATCTATTTTACAGCTGGTACATCTGAACTGGAAAAGTAGAAAAAAAACACGAACTCCATAAACTGTTTTAACATTTCTCTTGGCACTGAGTTCCTTTTGTGAGATATCCTCTCTATCCGTCTCTCAGCATATTTTCTGAGTGAAAAACACTGCAGGTAAAGATTTTAAACAAACACACATTTAAACATTAACATGAGTTTTGCGCAATTCATTGTTCATTCATTCATTTCTTCATTCATTCATCTTTAATGACTGCCTGCTCAGGGTCATGGCAGTTCACTTAAATTTTCCCACTAATTAATGTTAACATAGAACCAAATACATTTGTTAGAAAATATCACATGCCAGACACACAATATATAATATGCATTATATATAATGTATATTCCTTATTATATAATGCAAACTTATTATATATATATTAGGTTTATGAATATGATTTATAAACAATCTTCTGTACATCTCTAGTTGAGATCAATTATGAACTTTTTCACATACACAAAAAATCCTTCCATTGGATATGGTTCAGCTGGCAACAAGTTATTTAACCATAACTGATGCATTGAGTAGCTTGACAACCATGTCAGAAGACATATTCTGTAGTCGTGGCAAAGATGCTACAGAAGAGTCAACTTATTATATATAATAAAAGGCTTATATATAAAGATAAAATACTTTTAAGTCACATGAGCAAATATGTTATTCACAATAGAAGATAGAGAAAATAAATTTTTAAACTGAGAAATTTTACAATTTTATGCACGAAATGAGCACATATTTTTTTGTTTAATGATACGCCAAATGTTCTCTATAAGTGAAAGATCTTGACTGCAGGCACTCAGCACTCGACTCTTCAACTACAAAGGCATACTGTTGTAATAGCTGCAGTATGTGGGTTTGCATTGTCCCTACTGAAATACAGCAAGGCCTTCCCTGAAATAGACTAAAACCTTCATATACCTTTAAGCATTCATAGTGCCTTCCAAAACATGCAAGCTGCCCATATTGTATGCACTTATGCACCCCCACACCATCAGAAATGCTGGCTTTTGAACTGAAAGCTAATAACATGTTGGAAGGTCTCCCTACTCTTTAGCCTGGAGGACACGGCGTCCATGATTTCCAGCAAGAATGTCATTTGGACGCATCTGACCATAGGACACTTTTACACTTTGAAACAGTCCATTTTAAATGAGCCTTGGCCCACAGGACACGACGGCACTTCTTGACGGCGCTTCTTCTGATTTCCGGACTTTTCTTTTTAGATTCTGTCTCTCACTGTGGAAATGCACCTATGCTGAAAATTGTAGACCCCTCCATGATTTCTAAGTAAGAGAACTTGCAAAATCACAGGGTGATCAAATACTTATTGACCTCACTGTATATACATACATATACAGCTGTACAGGTACTAAAATACTGTATATTATTATTTATTTATTATCTAGGACTCTGTTTGTATTCAATCGGGGCCACTGAGTAATGTTTGGATATCACTGATGGCATGTGTGTGTACAGTGTTGACATTCTCTCAGTACTGAGGGCACAACGTGCTGTTTTGTTTAAAAGCCGAGAACCTGAAAAGTGGAGCCTACTAGAGCATAATCTGATTAGCATTGCAGGTCTGTGTATTAAGTTTTTTTTTTTCTCTCAATCTAAATCACAGAGATTGAGTTTGTCAAAAGTTGCAGAGAAGTTCTAGAGGGACATTTGTTGACATGCAGTCTACATAGTGTTTACCTGTGAAGTGGCACAAGTTCTGCACTGCGCTGTTCTGCACCCACTTAGTCCTTTGTGGACTTACAGGTTAGTTACAGGCAGATTTTATTTATTTATTTATTTTTTTTCTTGAGTGATGAAATGCAAAAGAAACCAAAACATTATGAATACACATATGGTCAGAGATGTGAAGACAATACTTCTGTTTTTATGACTGTAAACGATTTACTATATTATTAACTATATTTCGCCTGCCATGCAGAAGGCCTGGGTTTGATTCCCAGCCAGTGCCCAAAGCACCCAACCACTGGATGCAGTGCCGGCCCCCAAAAGGGCATCCAGCGTAAAACCTGTGCCAAGTTGTTGTGCAAACTGGATATTCCGCCGTGGCGACCACTTGCAGGGAGCAGCCGAAAAACCAAGAACATTAACTATAATTACTATACTTTCACAGATGATAAAAAAAAGAGAAGTTTACATTACAGTTTTACTGTAGGAGTTCCAGGTGCATGATCAAGTTACATGCAATAAAAGGAGCATTATTTATTCTTTTTGTCCTTTTTTATATTTTATCATTCTCTCTGGCTCCAAAATTTTAATATATAAATTTAGAGTTTGTTCTGAGCACTTAAATAGTTCTGAGCACTTAAAATTAACTTGTACTTATCAGTGTTTCCTGGTAAAGGTACTCTATGCTTTCTGTAAAATTCCCTTCAATAGTTTATGAGTTGTTGTTGATAGCAGATGTGTAACCTCACTCGTTTTTTATGAAATAGTTGTTTTTTGTCCAGAAAGAAAAATGTATAAGAAAGTTAAACTAGTGTACATCTAGGTTTTCTGAAAAAGGTACTGTTCAATTTTGGTCCAGTTCCCATGACTGGTTTAGGAAGAGTTAATAAATAAATATTTATTAGGAGGAATAAAAAAAATTTCTTTAGGAAACAAAATAGCTATTTAATATCTATACTTCCTAATTTGTTTTTGTGAAGGTTTGATCAAATTTCCATGAATTGTTTCAGAAGAGTTGTTAGGAGGGGAAAAGTGTGATGCTGATGGACACTGATGCAAAATGATTGAGAGTTATCCCTAAGAGTCAGGAAGGCAACACAAAAACTACTCTCCAACTTATTGGAAGGTTGGACCTTTCGTGTGGTCTGATGATTTTATATTGACCCTATTCTGGAATGATGGGACAAAGCTGGAAGGTGGCTACAAAATCCAACTCGACCAAAAACAATTCAAAGTTCTCTACCATAGAAAGTAAGTTCAGTTTCACTGGTTAGATGTTTGTAAAACCTCAGTTTTTTTATGGTCCACTTTGCCACATTATATTTAAATTTCTAGAAGTTTACTAATAATGAACTAATGAATAACTAATCATTTTAAAATATATGAAAAATAGAGTATAGACGTTAGAGTATAACTTATTATATATCTTTGCATTATTTGTCTTGTTTAAGTGTTATTTTTCTTTAATTTTGAATGTTGTAATAATGAGCTGTTTTTCTGGTTATGAAACAGGTGCTTTGATTTTTAAGGAGAATACATTACTTGTCTTTGTCTAATCTTGTGTTTGAGCTGGTGGATAAAGAAAATTTAATTTTAAAAGTCTTCAGCATGTTCAATATTTACTGCTGTTAAGATTGCATTTGTGTGTTTTTTGCAACACTTGGTGGTGGAGATTGCAGTCGTATCTCCATGTTCCATCAGCTTCAAACAACTTTTGTTAATGGAAGAGAGATGAGGAGACGAGCCAGAGCCCAACAACAATCACATCACACGACTCAACATCTTCAACACAAAAAGCTTCAATTCTAAACACAACCACAGATACAACCAGTCGCTAAAGCTTTGTATTTTAATGCTGCTTTAAATGAGTAAACCTAATAATACAATCCAATCAAAAATGTTCTCATGTCATGCTCATACTTTTTGTTAATTTTTATAATGGCATCGATAATCCTTGAGTCAATATAAATGTGTTTCTGAAACATAGCGTACATACATTAATCAAAAATGACCAGTTTAATATTGTGTAGGTCCACCTTGTGTCACCTCCCAACTCCACAAAACCTCTAAAGATGTGCTGTGTGTCTGGTACAAGGTGACAGCAGCAGATATGGTAACTTAGATTGAGATCTGGGAAATTTAGTGCCCAAGTCAATATTTTGACCTCTTTGTGATGTTTATAAGAACACTGCTAAGGCACATTATCCTGCTAAAAGAAACCACTGCCATCAAGGAATATTTGGTCTGCCTCAATTTTTGGTAGGTGTTCCATGTCAAAGCAACATCCATCCATATGCCAGGAGCAAGGGTTTTACAGCAGAGCCCAGTGCAACACACCTTCTAGGTGTCTTCCAGAAACTTGTCCAGAAAAGTTAAGCGACAATGACGCCGATTGTAATCACTTTCACCAATGGACAGGGGTCGGCATGGACACTCTGACCAGTTGCATTTCAATAAGAGGCTGTACTTTATGTTCTGACACCTTCCTATCACTTTCCTATCACAGGCAGAAATAACTTTTTCAGCAAATTGTGCTATGGTAGCTCTTCAGTGGGATTGGCCCTAACAGGTAAGCCTTTACTTCCCATATAGATAAATGAATCTTGGACATCCATGACCCACCAGGTCACCAGTTGTCCTTTTTTGCACTACGTTTGGTAGGTAACCAATGCATACCAGGAGCACCCCAGAAGACATGTCATTTTGGAGATGCTCCAAGTCAGCATTTTACCCATTACAATGTGGCCCTTCATACAGTACACCACATCCTCTTATTGAAATGCAACTGGTCAGAGTGTCCATGCCGACCCCCGTCCATTGGTGAAAGTGATTACAATCAGCGTCATTGTCACTTAACTTTTCTGGACAAGTTTCTGGAAGACAGCAAGAAGGTGTGTTGCACTTGGTAAAGTCCATCAGCCCCTTATGCTTTCCCACTTTT
The DNA here is from genome assembly GCA_030014305.1 of Clarias laeviceps. Lineage (NCBI taxonomy): Eukaryota > Metazoa > Chordata > Actinopteri > Siluriformes > Clariidae > Clarias > Clarias laeviceps. The sequence continues at coordinate 12,769,853 of JAQMYJ010000036.1, read as the reverse complement.
CCTACTTTTAGCACATTGACTTTAAGAACTGACTGTTCACTTGCTGCCTATTATATCCCACCCCTTGACAGGTGTTACTATGAAATGATAATTAATGTTATTTACTTAACCTGTCAGTGCTTATAATGTTACATACACTCCCTGTCCAAAAACAGTCATACACACTAAGATTCTGTTTGATCACAAACAAAATTTGAGGAATGACATAATATTTCAATCTCTGTTGATGTTAATAAGGTAACTATCAAAAATTATAAAAAGATATGTGTGTGTCTTTAATTCTGTAAAATGTATAAAAGAGACTATAAAGGAAAAGCACATATAAATTATTCTCTGGGGTTTACAGTAGCAGGGAGTACATGGAAATACAGCTCATTGGAAAAACACATAGCCAGGTGCTGTCAGTTGTCAGTATCCTCTGACTGTTCTGGATAAGTGACAGAGTCATAACCTAAATAGCTGTTCAGAGGAAAGTGAGCCCAGTAGGTTCTTGCCAAGTCCAGCAATGTATCATATGCTCCCTGAGCTCTTAACTCCTCCATCCAGCCATAGAAGTCTGAGGACCACATGTTCCAGTAGGGCATGATGTACATCTCCTCACGCTCCATTTTGACCGTGGTGTCTATGTCAGGAGAAGCACAAAGCTGGTTTTACCACTGTGTTCACCGAGTGTGGAAAACTACAATGTCCAGAACTGTAAAGAAAATACACATTCAACCTTTCAATAAATAAATAAGCACATTAAAATAGTGCCTACCTTCCAATGACTCCAGAGAGCCCTCTCCACTTTCAGAGCCTGAGTGAGAGACTGAGACACAAACATAATACATGGTTGATTTTAAACTATAGTCTTGACAAAGAGCTCCCTGTTTAATATCCACAGAATCTACTAAGTGAACGTGCTTGATCTTTGTCATGTGTGGGTTCATTGAAATGGCAGATCCGTCAAAATCCTGAACAGAACATGCATTCTAATCTTAAAAAGTGTCAACTCCAATATATTGCCTGAATTTTGTGGATCCCTAAACATTCACAACTATATGCGTTTCATTCAGGATGCATTCCCCAATTGCAAGTAATTTAATAATCGCTATATAATCTCCAGTCTTCTGGGAAGATTTTCCACTAGACATGGCTGGCTGGGGGATTTGTGTTTTGTGTACAGGTGCGTTGTCATGCTGGAACAGGTTTGTATCTTAGTTAGGGTGAAGAGAAAATGTAATGCTACAGCACACAAAGATTCAATATAATTGTGCACTTCCAACATTTTGTGAAGGTTTATGGAAAGACATGCGCAGGTGTTGGTCAGATGTCCACAAACTTTTGGCCCTGTATTACATAGGGGAATGGTAATCAAATCGAATACCGGCTATGGAGAGAGGAAGCACAATCAGGGTGCAGAGTAACACTGAGACGTGCAGACGAGACATGCTGTAATTCTATCTGTAAGGAAACAGATGCGTTTAACACATAATACAAAACTACAAGAACAGAAGTTTTAGAATAAATGTAGACATTTGTGTGGTAGGAGGAACCTGTGCACAATAAACATTCAAAGACGATAAAAAATAGGGTCTAAACAAACTTTTCAAACATTTAAGACAGTTTGTGTACAACAACAAAAAAAAAAAAAAGGCTGCTAAAACCTTGCAACTACATAAACAGGACTGAACTGATCAAATAATTCACTGAAAAACACTGAAGCTCATGTTTAACATCCACAAGTCTTAATATATAGTTCTCAAAAATTCTGCAATAATGTTAAGCAAATTAGGTTATAAATATAATATTTAAGTATAATTTCTTTACTAGTTATTATAACGAAAATGGAAAGTAATCTTTCACACCTATATTATAGTCGAAACCGTCGCATTTCTATAATCTATAAACAATAACGTGCACAAAATATATATACTTTATATACTTTTTTTTTTTCATTAAAACTAAAAACATGCAGAATCCAGTAAGATGGGGTCACTTATACACGAAAACAATAAATGGACAGACGTACCTGGAGATGCTAGCGGTGCAGGTCATACAGCAAGCTCTACACTAGAGATCCTCTCACAGTAAGACAGAAGCAAGTTGCATCATTCTCCTCCTCAGGCCAATACATGGCACCTCACAGTCAAAGTGCCCTGTTTGCTTTTCCCAGGATTGTGTGCCAGTCCATCAGAGGAGTCCACATGCCCATGCAACACTGAAAGACAGACACTTACAGTGCAGACAGAAAATGGAGCCTAAATAAGCACATATTTCAGATAAACAGCCTCACAAATGTATTTAAACCTCTGCCAAAGAGACATTGTGCTTCTTGATAATAAATCAAACATTTCTGCTCTACTTACTACAAACATGCAACTTATAACAGGGCCTTGCTGAAGTATTCACCTCTTTTGAACTGGTACATATATTTTTTTTATTGTTACAACCTGAAAATGAAATGGACTTAACTGGGATTAAAAATGATTGATCTAACCAAAATATTGGAGTGAAATTTCAATATAAATAGTTTGCAAAATCCAAGCTGTGGATCTCTCCAGCTCCTTCAAATCTACCCTAATCCTCTTAGGTGCTTCTTGGACTAATGCTCATATTCACCAGTCCTCCAAGCAGAGTCGCAGTTCTGCCATATTCTTTTCATTTCTAAACAATGGAAGGTGATGTGACACATTATTTGCATACACGTCAGCTCCATTCAACCAATTGTGTGACTGAAGTAATTTAGAAGTTTTATATGAATTGGGAACTTTCATGGAGACTTTACTAATTTAATTTTAAAGTAGTTAAATTAATAAGGCAAACTATATTGATCTTTAAATGCTAACTGTGAGGAAATAAACCTATACAGGAAGATTATTTGTTACCACACCATTGAAAATTTCACACAACATAAAATGGAATATTGTGCCTATACTGTACATGAAGACATAAGACCTATATAGTGTGAGAGGAAGGAAATGAAACATTACTTGCAACAACCTCGTCACCTTTCACAGTAATAGTGAGATGAAAATGTAACAAGAATGTGGAAATAACAGGATGTGTGAAGCTCTATGTCCATGTACAGCATATTACACAGCATTCCAAGCAGAGGGACAAAAAGGACACAGCTATTAACATGTCAGTACAGCATCATCCTCGGTCACACTGATAAAGCAGACATATAATGCATCCATCATTTAATATGACTATTACATTAGACTGATGATTTTTGACAGTGGCAGTGACATGGTTTGTAATAGTGACACACACTTGCGAAATGAACATGAAAATCTTACAAAATCTATATAACTACAAATTCATCCCTTAAAATTGTCAAAATATATGCAGTACAGTATGTCCTCAAACTCATCTCTCAACTTTATAAGCAGATGGTAATTTAATATCAAGCTGAAGATCTTTCAAATAGCAAAGAGAAGGAAATCTCTTAGCAACTACTATTAAGCTTTTACTTCAGCAAAATTATTATTTTTTTTTTTAAATAGGAAATAAATAAAATGGATCTACTAGGGTCTTATTTAGCATAGTTAACTTCATGACCATCAATTTTCTCCAGATATTGGTAGCAAGACTCTGTCTGCAACAATACAGTCATGGGAAAAACGAAAGCATCCCCTTCTTCAAGTGTGTATTTATATAAATAGCAATTGTGTGGTCTTTACCAGCTTCTGCTGGTAGAAATGCAAATAACATCAGGTGTTTAAAAAGGATTAAAATAAAAAATATATATAGCCTATATTTTTAAAAAATTATAAAAATGAAAATAAATGCAACTGATTTTAATATGTAAGTAAACCAACATTTAGATTGGGGGAAAAATAAGGTCCATTTCTATTTCCAGAATCACTGAAAGAAAAACTAACAGACATGTAGTATTAATAAAAATGCACAAGATTAGCTAATCATCTAGAAGTGTGATTACCTCAACACAAACAAAACATTTGGCTGTTTCTGTGTTTTCAAGGGTAAATATTACGTCTACCTGTCAAGAAGAAAGAACATGAACCACGACGACAGAGAAGCTGTTGCTTCATCATCATCTGAGATAGATTTTAAGGCAGATGTACTTAAAATTCCTCCTTATCACTGAGAGATTTTACCCATCAAAACAATTGCCAATGTGCCTTCCAGGAAATTCAGTCTAGAGTCAGACCATGTAATGTTCAGAGAGACCAATAGCGCCATCATGTGACTTACAGGCCTCTGTAAGCACATTAAATATTTTTGTTCATTTGACTGCAATAAGAAAAAGACTGAACAAGTATGGCTTTCATGGGAGGGTGGCTAGGAAAATGCCCAGTCTCTCTGAAAATAAAAATAATAATAATAATAATAATGCCTGCATGATTTAAGTTTGTAAAATTGCATATGAACAAATAATGCAGGGTCTGGAACAAAATACTTTGTACTGATAAGAAAACAGTGGAGATATTTGGTAAATACCTACCTTTGGTGCATATCATAACAAACACTTTAAACGGGCAGCTGAGCATGGTGAGTGAGGGCTTGTTTTACAGTCAAGACCTGGGACACTTATTCACAGAACGCTGAACTTCACTTTACACCAGAATATTTTCAAGAGAAATGGATTAAGTTTCCTTCAATCCTTTACTGCTAAAGGTGGTTGTACATGTTACTGACTTATAGAATGTGGTAAATTTTCCATTTTCTAAATGATGATTTTTTAAATTTATTTTTTATTGTGTGTGTGTGTGTATATAAAAATTACCACATCTGCTGTGGTCCTTTGTTCTTTATGTTGGTGAGGGCAACACTTTTTACTGAGGACCTGATATAAAAACATAAAAATAAATAATTTGTGTACTTTAATTTCCTCCTGAAATAAGGATTCATGGATAATCCATGTATCCTTATGTCAAAACCACCCTCAGAAATTTGAACACACTTTGAAATGTGCCAATTTAGCAATGCATGCTTGGTTTAAATAATTTTTCTCTTTCAATTAAATTTTATTTATATAGCGCTTTTAACAATGGTCATTGTCTCAAAGCAGCTTCACAAAAGGAAAAATTAAGGAAGTGTGTATGAGTGAGAAAAATGAGTTTAGATAATAAGATTGTCCCTGATGAGCAAGCCAAGGGTGATGGCAACAGTGGCAAGGAAAAACTCCCTGAGATGGCAATAGGAAGAAACCTTGAGAGGAACCAGACTCAACAGGGAACCCATCCTCATTTGGGTGATAACGGATAGCAGGAATTGTATAACGACATGATGTGTGTTAGGCTTCTGGAAGTTCAATATAACAGAAGTTGTTAACAAGGGATGAATCAGCAGGTGTAGAGGGCAGAGGTGGGGGTCTGGATCATGGGGAGCTCAGGAGCAGCATGTGTAGATCTAAACCATCATGAAGCAGGGGTGACAAATTTGTTTACACACACATTTAAATATTGTGCAAGGTTCAAGTCATTTATTTTACAAAGGAAATATGCCATTGCCTATTGCTCCTGGAAAACTCTGAATTCAAAATCGATTTTTTTATGTCATGTTTCACTTCTGTTAGCTAAGAACAGTAAGTTTAGCACAGTCTCACGAAAACTGGGCAGATAAATCCTGAAAACCGTTGTCTGATCTGATGAATCTTGATTTCTGCCAAGGGACACAGATGGTAGTCAGAATTTGGTGCCAGGATAATGAATCCAATGGACCCAACCTGCTATGTGTAAACAGTCCAGACTGGTGGAGGTGGTGTAATGGTGTGGGGAAAATTTTCTTGAAACTTAACTTTGAAATAATGAACCCAGAAGACGACTCCTGGTAAAACTGTATAGAATTGTATTGTAAAGAGATTTTCTTTTGTTAATTTGTAACTCATTATTACAAACAATGAACCATATTTTTTATACAGGTAGCATTTTCTGAACCTCTGGTTTAAATTTGCTAAAAAAGGCAAAAAACAAACATTTTGGTCCACAAGATTCATTTTGAGCCCCACCTTATATGTTTAAAGGTTCCCATTTTAAAGACCTTTAATGCAATATAAGTTATAATATATTTTACTGCCGTTGGATTTTGTGACTGTAAAGGCAGTCAAAGTGTATCAATGTGTACAACAAGAAATTCTTAAAAATTCTTACTGAAATTTCAGAAACTTGCATCAAAGTTTCATATTATATTTTGTCATGAGAATCACCTCACTGGTTTTTTTTTTTTTTTTTTGTCATTTTCCTCCCTTTATTTTCTTATTCTGGACCATGCTTGTCTGCTCACCACTGTGTCAGCAATGTTAGGACAGATGGCAAAGAAGTCAATGCGCACTAAAATCATTTTCTGTTATTCTGCAAAACTTTTATTGAACAAAAGTATTTTAATTCTCACCACACTGTCCTCAATACAGTACCATAATGCTGGATCTAAACGATTCATATATGCAACTTATCTTTATATATATTTTTTTATATTTATGTATATATATATATATATGTACATATAGAGGAAAGAAGAATTAAATAACATTGCTCAATAACATTCAGACATATCTTAAAAAAAAATGATCAACACTCTTCTTGGTAAACAGACAGATGTGGCTAAAGGAAAGAGAACAAAAACAGTTTATATTTATTATTATGCTTAGTGTTCACAATCAGCTAGGCAAGTGTGAGTGTTATTGAAAGAAGAGACGTGTGTGTGTGTGTGTATGTGTGTGTGTGTGAGGGAACTCCAAGTTGATAAGGACACTAAGCATAGCCGTACTGGAGATATGTGGCACATTTGGCTGTAGAATTAAACACATTCAAACTCCCGGGTGTGTCACAAAGATGCTTAGCCCGGCCTCTTCCTCAATGCATCAGGACTTATACACGCAGCCTGTTTACCTAAAGAAAAAGCGCCCTGAACCTAAAGAAACCCTGAAGAGCGACTTGTATTTATGGTAAACATTTGAACTAAGTACAGTAAGAACCAAGAAATCAAGGTTCACTGTATGCACTGAGTCAGTGAAATTGAAAGCTGGCATGAATGGAAGTCAGCATTCGAAATCAGCATCAAGGCTGAAACAGTCAAAAAACGCACAGTTGAGTTTTGCAGGCCTTATTTAGCTCCAAGTCCAGTGCTGAAGAACATTTTAAACTGAATTCTGATACAGTTGCAGTGGCAGACATGCAAAGAAGCTGATGTGCTCCACATACTGGCTCTTTAGGTGGACACACAATCTGGGCAGCACCTCACTGTGCATGTTAAGCCTTTTTCACCCTCAAAACCATATACAGTACATAAAGCAGTGCAAAAGATCAATGGACTGTATGAATTTAAATATGTGTTTACATGCTATGACCAAAAGCAAAAACCATCCTACTGGTGGCCTGATATGCTTCTTATTAATGCACAATGTGAAGTATCTAAAACAGTCTAAGTTGGAGTGAGAGAGGATCTAAACACAGACACTATTTAACCAAAGCCAATAAAAGCAGAGGAGCTTTAAGCCAAAGGCAGAGGGATTGTTAACAACAGTCACACAGTGAATCAGACTGTATTTATTTCTAGGTCCTCCTCAAAGGCTGGAATTCAATTTTTAAACAAATAATTAACAGGCTTATGGGTATTTCAACTTAAAAGAACATCCAGTTTCTCCTTGACAGAGCCTTGTGAAGTACATGACTCCCCCAGTATATCTTTTTTTTTTTTTTTTGCTCACGAATGGATCCTGCCATCCAACCCAAAGGCTTGATTAAAGTAGACAGGCAGAGAGGAGAAGAGGGCAAAGGAAATAAAGAAGAAAAGGTAAAATTTGCCAAGTAGGATAAAACCAAGTTCAGGCAAGAGGTTTCACCAGGTAAAGTTTGTCTCCCTGTTCACTGGTGAAGATTGGAGCTTTTTTGTAGTGCTCCACAAGCTCTTCCATACTGTTGAAGCGCCTCTGTCCAATGCAGTAAACTCCATCCTGCAGCTGCACCTTGAAGTGTTTGTTCTTCCCCACTGCTTTTAAAGACACGGAGAAATCACTAGGCTGCAAATTGGGTAGGAGAGAGAAAGTAAGAGATAAGTAATGCATGAAAAAATAAAATATAACTCTAAACTGCATTTTGAACACTTCTCCACAAGATGGCAGCAGTAACATTTACTTTTAACTCAAGATAACCTAATGAGATGATGATGATGATTATTCTTATTAATTCTGTGAGGATTTGTTTGTGCTTTCTGTTATGTTACAGAAGAAAGATTGCTCCTCACCGAGGACTCGCTGTCTCTTATAAGGAAGTCTCCCTCAACTCCTCGCGCATTGAGTGCACATTCTGCCTGGTGCCGGGTCACGTTACCGTAGTACCAGTCCTTGCCTGCAAACTTGCCTATACGGGACGGGCCCATGTGGCTGATGGGAGGGGAGGAGGGACGTTGTCCAACAGGCCCGTCATTCAACACCACAACATAGTTCTTGGGCACAAGGCCAATCACACCCTTGCTGTTCCTACATCGCCACCATTCAGGATCATTCTCTGGCTTCTCCACCACCTCCATGGTCTCACCCTTCTCAAAGTTCAATTCTTCATCAGTAACGGAGCTGAAGGGGTACAGAGTTTGGACCACAGGGAGTACTGAGCTCCCTATGCCTGTCAGCCTGCCATTGGCAAGCCCCAAACCGTGCCCTGCTCTTAGGGAGCGAAAGCCCCCTAATGTGTCCCCTCCAAAGCTTGCATTTGTATCTGCATAGGCCGGCTCCTCACGGACATAGTTTGAAGGGAACCAGCCCACGCGGCTGTCATGGCTCCCCCTCCACCACCCGTCACTGCACTTCTCCATCACGACAACCCGGTCTCCTTTAACTAAACTCAGCTCATCATCACGTTCTGCTGTGTAGGAGAACTTCACCACTGCTGGAATGTTCAGATCGTAGATTCGCTCTGCCCCACCCACTCCACTGCCTCCTGCACTCCCATTGGAGGGGTACTCTGCATCTGTGCTGGGTGTGGGAGAGGCATCACGTGCACTTGTCTTCCTTTTCGTTTTACCAAGACCTGAAAGACAGAAGAAGTGTGGGTTGGGTAGGTATACATGAAGGGAACAGAATTAATTTAGAAGAACAACATAAGCCTGCTGTGCCATCAGCACTCAGTTTGCTGTTGAGTTGTTTTCTGCATCATCTATCTGATGGATTATACAACAAACTATTCTACAACCCTACAGTCTTAATATATTTTTGTGCATTAAATATTTATACCTCCTCTGGCTCCAAGGGCAGCAGGAAGCTAATAGTCATTTAGCTATACTGCTATCTGATAGATCTAATAAATGACTGCAGACTGAATCAGAGCGCCAGCATCTTAAGTAAACATTCTTATAGTGGAGGTGATGTCAAAGTCAAACTATTTTTATCAATATCCTAATCGGAGCATAAAGAAGTAAAGTTGGACACGATGTACAGAGAGTGCATACGATTTAAAACACACCTCGCTATGGAAGAGGTATTTGTGTCTATTTAAATCCCAGCAAATGGGACAAATATACTACCTGTGCTAACTAGGACACATCCTGTTGGCAGATAGTGGCATATAAGACATTTCCTGTACTCAGGCATCATAAGCAATTGTTATAGACCCTTTATTATGAGAATAAGTGGTAAAGTATGAGGCATAGTGAGTCAAGAACAGCTGACCCTTACAGTCAAGTGGGACTGAACTTTGCATGCATCAGAGCACATGAGGTGAAGCGTTAGAAGTGAGCATGTCAGGGCTTCACTTTGTCAAGCTGATAGAAAAATCTTTTTTAACAGGCAGTGACCCGTACAATAACAGAGGTGTACATGCAAAGGAATTTTGATGGCTGTCACAACTCTCCAAGAGACCATCACACAAACTGACAGACTTTTTAAATCACCACTTGCTATGCACCTTCCCCCAGTGTATGTTCCAACTAACTTATACTGGACTAATCTCCTCAAAATGCATGCAGTAAGTTTTGAGCATTGTGAAAACTCTGTCTCGGAACATCATTATGTGAATCCTAAACCTCTCAAATAAAGGTCAGATTTATGACTGAACATAAAGTTCAAGAGAAGACATTAAACAGTAAATCTAATCTCGTCTCTAAAGTGTAAAAAATAAATATCCTCACATTGCAGTGTAGCTGTGGGGGAAAAGAAAAAAAAAAAAAGAGAGAGACACAAGAAAACAAAAATCTAACACGACAGACTGGGTAGATTTAGTTTAAGCTGTGAGTGCTGCAGCTGAGTTCAAGTTTAAAAACAGACGCTGACTTTATTGATCCAGCTCACTCCTGACATACGGCAGATGGAAGCCTGTAGAAGGAGGACGTGTCCCAGTGTTTACAAAGAACAGCACACAGTTCAAACAAAGTACCAGTCAAAACTTTTCCTCTGTTAGCGATTTGAGAATGTGTTTCCCGGGGAGCTGTGCGCTTTTCTGAGGCTTCTGCTGCTGACAGGGTATGAAGACAGCAACACAAACAGAACAAAAAGCTTTTGGGAAATCAAAAAATAGAAGCGAGTCCCATCAAAAGTGCATTCAATGCGTGAGCTGAACATCTGAAAAGGAGGAGGAGAGACGAGAAAAAAAAGACCTTGAATACAAGAATATTATGTGCTAGTTGTCTTAGATGAGGCATATTGTGAAACTGGCCTGCAAAGCTTCTTTTGAACAAAGCTGCAGAGAGAGGTAGCTGTGGACTACTAAACAGAGGAAGAATGCAGAAGCAAGGCCCATGTGACTACAACTTTATAGAATACAGGAAACCTAATCACTGTAAAATATATACACACAATACAAATGCACACCTGCATTCAACACAGAACTTTCACCATGTTTGACACGAAACAAGCCACCATGTGTATTTGTATTAAAGGATTTGGTTATACTAGTAGAATAAAAAAAAAAAAGAGATCACATACTGTAAAGCCAATCAACTGCATAAGAAACAAAAACAAAACTTTCATCTAATATTTTAAAAGTCATTCTCAGTGATGGTCAGGACTTTACCGATATTTGAGTGGTTTGGAGGGGAAAAAAAAAACTTATAACCAACCTTATAACTCACTGAGCACTTCATAATGAACCAATACTGTGTAGAACCTTCCTTTGCTCTCATACCATGGATTCCACAAGATGTTACAAACATTCCTTTGACATGATTGCATGACACAATTCCTGCAGACGTGTCAGGTGCGTTCAGATACGGTGACTGTGAAGGCCACTGAAATCATTGTCATGTTCATGAAACCAGTGTGAGGTGACTTTTCCTCTCTGACATTATATGACCATGCTTGGATCTAGCCATGAAGGAATATACTGTACATAGAATACTCCAACAAAGAGTTAAGCGATTGTTGACTGGAATTAACATTCCCCACACTAACACATCACCCCCACAAGCCTGGACTGTTGATACAAGGTAGGTCCATGGCTTTAGGCTGTTGGCAATACTAATTGTCTTTGCAAAGTGGATGTCTACAACTGCTTGACATGAAGTGAGACAAACACAAACTAGGTATACAGTTAATGTGCTCGGAATGTGCTGCTCGATAGCAGATTCTGTTTGAAATCTTCAAAATCAAGCAATCTAGAAAGTCAATCAGTAAATAAGTAGGTAGGAAGAAAGAAAGAAAGAATCAGCAGAACTACAGTAACTGCCTTGTCACTGTTCAATTTTCATTTTCAAAATCTTTTCAATGTTTATTAAGCAGAAATTATAGAAATTATTAATCTTTACAGTAATCTCAGCTGGTTTGCTGAGTTTTGTTTGGATAAGTGTTGAAAACCAGTTCTTAAACTTTTTTTTTTAAGAAGTGACTTTGGTCATCAAAGCAATCCTTAAGAACGGCTTTTCCCTCATTATGTCTTAAGCAATTCTTAGGAAAAAGGCATTATAAAGCATTATCCTCTAGTAAGTGTTTTTGTTCACACTTATGCCTGATGTAATACTTCCACAAATTTTAATAGTTCTGGTCAAAATATCATTTCAGGACTCATATGGACACCTAATACTGTCCTAATAAACGGCAAAATGTTTAGCAGTAAATCTTGCCAGGAGAGAGATTGGCTTTATTCCAAAGCCATTTTACTGAGCTCACATGCAACTGATGACTTCATTCTCTTCGACAAACTGTTATGTTCATACGTTTAAATACAAGTAAGTGCAGGTCTTATATTTTTTACTCACTGTTAGCAACATCCAGCTACTGAAATCACTCGTCATAATAGGGATGCTGATTAATGATTGATAATTATGATCATCGTTATTATTATTATTATTATAAATACTACCTTCATCGTTTTAGCTCTGTTTTAGTAGGTTTTGTGCTTATTTCAGAGAGAGATGAATACTACCCAAGAAAGACTGGAATCAAGCTCTTCTACCATTTATCTCCACCTGAAGCAAAATGCTGTAAGAGGCTGTTCAGTCCGCTTCAGCACAGAGAACTGCTTACAGTATAACAAGGGTGTGTGGAGTGTGACTAAGGAGGCCCTTTCAAAGACAAGCTAAAAAGAGTGGCACTGTGCTGCTTGCCTTCCACCTACACAAGGGGAAAAACATGAGACAAAACCTCCATTCATTAGAGAACAGGGTTAATTATACTTGCAAACCTACAAAAACACAAGTGTGCATGAATACACAACTGCCACTTCAAAATAAACATCTAAACACCTTTAAAAAAATCATAGCATTGGGGGAGAAAAAAGTAAAAAAAAAAAAAAAGTCTAGAATTCATCTAACAAAAACATTGCGATGACTGAAAAACCAGTCACACCGGATACTGAGTGCTGTGAACTGAATCTGTCTTCAATATGCAGCACATCTACATTTCAGACAGACAGAGAGCAAAAAGATACAAATCATTACGTCAATCTTTGTTTGTAAGGTGGTTTATTCATCATTCTGGTACCACGAGTGGCGATACAGAGCATAACAACACTGGGACATTTAACTATATTTATGCAACAGTTAGTTCCGAACGTGCAATCTGATTGAAAGAGAGGCTTTCCATGAGTAGAGATAATGGACAGTAACGGCACAAGACCATTTAACTACATCTCACATGTGTGTCACATGTCACAATGAGTTAGTTCCTCCAGTTGTGGAAGGATTTGGGCTGGTGGAACATATTAAATGATTGAATAAACAAACAATTCACAATCTATTGAACTGTGGTATAAAAACAATATCATACGAAACACTAGCTGCTCCCCTGTGCCTATGGCTACATCACAGGCATGCTGATATGTAGTACAACAGCACTCCCTCTCGCATGATATTGATTAATTATCATAGGAGCACAGAAGGTAAAATATAACAAATATTACATTTAACATTTCCTTCTTTTACAGGTTCATGATGTCCACGATAAAATTATTTAAATAATCACTGAACATAAATGGAAGCTCCTTCAAGACTGCTGTAAAATGTTATAAGAAATATAACTCACTGTAAACTTTAATGCTATCGAATCAAAATCGAAAATCACAATGCCCCAAGATCGATCTGAATCCAATCGACAGTCTGCCTACGGTTTAGAGCTTATAATCGTAACAGGACATTTCCATCACTTACCTAGAGTATCCTTCAGGTTCTTCACAATCGAGGCTTTCTTGAGGCTATTCTTACGCTCGACGTAGTTGGATGGGACGTAGCCAGTACGGTTGGAGGCGTTGCGGACTCTCCACCAGGTTTTCGAGTCATCCAGGAGCCACAAGCGCTCATTTTTCCGGATGTCAAGTTCCTGGTCCTGCTGAGCGGTGTAGTCCCACTTGGCTATAACAATCACCTCCTCTGTCATCTTTCATCGAGTCCCACTGAAGTCACAGAAAAAAGAAAAGAAAAAAAAACTTCATAAGAAACAACACAACAGTACAAACAGCGATAAGTATGATAGTTCTCACAGACGTGATGTCCTTAAATGCATGTGGATGAAGATTAACTGGCTCTGAATGCTTTCAGATTTGACGGGTAAAGACAATGCACACTATCTTCAACGTGACAGAATTCTAAACAGGCGCATCAGACACACACTCACACACACACACACACACACACACACACACACACACACAAACACACACACATCTCTCACATCACATCTCTCTCTAGCTTACCTGAGGATACAGCTGTGTTAAATAGAGCATATATAATCATGCCTGTCCTTTGTCTGAATCAAAGTAATGACTGAGGTTGACTAAGTTCTACCGCTCAGTCTCAGAGCTCATGCCTTTCTATGGTTTCTATGATAACAGTTATTATCGCCGTCCTTTATGCATTTACTCCAATAACACTTAATTAAACCATTAATACTTTAATGATTTGTTTACGCCACTACTTAATCTTACCTTTAATGTATTTAAGTATATATTTTGTATGCATATTTTTAAAATATGATTACAAAATATAGCCTCAGATGACATGAGCTGCTCTACTTCAGCTCAAACAAGCAGAAAAACATTATAATAATGAGTATCTACAATACATTTCTGTTAATTGTGCATAATAAAGCTGAAAGATAAATACTAGGAAATGTGTGTGTGTGTGTGTGTGTGTGTGTGTGTGTGTGTGTGTGTGTGTG
>JAQMYJ010000036.1:12738813-12750753 GCA_030014305.1 Clarias laeviceps | reverse complement strand
AATCTCTCTCTCTCTCTCTCATATATATATATATATATATATATATATATATATATATATATATATATATATATAGATAGATATGTATTAAAATGTTGCTGTTCCTTCTACGTTCCTCTAATGAAAGTCTCATCATCAATCACATTACATATAGTAAAACTGTAAAACTGTTCATGCTGCACTGCGTCTGTGTCTTGAATCAGTTTGTTGTAGATAGTGTTCATTATTTTTGTCTAACAGCATGTCATGGAAAGTTCTGGTAAAATATGAATGTGCTCATACTAATTTTATTTTGCAATGGTTCCCACACATAGACTTTTCCTGGACAGGCCAACCAGGTATATTAATATCCAACAAGTATTTTTAGCCAGTGTGTTTGTATTATTAAGATTTTTTTTTTTTCTGTCCGAGAGAACGGTGTCATCTATTAATTAAGAGGTAAATTTCTTGTTATGCTACCACTCCACGTACTTGGGTGTTCTGCCATCATGAGCAGACTGAGAAGAGCACATTGAAAACAATAGACTCCCTGCAGGGGGGAAAAAAAACTAAAAAAAAAAACATTTACATTCCCGCCTTGAATAGGCTGTGAAAAATAGGCGGGCGAGAAAGAGAGATTTTGGCTAATAAATTTTAATTTTTTAATTTATTTTAATACATTTTTATTTTATTAATTTTAAACGTAGTGCTGCAAATTCTCCTTAAATTCAAATTAAGTTTTTGATGCGGCTTTCAAAATGTTCCAGTTGAAACTGTACATGTTCATATGTTATTTTTAATAAAACATTCATAAGAGCTATTTACTCTTAAACTTTAAAAGAATACAAAGAAAAAAAAACTTTGTACTTGATAAATGCCTCCAGCTTGCGCTAAGAAAAAAAGACTGAGCAAAAAAAAAAAGGGATTAACAGAATGTTTGAAATGTCAGATTAAGTTTATGTAAAATGGAATGGGAATGCTGTACATCCTAAGTGTTAGAGCGCCGGGCGAAAAACATCATTTCAACAGTTGAAGTGGACGAGGCGTTCCCATCTGCACAGACGTGAGGCTCTAAAAAGGTTTTGGTGAACATTCCACAACATCTAATGCAAACTGTTTAACTGTGTAACATGTTTTTTATTCATAAATTTAACGCTGTAATATTTCACTATGATGTGGAAAAAAAAACTGTGTGATACCAGAATAATAATGTGTAATATTGGTGCATCACTACTTCTCAGAAGCTTGTGCACGCTGAATAATAGTGTAAGAACATGTAGGATGTCTACTCATAATTAAGTACGAAACAATCCCATGACTCTTTGATCTACAACAAGGCGAAGAAAAAAGAACCCAAACAACCAGTTGAGCTACACCGTGCGTCACAACAGTGCATTCACCGGCACGGTCCACACACAATGCAGTGTTCATTCAGTCAACACATTTAAAAAAAACACAAAACTGAGGTTTTACAACCACGAATGCCTTTTAGTTACTTCAGTACATTCTAAAGTTTACATTTAGCACCATGCCATTCTTTTTAAACATCACTTTTCTGTGATATTCCTTCATGATTTTTCATCCTAGCCACTTAACTGATGAATGTATTATTGTTGTACCAAACAACATCTCTATTGTCAACATGGGGCTTAATACTGAAACAAACAAACAGTCTAGATCAGTTTGGGATCTCAGCCTTTAAAATCTTAAGCTTCCAACATGCCGCCCAGACCTACTGGAATTCTTTCAGTTTCTGGATGAAAACCTTGGTTGGTAAGTTTTTAATGCAAAAGAAAATAATGCAATGTGTACAACAGTGTATTGTACAATCAGTTAAGTGCATAAATAGCTCAAAATTTTCAATAAGAATCACAAAAAATAAATAAATAAATAAATAAACAAGTAAATACAAGCAACATTTTGCTCTGGCATTTTATACCAAGTCTGATAATAGATTTTTTAATGTAAAACTATGGAGTGATACCGCTAACTCTTTCAAAATCCTAATAATTAAAAGTTTCAGTCAATACCTATCCGATACGTTTTTCTTTAAAATCTATCATCATATTTTTTCTTCCAGTTAAACTCTTCACACAAACAATAAATATGTGTAGTGTATTTATGTATGGGTGTGTCCATAAATAAAAAGTCATGAAAAAAGTTTAGTCAATCATTCATTCATTCATTAGGGCTGAAGTTTACATTCATACATACAGGCAACACCTTCTCTAAATATCCTCCATCTGTGTCAGAGGTCTGACGACTCTCACGCTCCTCATGAGGGGCACGGTCACGATCCATATTCTAGCTCTCAGTGTTCTCTCATGTCACTTATTTTCACCCTAAGTGCTTCTTCACCCAGCCTTTAGGACTCACGTGCTATTGTTTGTCGCTGCTATGGCAGCATATGGGGTGCGCAGGAGTGAAGGTGACCTGGAAACACATGCTTAAACACACACACACGCACAGAATTCTCTAGAATTCTTCTATAAAGACACATAAAAAGTCAAAGTCTAATTAATTACTATGAAAGACAAAAAGGAATAATAAATACTGTGAGATACAATAAATCCCTGATTATGATATTTTCTGGTGTATTGAGGAGTATCTGGAGCCTTTGAATGCATGATCCAAAGTCAAAACACCCACAAAACCATGTTGAGGCAACAATAATGATTTCTAGATTTAAGATTTCTTGGACATTTTGTGAATGTTCCTGTGCAAGTGAGCAGACTGTAACACCATGTTACTAAACTGCCCAGTCCATGTGTGATAATCTCCTGAAACACACAACATGATTACTCATATTTTTAAATAGTGCTACATAACGATGCAAAATAATGCATTTTTTAAATATCATGGCTATCTTCTGTTTTCCCCAATGAAACTGAAGCAGGTGTCATGTCATTGTTAACAGTCATGTCTTTTTTTTTTTATTGGAGCTGATGATGCAAATATGGACTCAACAAACCAATAAAGATTAACGTATCACGAGTCAAAAATATAATTGTTTTTCACTGTATGTCACTTTAATGCTGTAGCAATGCTTCACGCCTTGATTTGATCTACCTAATCTAATCTAATGTTTTGTTTAAAAAAAAATCTGATCATGATTCTTTTGTGTCGCAATTCAAGTATTGTCAGATTGACTCTAAAAATAGTTTTTTATTTATTTTTTACATTTATAATAGAGACGGACCGGTTGATTGGACAGTTACCAGAATTGGCTGGTTTTAAGTTTGATTGTTCATGACCTGTGATCGGCTGATGAGCCTCAGATATAAACGATTCTGTACTGAGTGCAGAAGCTTCCAAGTGGCACAAGAGAAACGCATTCTTTACATTATCAAAAATCATGTGCATTAAAAGCATCTGATCTGACTTTTTCTCCAAACTCTGTGAGCGAATTGGACTCAAACTCACTTATTACACAAGCCTCAAAACACAACAAGCACTGATTAGTCTAACACCATGTGCACTAGAAGCCCGAATGCCCGCCTTAAAAGCCGCATGTGCTCACGTGCTCGTAGCCGCTCAACCCGCACAGTCAAGTTGAGCTTTGAGATGTTTGAGGTGGTGGGATTAAATTACTTGCCAAGTTTGTTTAGAAATAATAATTATGGCTGCTGAGTAAAAATTTTGCCTTTTTTTTTTGTTGCATAATTTGATTTACATTTAATTTATGTTGAATTCTGCACTTGGTTTTAAGTGAGAAAAATAATGTTGTGAAGAATGGGCTACATTTAATTAATTATTTCATTCAATTAATAATCTACATTTAATAAAAAAATTATTTAAAGGTTTAAAATTTAAACAAAATCATAAAAAATTTTAATGTCAAATCACATTTATAATATTGGCATATTTATAAACTTGTGATCCTTGGAGAATGCCAATTTATATCAAATAGGCACCTAGGTATCGTGATATCGTATTCGGGTGGTGATTCACATCCCTACTGTTCATATAAAATACTGACTGACTAATAAGAATGTCATCTGATCGAAATGACATGTGACTCATGTTTAACTTTTCTTCTCTTATTCAACAGTGACCAACCAGACAAAAGAGATGTTTCTATTATTTGTACACAGTTGATTGTAATTCACATCGTATTACAGTTAAGCACAGTATATACAGAATGAACAAAAGTGTTTTAGTGGCACTCTTTTCTCTCTGATTTTTTATCTCTCTTATACAAGTACTATAAACACTCCATCCAGTTTCCATCCCAAAAAAAAAAAAGAACACGAAAGATTTTAACTTCTTAAGTTTACCATATGTTAAAAATATATACCTCAAAACAGCCTAGATTTATTCACAATTTTGACGGTCAGGTTCGTACAGATGCGCTGTAGACAGGTGTATTCCTGAAGCAGCATGGCAGCGGTGAAGTGAAGATATAAGTAAACTGAGTTGATTAACACAGCCAACAAAGTGGAGCAGGCAGGATGGATACTTTGGTTCCAGAGAGTGACATTTTTATGGACATCATCTGAATTTGCTCTAAAGGCATCAGAATGTTCTGGTGTTCAAAAAAGAGGTAGAAACTAAGATCTAGTCTACACTATACCTAATATTACTGATATCTCAGAACAAATGTTAAAAGCGATGCTCTTGCATGCCTTCCTACTTTATTAGTTATAGGCATGGAGGTCAGAGGATGAGGTTGCTGTGTAGTACGGGCACACAGAGATTACTCTTTCGTTTTCAGGTACGATTGCTTCCATATCTGATTGGACTCGGGCACGGTTCCTGAGTACGGAATGATTGTGTTCTCACTGATCAGAATGAAGCAGACTGTGGGGTCAAATGTTCTTGAAAAAGACTGAGTGGCCCTAATGTGAAAACACCCTAAAAGACAAACTCATCCATTAAGTTTGCTCCTGCTTAACTAGTGCCACAGAGCTGCCAATCAACTCTTCACTCCCGTATCATGCTTTCTTACTCATCTTCCTATAAACCCATTTGTGTGTTTAGTTATCACTTGTACTTATAGCATGTCCCCTTTACTCCACACTTTTATCCTAAACTCTGTATCATCTCAAGCGTTCTGCTTCTTTTTTTTCAGTTTAAGCAAAACATTAGGAAATACATTTGGGGGCTTGCATGTGATCCAGTAAAATTTGAGGCTAAGGCTATACAGTAGAGAGGCTGAATGTACTGCTTTACTATAGCAGAACGTCAAAGCCCATAGACATAGGATGGCCGTGTGAACATCTCAGTGCCAGAAAGGTCCTAAAATAGCTGCCATGGACACAAATGAGTTCTCCCTTCTTAACACATACTTGGCACACATTCATAAGGTCGGGTCTACACACATTCACAAAATACAGAACAATACCTGTGCCTGTGAACAAATGTGTTAAGGCATACGACATACACGTTTTAACATGAAAGGGGAATAGAATAGGACGTGAGGCAACAGGTTCTGCTTCATTCCTACCATTAGTGAAGGGGAGATGTAATCCAAAAAGGCAGCAGTGATTAAGATCAATGCTACAATTTAAATGCAGAAGTGAAAAGCCTAAGTGAACATACAGGGAGTGCAGTACCTTCACTGGCTACAATCTGTCCAATAAACTCAAACACAAAATACAGTGCAAACATCAAAAGCTGCATCTAAGGCCGTAGGATGTGAACCCAAACAAAAGCTGCATCTAAGGCCGTAGGATGTGAACCCAAAGCGGTGAAGAAGAGTTTTCAGCTCGTACAAACTTAAAAGCCCTTCTGAAATTATGAAAAACTTTTTAAATATCTTGCTTCTTCTTTTTGTATACTGTGCTTCATTTTTTACACAACATTCACCATCATTACATAAGTACACATATTGTATAATATAGGTTATTAGCAACTTGATTTTTTTATACATTGGATCAATGGATGGTGACTGACTAGTTTTCATGGCAACAACACTAAACAGCACTGCTTTCATGCACATAATTTGGATTTGATTAACATCTTAACATCTGTGTAAATGTAAACAGATTGCAAAGTCGAGGTGGTGTAACTCAAATAAACAGCTCATTTAGAATCTACAGTCAGAAAAAATAAACATTTACACATATCTCCTAAGATTAAGGTCATTTCTCTTCAGCACAGAACAGTGTCAGATTGTGATCACTCATGGGACACAACAACACATACACAATTTTAGAGTCTCACATTCCTGCTTTGCTAAAAAATCATTCTACTTTCAAACTTACTACACCGAAATCTATTATGCATTTTACACAACATTTTCTAAAATAACTGGAATGGAAAATGCCTGTGTATTAATTTTTGCCGCAAAGCTACACCACTAGGTATTTGTGTGCTAAAACAGATATGTAAGCATATCTACCAGGATTTCCTGCATTCATTAATGTAGCATTTCCCTTACGGCCATGTATAGGCATTGTAGCTGAAATTACACACACTGCTCTACATAGTTTTAGACCAAATAAATTCCAGCACATGACAGCCACCATTAATCCCCTGAAGCAAGTGATGTATGTGCATAATCCATTTTTCTCTCCTCTGAAATACAACTCTCTCATGACAGACAACATGGAGAGAAATGATGATATTCTTAATCCTTTCTTCCAGGCTGAGAAAAGGAAATTTTCTGAGAGGCCCATATGGATGTCTGCATGTTTCTCTCCTTTATGATTTAGACAGTGAATTCTAGCTGGAGTTTGCCAGGCTTAACCCAAGGCAGTAAACAGGCAATGTGCATAATTTCTTTAATAAGCTGACCGGGGGAACTGCGACGCTGCAGAGAAACATGCCAAAAGCTATTTATTTACTTACACTTACACTATGACTTTTACATAGTCATAGTGACAGGATGCAGGATAGAGTATATGCTATATATGAGAGGCAAGTTGAACAGTGAGTAAACACCCCTCAGCTTACCGGCTGTCTCACATTGAGTGTGACCTTCACCTCACGTTTGTTCCATCGAGCTCGTTCTGCTCAGCGTGCTGAATAACTCCCTTTGAAGAACATTCTCAGTCAACACACACACACACACACACACACACACACACACACACACACACACACACACACACACACATCTATAGCACAAATAGGAACAGCACTCAGGGCACAGAAAGTCCACTAGAAGTTCAGGTCTGGATTCAAATTGTATGGAATAAAAATTTATGACAATTTGTTATAGATTAATGACACAGTGACCAAAAGTATACAGACACCTGAATATCACACCCATATGAGATTCTCCCACAATCTGTTGCCATAAAGTTGGAGGGACTCCATTGTCTCCCTATGCTATGGCATTACATTTTTCTTCACTGCAACTAAGTTGGCCCAAACGTGTTCCAGCATGACAATGCCCCGGTGCACTACGGGAGGTCCATGATGAAATGATCTGCCAAGGTTGGTGTGAAAGAACTTTTGTGCCCTGATGTCCACCCCAGCGAATACATCAGGAATAAACAGGACAGTTGACTGCTTGCCCATCTTTCTCACTCAATATCAGTCCATGACCTCACTGATGCTCTTGTGGCTAAATGGGAAAATGTACACGGCCATGCTCCAAAATCTAGTGAAAATATTTACTACAAAAGTCTAGGTATTATAGCAGACAATCGGGACTATGTCTGGAATGGAATGTTTAAAAAAGAATATATGGGTATGATGGTTAGGTTGTCCATTAACTTTTAGTTAGACAGTGTAATATAATGCAGATATTAACTCAGTTAAATAGCACAATTACAGTGACACTGGGTGAAAGCGTTTGGCTGTCTACGTCCAAATACACCAATGTGATAAAGGCTAATATCTTGCTTAAAGAACTCAATAGTGGCAGATTGCTGAGTGCCCTGAATTCAACTTGTTAAAATCCATTAGTCAGTAGTGCAGAGCCCCTGAAGCACCACTGCACCCAATTAATTAACCAGTTATCCTACAGGTTATTCCCCTATTAGCAGTTTTAGCTGTCTACTAAGCATGGATAAAAGCAGGTTAGTACAGAACCGCATACCACTGAAAGATTCAAAGACAGTACAGTAATTTCCCGACTTAAGAATTAGTTCCGTTCCGAGAGCGTGTTCGTAAGTCGGATATGTTTGTAAGTCCAACAAAGTGAGTCTTATACACCTTTGACACAAATATACAATGTAAAGCATTATTAAAAACACACAAAAAAAATCCACAGGTTTAGTGTTGGCTTTGGTTCTGCATTATACTCTTGTGGGACTACTCCTTTAAATCACAAGGGGAATCCCGGTGACACAGCAGGGTCAGATGTCCTCGTTTTGAAAGAAACCCGGGAAGACGTCGAAGGAAGGACAGCGGCTGCATGGTGTTTACTGAGCGCTTGAATGGACACCATTTTGTCTCAGAGCTGTTTCAGATTTTGAACTCTGTCTCGTTGAAGATTTTCCGAAATTAGGTTCATTCACCATCAGGACAGCTTTATAGGACAGCCATTTTCTATCATCATGCTCCAGATTGATTAATTGAAACCAGTGAGGCCAACTCATTTCTCCCAAACCCCCACATACACAATACACAAACTTTGGACATTTTATGCATTCACTGAGACACTGCGGTGCACCAGATACCAATACTTACAATTATATACAATATTTTCAGTGTGTATTTTTATTTTTTTATTTCAATACAAGTGAGCTACTTCTGCAATCTGTTCGCATCTACAAATGTTTGTAGATCCGCGGTCTATTTGTATTTGCGGAAATGTCTAACTCAGGGACAGTAAGTCAGGGACTTACTGTTCACAATACTGGAAAGAGGCTCGAGCAGCTGCCTGCCAAAATCCACATTAAAAACCAGTCACAAAAGCACTTTCAGCAAGAAAGCAGATCTGATAACGTTGTCATCTTACACAACGTTGTCTCCTTAGTAATTGCCTTAAAACCATCCGTGTTGTGTTTCGTTGTAATGGTGAACTTTCATTATTGCTAGTTAATATGAACGCAAGTTTCCACCTATGTGCTGCCAGGTTCTTGACTCACTTCACGTTTTTGTATGGCTAATGCAAGCAACAAAGCTGACTAGCTTCCAACACGAGGCATCTTGGGCTCTCAAAATCCCTCTTTAACACATGAACAGGGGCACTACGTGAAACAAGAGAAACTACACATTACATAGCACACTATACTTCCCTGTTACAGTATTTGAATAATAACTAAGAAAATAAATTCCAAATTAGAGCATTTGGGATGATATTTAGTTTAGAATGCAGACCTTATATTATTTAATTACAATAATTAATTGCAGCACTTCACTGAACAAGAGATTAGAGGCTGAGCAACAAAAGCAGAACGTGTTCTTGCCTCCTACAGGGTTCAATCTGGCAGCGTGTCCAAACACACCAATTGCGCCAAGGAGTTAATGCACTGTAGTATTGCTGAGTAAGCAGAAACACTCCTCTCTTCTTGTCACATCTATATACTTCATGTAGATATGATCTATTTTTATATCCCCTTTCACACAGAGCCTCAGTCGTTCATTTATTCTCTGATTAGTGTGTATTTTCTTTTCCCAAATTCTGGATTCTATCCCTGGTTTTCTGGCCCGAGTTCACCATCTTGTTTTCCATCTCTATCTTCCTGCACATGATGTCATTATTAAACAACGGCAGCATAGTAGGAGTGGGAAGGGAGGATATGTGGAATTTATGAGAATTGGAAAATGGATACCTTTTTATTTCGCTTTTTGTTGCCCCACCATCTTGCTTGCTCTGTTCTCCTTTCCTTGTTAGTTAAATTGAACTGATTTGACTTGAAAAATTACATACAAATGGAACAAGGCAACTTCCTCCATACAGCTCTACTGCTGTGTGTGTTTGTTCTTTAAAACCTTACTTCAAAATCTTAGAGTCTCAGCTACGCTACGCTGCTGTCCATGCCTCGTCAGCGCTGCCTAATAAATCCGAGAAAATTCAATATGTTACTTCTTACGAGACTGCTCTGACCAATATGGGGAAAATGTAAGTGTGTTAGTCAGAACCCCAGCTCAGTAATTACAGTTCAACTCAGATGAGTTAATGTGGCCTCCAAGACGGTACAATAATCTGCTGGTGGTTTCAAGGCACACAATCATTTCCATCAGTAACCAGCTGAAATAGCATTTTGGTTAAGATTCACTATATAGCCAAAAGTATGTGGACACCTAACCATATCACCTATTCCAAATTATTCTAAAAGTATTCAGTGGGGTTTAGGTCAAGACTATGTCAATAGAGCAGGTCTATCCAAATCTTGGAAACCATGTCTTCATGAAGCTTGCTTTGTGCATGAGGCACTGGGACGTGTTTGGGGCTCTGAGCTCCACTGAAGGCAAACTGTAATGTAACGGTACAGTTTGAAGAAAAGGCATGTTATGGTCGAGTGGCCACAAACTTTTGATCATACAGTGCATGTTCTGTATAAAATCATCTAGAATTAAATTTTACAATGATCTCAAACCACGTAAAGAACACATGCCAAATCAGTTGTAAAAGATCAGATGAACAGGAAATTTGCAGGGAGTGAAAGCAGACGACTCGCACTGTAACAATATGTGCATTAGTTGCCAAATCCACATGGAATGTGACATTTGACCAAATAGACAAACACATGCTTGTGCAGGAAATAGAGAGGTCAGAGAGCATATAGCTTCCTGTGCAAATAATGGCTGTATTACAGTCATCAGAGAGGTCTGGGCTTTAATGTGCTGGAGGCTGAGTGTGTTAGTAAAAAGGTGGAAGCTCAGGGCACAGCGGTAATCATCATGCCCTGTGGCTGGCTCAGTGACTGCTTTTAACTTTGGTCAGGTCTCATTGCCACTAAAGATACAGTAGGGTGAAAAGGAGACACAGAGCAAAGTGTGTGGATTTATATGTGTGGCTACGAAGCACTGGATCACATAGCATAAGCAGACAGAGCTGGCAAGAGCCCAAGTCTCTGATCTCAACACAGCAGGTTCAGCTCAGGTCACTCACACAGAAGAGATGGAGGAGTTCTCGCAACTCCATCAGCCCTCGAGTTCTCAGCATTCTAACCGCTCCCTATACACAGAGATACAGAGCGATCAATCCTTACATGTCTAGCCTCTATTCTATAATTACCATCTGAGGTGATGTTTTCTTTCACAGCGCTGGCAAACACAATGGTATTTTTTTTCCCGTTAAAATGGACTGCAGCTCTGTACTACATTTCAAGCATTAAAAAAAATATATGCTTGCACATTTTTAGGTATAACATTATAGCACGTCTTATTCCTTGTTGTACAAACAAACCAGCCAAATTAAGGCACGTAAAAAAAAGTAAAGAGAAAGTAAGAAAACAAGGAAAGCTGTGAAAGGAAAGCTGTGCCAAAACACCTTGGACTGCAGGGCTACGATGGCACCTGTCCAACGTACCCCAGCAGCTTCTTCAGCATATGCTGTCCTTCACATGCTAATGTGAAAAAGAAAGGGTGTTTGTTAGAGAGTGGGTCTGGAATAATATCTGATCAATGGGAAAAGCTCATCACATAGTGCTTTTCAAGAGCTGTTTCTGCTAAGTTGGCAGTTTTTTTGTGTATTTTTCTTCTATAAGACACCTCTATCTCTAACACACTACTCACTGTATAGAAAAACTCAATTTGAACTGAGAAAGAGAATAATTAAATGACACTTTCAGATGATTAAATTTACACTGTATATGATGTACAGTGGGGCAAAAAAGTATTTTGCAGTCATCAATTTTGCAAGTTCTCCCACTTAAAAAGATGAGAGAAGCCTGTAATTTTCATCATAGGTATACTTCAACTATAGAGACAAAATAAGAAAAAAAAATCCAGCAAATCACATTGTAGGATTTTTAAAGAATTTATTTGCAAATTATGGTGGAAAATAAGTATTTGATCACCTACAAACAAGAAAGATTTATGGCTCTCACAGACCTGTAACAACTTCTTTAAGAGGCTCCTCTGTCCTCCACTCGTTACCTGTATTAATGGCATCTG
>JAQMYJ010000036.1:12711551-12737213 GCA_030014305.1 Clarias laeviceps | reverse complement strand
ACAGGCCTCTCTCATCTTTTTAAGTGGGAGAACTTGCACAATTGGTGGCTGACTAAATACTTTTTTGCCCAACTGTATAAATCACATTGGATTTGTTTTAATCAAAAAGGGTAAAAACACAATTCCCTGAAATCTGGGGAAATTATGTGAAACTGAAAAGAAACTTATTGCTCCATGTCTACCTCAGATCCTTCAAATAATTTCTGATTTTGGAGGTGCCTATTATAGATGTTTATGACAGAAAATCACAGACAATAGAAATCACACTCTCACACACACACACACACACACACACACACACACACACACACACACACACACACACACAAATGGATAAAGGTATGAATGTATAAATTGAAACATTTGTTAATCTAAAATACTGTGCTTAGGAACGTGCAAATAAATGCTGTAGAGCAAGGACTCCTTAAAAAAAAAAATTCCAGTAAACTACAATTAATGAAACAAAAGTCATTATTCTGTGTGACAACACTTTGAGGACCAATAGTCTCAGGTACAGATTGTACAGTTTTATAGGGAAATTAGTCATTAGGTTTTACTGAGCATTCTGCAGAACCACCCACAGTTCTTTAGTTCTTCAGACATTGACTGTTGTACCTGCTTCTTTTTTGCAGGCAAAACCCAGCCACTTCCTTTATTTTTGTTTTTTGTATATATGCTGTTTTCTGGCATACAAATACTTTTATTTAACTTTTACATTTTGTGGTGTTTTTGTATGGACTCAATCATAATGTAATAAAAAAAAATTACAAAAGTTTGTAGTAAAAAAACATAGGGTGGCTAAGAATTTTTCAAAGTACAGTGCATCCATAAGTTTCATCCTTGGCCTTGGTCTGTAGCGGTAAGTGACAAGATCCTGCTCTCACTTTCAGTTCTATGCATCATTTAGCTGAAAAAATTCACATCATGCGGACAATACACAATACATTGTCATACGTAGAGCACACACTCCTGGTGAGGAACACTCAAGCACATGCTCATTAGCTGGTTGCTGCCAGTCATCTTTTCTCAGATAATTGGTAGGACTTAAGCATGTCTAGGTCTGAGCCGACAATTCTTATTCAGCACACTGCAGCTCAAATCTGAGATCTCTGAAACACTGTGATGAGTTCACAACCTTCCCTAAATTACAACACACCTGACAGGCCACATAGTAGAGACATGCTAGAGGAGCTGGGAATGAAAAGAGTACATGATAACCAAGAGGGAGAATTTTAAAAACATAGTGGTCACTCTCCTCAGGGTCACAAAAAAGGGGTGGGTCAAGCAATAGCACTGCGTCAATGAAGAACCACTGCAAGGGTGTAATAGGGTGGTTTCCATAGAAACTATTGCACAGTAACAGTAATCTTGTAATCATAACCTCGCCCATGTTCAAAGGTTACTTTAAAGGGAAGGAGACAGGTAGATTATATTATGTTTCAGTCTCACTGTACAAACACACCTAACTATACCCTACATTTCTTTCTTTATGACTTGCTCCCTGTGCCTGAAATCTGAGAAACAAGAAACCTGAGCAAAAACTGGGAGAGAGCTACAGAATAAAATTTTTTATTTTATTTATTATTTTATTTTTTTATATACTAACCTTAAACAATCACCAGGCAGTTCCGGCCTTCTTAGTAAGAATTTAGCTCTTGGGAGAGGAAAGACAGGAAGGTGAGTCTCTTAACAAAGTTAGCTAGCAAAATCAAAACTAAACCGAATGAACCCTTGGGGAAACTGACTGAAGATTGTAGCAGGGAATACACAATGTTTTAACCTCATCTCATTGTACCTTTTCCTCTTCTCTCAGGCAGTGAAAATTTGCGTACATGATGTCATGAAAATTTGAAAAGTCTAAAATTTCTGCAAGATTAAGAAAACTTTGGGAAATGCTGATTTTCTTTACACTCAACATGATTATTTTAATTAGTTAACAAGTTCAAAGTTTGTTCCCAAGAAGGCTGATTAACATTTAGTGATGCCAACAAAACTCTGTAAAATGTCAACCATACAGAGAGCTGGGAACAAGAAATGTAGTAAACAAACAAAGAAAAGGAATAAAGACAGAAGAGGAATAAAGACAGAAGAGGATGTTGTTTTGACTCACTTCTTTGCCAATACAATTATTTAGCACCTAAAAGGTCAAAGTCTAGAGACAAATAACAGAACAGGTGAATTGTGTAAATTCAGTATGGGAAAACCAAAACTAAATATGAGAAGAAAAAAAAAAATCTACTCTTCACTGTACACAGGTAATCAGGCACATCAAGTACATTAGAAGGAACTGGTATTATTAAATTGCTTCAGGTGTCTCAGCTGACTTCACTGGGTGTGAAGTGTTGCACAGCCATGACACGGTCACAGAGAATATCACGCCAAATTACAAGCTGGAAAATATGAGGGATAGGCTGTTTAAATATGGTATGATTAGTGTGACCTGTGCTAAATCCTCCCGTCAGATAAGACATTTGTACAGCGGCATTTCTGTTGTAACAATAGCTCGATTCTTTTGGGTTCATGTTGGTTGGCTTTCCTTTTGTATGCCAACACATAATTTTCCCATAATTTTATTCAACATTACTCAGAGTCTCTGTCAACTGAGAACTAGTATAAAGATGTTTTTTTATATACTTCTATCCTCCTCTACATCACTCTTGATAAGGGCGTCTACTCAATGCTGTAAATGGGAAGAAATAAGCTTTTTAAACTTGGCAGGACAAATCATATATAAAAGTGCAGTAACTGATGCAAATGTATGAATATGATTTGAAATTGATCAAGTCAAAGATTACGTTAGTTAGTCTACTGTTTAAAGTTTACACCCGGGTATGATACAAAAAGAAATAATGGAATGTTTCTCATGTAAATTTCTAAAACTCCTACAAATAATTTACAAATAAATCTATTCAATTCCAGAATGGCAAATGAGCCCCAGGGTCTACAGAAGAGTATGTCAATCACATATCAAAATAGAACAATTAACACACAAAAACCTAATTTACATAATGTTTCCTCTCTTACTTTGCAAGTGACATTTCACAATTATTCTTTGTTTCTATTTATTCCACTGCACATGTTAATTACTGCTCACTAGTTTGGATCTTCCTATCTGCTTCCCCACATCTCCTATCTCCTTCCCCACACACAAATTGTAAAATAATAAATTTTACCCCAAATGACAAATTTTAGCATTTTAGAATATTTTATATGGAATATTTCCCTTTCTCTCATGATTACGTACACACACACAGATATCTACAGAGTTAGGCTTGGGGCATGGATTAAGGGCGCCAAATTTGTATGAATCTAGCTGCGTTTTATTCAGGGGTTTTTGTACTATCAGCAGGGGAGATGGAGCAGAAAGACAGAGCTCCTACAGCCTGGCCTGCTCTGGATCTCTGTGGGCTGGTATTGAATTTCATCCCCCAGACTCCTGCCACACGGTCCAAATTCACCAGCCATTTCAGAAAGGAAATTTAAAACCAGCCATGCAGTTAAGAGAGGGTGCAAGCCTAGGAAAGAACCTTAATTGCCTTATAATAAGCCCTTTTAAGGTGTTTATAACAGCTGAATGAATTAACACCCAAGTCACTTTTTATGGTAAAAGAAAAGTAACTGTCTGGTGTGTCACCCACGGTAATGACCTTTTATAATATTTTATATACTCATTATTAGGGCTGCTAATATTAACGTGTTGATTAATCTAGAAATTTTCAATACAAACTACTTTTTTTAATGCAAATTAATCACATGACCAAGTGTGACCCTTGTCACGGCATCCTGTAATCGCAGCACGGTTACCCGACTGTGTGTGATATTCGCATGTTTAACGTGGGCATGTGATTAATCACAGTCTCTGTCTGTGATCAATTAGATAAAAAAAATTAACGACTGACAGCACTACTCATTACACTACTACTACTTATTCACAGCATTCAGGAATGTCATACTAAATGTGGAAATAAAATGTCATAAATGGAGGTTTTAACCGTTTGAGACACCACTGCCCCTATAAGGCACTGACCATTAAAATTCAAAAAGTCAAATGAATGTTAACACATCAGAAAGTTAACAAACAAAAATATTTATTTCATTAAATTAATCAATCATATGCAATGAATAACATGCAACGAAGTTCCCTTACTATATCAGTAAAAGGGTCTTGTACATCAGGGTTTGAAATGGACTATCTGTACTGATGATTCAGCACTATTCTGCATATGTGAACATAACGAGGACTATTTATCTTGGGGTTCATTTAATGTGTGTCTTGTGAAAACTAAATCTGCTTTGCAGTGAAATAACTTCTGATGTAGCTGAAGATTTCTGTCAAAGCACAAATACAAACCAGACGTATTCTAGCTGTGATGCGGTCGCCTGAGATGATCCCTGCCATTGCTTGTGTTTCCACCGGGTACACTGTGGCCCATCTCCATAATGTCTCAAAATCAAAAACTCACCCAGACAATTAAAAAAAAAAAAAAAAGTCTCTAAACAACCTTCCCTGTTCATTCATTCATACCACTTCATCCTGCATAAATGATATCCAAGGAAACTTAGGACACGAGGTGGGGTACACCCTTGACAGAGTGCCAGTAAATTGCAGACCACACACACACACACACACACACACACACACACACACACACACAGGACAATTTAGGAATGCCAATTGATCTAATCTGCATGTCTTTGAACCGTGGGACACAATCGGACTACCCGGAGGAAACCCACCAAACATGGGTAGAACATGCAAACTAACTCCACCCACACAGACGTGAGGCAGGAACTGAACCCTTGACCCTGGAGGTGTGAGGCCACAGTGCTAACCATTACGCCACTGTGCCGCCTACCATGACTATTTACCTCATACCAGGCCAATTGTCAAATTAAGCTGCTCTCCAGTGTCAGCAGGACAATGCACAAAATCAGGCAGATACAGATCAAAATATAAGAATAGGGAAAACATCTGTGACTTTAACTCCATCATGTTTGTTGGTACCAGATGGGCTGGTTTGGGTATTGACTGACACTGCAGATCTCCTGGGATTTTACACAGCACTAACACTTCTTTTGCAAAAGAAAATGGTGCAAAAGAACAACTTAAAAAACTGCATGTGCACGTCTGCAGGCTAAAACATCTATCTTTAAAACTGTGGTGAGCAGGAAAGCATCTTAGCATGAAGAAATCAACAAACCTTGAGATTTCCTTGGATTGCCTATGAAATCAGGAGACCACATCAGGTTCCAATCCTGTCAGCCAAGAAAGGAATCTAAGGTCATCATGGGCACAAGATTGATAAAACTGTACAATTGAAATCTGGAAAAGGAACATCCATCTCATGGTTGCTGTTTTATGCATGCTGAGAAGCTTTTTTTTTTTTGCCCCCACCACAGGTTAAAGTGATTATTTGAGTTACTATATCCTTCCTGGCACCTCAAACCAATCTGAACATTTTCCTTAACCTCTCTTATAAGCTACGTGATTTTAACCACAGAACCTTTCTGCATCTTTCTGTGTATATTCTAGAGACAGATCCCAAGAGATCAGCAGTGTCTAAAACACTCGAACCAGCCCATCTGGCACCAACATCAATGCTATGGTTAAAGTCACAGAGATTACACTTCCCCCCCCCCCTTTCTGATGTTTAATGTTGAGGGAGCTTAAAGCTCCTGACCTGTATTTGCATGATTTATTGCACTGCACTGCTGCCACATGATTGGCTGATTAGACAACTGCACGAATGTGCAAGTGTAGCAAATAAAGTGGATGCTGAATGTATACTACTATGCACTCCATGATTACTGCATGTACTTTGCATTTTTGCCTTTGCCTGCATGAGTGTCAGAAGTACAGTAGGCCTTACTTGAAGTATGAGTGGGGTTCCTCATTTTTTTCCCCAGACACATCTGGTAATTGCACATCAGTTCTGTTTTTGGCACTTTTTATTTTTCATCAAAATGATGTGCCATGATCCATAATTTAGTGATTAATAATTCATTAATCCTAAGATTTGGCGTGAGAAACTTGAGGTCGCAGAGCTCATCAATGGTAAACTGTCTAAAATGAGAACCTGATGACCCACTTGTATTGTGAGAAAATTACTCAGAGGACTTTTCAGTACTTTCAACAAGACTAAAAAAACATTTCAGTTGGAAAAAAAAGATATATCTCAGAACATGCAGTTCTGTAAGATTTTTTTTTTTTAAACAAGAACTTACAGGGAACATCCTGCAGTTTCTGTTGATATGATGAACAGCAAAGAACTGGGAATAAAGATCCCTTTAATAGTCATCCATTTCCATGCGTACATGCAAAGGTTCAGGAACAGAAAGACAATTATTTGCAGAACTAGTCACAACACAAGAACAACATTATTTACATCACTGGTAAAAATCTGGCTCGTAAATCAGGCAATGAGTCGTGAGTGCTGGAAAATAAGTGCTCATGTAGAAAACAACAATACTGTGCTTTTCCTAAATTATTATAGCAGCTAAAGCATGTTAAAATGGAAAATTATTTTCTTCAAACATTTTCTTTAACTTGAATCTCAGTTCTTACTGGAAACATGATGAATCAGCAGCATGCCTAATGTTTGTTACACTGATTTATTTGTAGTGTACCATCATGGCATCACCATTCACTGACGTGTATTAATTTCTTATTTTTTATTTAAAAAAAAAAAAAGGGTAAAATATTATTTCGTTCAAACAAAGCATGGATTCCCTCAGCTCCTGTATCTCACACACAAACATGCCTGTGAATAACCCCTCCTCTCCGTGCACACAAGCTGTGCACGTGAACTGCCTGTGAAATGCTAATAAACCTAATAAACATACGGCAGTTCGTGCTGTTGAACGGTTGGTTTACCAAGTATTTAACAACAACAGTGATCAGTTTTGTGACGGAGCGATCCATGAAAATAAAGATGGTGGAGGGGGAAGTGGATTGTAAGTGAGCGACTCCAGTGTTCACGAAAACATCACAGAGACCACTCTTTGAAAAAGCTATTAGCAAACATGTAAACAGCCTGGCTAGTAAGGATAGCTACACAAACGTGAGATTACATGCAAGTGTTTATGCAAATAAATTCTCATTCTTAATGGCAATTAATCAATTAGCGATTAACATCTTGAGCTACAATTAATAAATTTTCCACTACAAACCAAAAATATCCCATGAGTTTCAAATATAACACACTCCAATATAACACTCTGCATGCACTACCATTAAATGAATCCTGTTCCATACAATTACTCAATCAACTACAGCCAGTGTTACTTTCCGTAGTGTTTTGGGATGTCTTTGTGTTCTTGGTTCTTACGTCTTACAGGTCTTGGGATTGGACATCATCCATGTCAATCTCCATTGCCAGCGTGATGACGATTCCTTTTCGGAACCAATGAGACGTCCCCAGCCTAGTACAAGAGGGCGGAGGTGAAACATGAGAGTGAGGCTTCTTTCGTCCTTTTACGTTGTTTATGACAATTTGTCACGCAGTATCTTTTCCAATGTTGTGGCGGTTATGAGACGATGGTTTGTACTCATGCTCAGTTTTGTTTGTTTTGTCCGACTGCACTGTGTGTCGATTCACACTTCTTCAGTGAGAGCAAATTGTTGAGCTTATTTCCAACTCACGGTGCTGAGGCAAGGTTAATATGTCCGAGTGCTTACACAAAACACGTGTCTGTATGAAAACACTAGTTAGGAGCGGGAGCTAATATTTGTATTTATGTTTAGTTAGTTAGTGGGCATTCTGGGCCCAAGATTTGTTTTTGTTTCTTTTTTTTGTTAGATTAGATTGGCTCTTGAATTAAAGTTAGAACGTGTTTTGTTTTATTTATTTATTTGCTTTAAGCTCTTCTTGTGGCTCTCACTGTTGAGTTTATCATTGAAATGTTTGTATATAATCTGTACCTATTGTTTCTTTAATTATTTAGATTTTTGGTTTCCACTGTAACTAAAGAGCAACTGGGTGTGGCGATGTGACTTCTCCACTAAAATTTGCTAATGTTTATTTCACGTCTCAAGCTGGCTTCATTACTTCGCACATTTCGTTCCCCATTAGTAATCAGAAATTTTAGTAATCTTATGCCAGCTTCCTATTTCCCTAGACAATAATAACGAGAGTAAGAGCAGAATAGGAAATTGTAACATCTCTGTATCTACATCATTTAAGAAAAGAAAAAACAGAAACGCTCAGGATCCGCTTGTGTGTATTATCCAATTGTATTTCTTCAGCAGTCCTCCATGCAGCAAAATAAAAGGCCATTTAAATGCTACCATGTGATACATCAATATATTTACCAAAGATCCAAACCACAAACTATCTGGGGTTTGGCTGTATACTTGTAAGACATGGCCAAGTCTATGAACACTGTAATTAAGCCCATTTATAGCGAGGTTAAAATATATTTAGGTCATGGTGCTGAGGGATCTCGTCATGGAGAGATTTGAGTAAGCTATCTGCGAGACACGCAAAACACTAGCCTTGCAAATTTCACAGTTGGATATGCTTATCAGCACACACACACTATAATTTTATACGAATCATGTCTAAGGAGGCATGCTAATTCAACATTTTTGACCCAAGTTCGGTATTTCTTGGTTTTCACTGTCCTTTCTTCTACTCAAATCCAAACCACTTGATAAACATAAGTGGTGTGAAAGCAGACAGAATTTCAGGCGAGCGTTTCCGTCAGGCTGTTTTTATTCAGGATCATAGTTAATGTGCCTGCCCTTAGGATTAACCCTGTATATCATGGGTGCGGCTGAACCAGTGTGAACAATGCAGTCGGTTCAGGAGACCGGCTAGGGTGTAAAGAACCCTACAGAAAGCAAGTGAAAACACTGAGCAGCTCTTTGTCTCTAACTTAGTGACTGGTACACAAAGGTCCTGGACATGAGTATACAAAGCCAAAGAACAACAGGCTTACGATTTAGACCAAGAGCAAGAGTCTGGGTTACTTGAAAGGGGTTTAAATTTAATGTAAATTTCTTTATTTATTTATCTGTCTAGTGTCCACTTAAAAGGATTTGTTTAAGTAATAAAAAATTAAAATAACTGAAAAAACTAACTAAAAACTTAAAATCTAGACTTAAAAACTTAAAAGAGTTAAAATCTAAAAATAAGAATAAGTAAAGCAGCAGCAATAAAATATTTTTATAATTACTTAAAATTTAAAGATGGTATTTTAGCAAATTAGGTTGAAATGAGGAGTTTGCATGTTCTCTCTGTGCTTGAGGAGTTTCCTCCCACTCCATAGACATAGATTAGGTGTTTGTGTGTGCCCTGTGATGAATTCGCACCCTGTCCAGAGTGTACCTTGCCTCATGGGGGCTGGGATAGGCACAATGCCACCCTACAACCCTGTACAGGATATGTGGTGTAGAAGTTGAATGAACAAATTAAATAATTTGGGGAAGAGCTGCTCTTTAAAGGGCAGAGATTCACTTAAGAAAAGGGACTATCTGACCATTTTGATTCATACACATTCACATTCCATACAAACTTAATTCTTTTGATTGTGTAAAGCTGCTTTGCGACAATGACAATTGTTAAAAGCGCTATACAAATAAAAATTAATTAAATTAAATTGAAAAGGTTTACTGATGAGAATTATCTATAAATCTAAAGTCGGCTCACAGTGGTACACAACTGTCAGGTGTGTGTCCTTTACCATTGACATCAGTAGTTCTCAACCTCATCCCTGAAGGACCACTGCCCTGCATATTTTAGTGTTTTCTCTACGCTACCATACCCACTTTAATTCAGAAAAGAATAATAGTATGCTGGTAGCTGATAAAGCACTAAGTTTGCAGCGGTCCTCCAGGACCCAAGTTAAGGACCACGACTATCGTGACTATTGTGCCATTTACAATCTTTTTCCCCCCCTGTTTATAACAGTAATGTCTTTGTGTGAGAGCATTCAAACCTAGCGCAAAATGTACATGTGGTGACATCACCAACTAATTGATCATGAAATTCGTTTGCAACTTAATTTTAGGCAGGTATGCTGATTATTCATTGTACCCCTAATGCTAATGGTGCGTTTCTGTTGAAACTGGATGTGGCTCATGATAGTAGGTTATACACTCATGTATAGACATATACATTAAATTATTACGTGGGATTTTCCTTTGACAATTTATCGGTCTGCCTTTTTTTTATTTTTATTTTTAACTACGATAACTTTATGCGTGTTAGTCAAGAGCGCTGACATTTTATTCTATATCTTAAGCTGTCTTTTAAAAAAATCTTAACTCCCTTTAAAAATGCAGATACTTAATCTGATTGTGGTGTTGACTAAATTAACAGTAATTACAAAATGTTTACAATGGTGAACCTCATGATTTCAAGAATGACAACGCATCATTCCAGTGTGTAAGTAACCCATTTTGTCCAAAGTGCCAAACATAGGAGAAGGATTTTTGTTTAATAAAAACTGTGTTAATCCTAAATACTAGGAGTAATTCACAAAGCATGTCCTAAGACAGAGAAAATTCAGAGGACTCTTAAATCACTAAAGCCCTATTCACACTGGATTAATTTTACACAGGGAGCAGGGTATCTCCTGTCTGATACTGCCATGTCAGTCATTTTCACATACTGAGCATTCCTGTGCCTGGAACGATTATGCAAGCTTTTCACTACTGTAAGAGGATTTGTAGAAATAACCTCAGATATACAAGCCTGGGAATTTTGAAATCCACCGGCATTTCGAACTGAAACTCATGTCTTAGGTAAACATACTGTATTCTACTTACAGTTTGAGCATTTTATAATTTGGTTACACAGAAATGAGGAAAAACTGAATTTAAAGATTTTATGTAAATGAAACATCTACACTTATAACCTAACCGGACAAATTCTACAGAATTAAAATGTTACAATGCGATACCGGTCCTGATTAGTAGCATCATTCACATCAGCCTAGATCTCATCATCTGAGGAAAAATTTACAAGACTCTTTGTGGCTCGTCACTCTGTCTGCACCAACATCAATCAGGAAATAATCGGTGATTCGTTCAGTCTGTGCTGTCAGCTAAATGACTTCTAATTATGTAATTTAATCAATTCAAGAAAAACCTAATTTGCTATCAATAGTATAAAATTCGTCTCAATATGATAAACTTGTGGCATGATGAACACAAACAAACTCATCTCTGGGATACATACAGACATAATTTGTGTGAATCAATCATAACTACAACAGACATCCTCCCACAACACTGCTTAACAGGCTTAAGCCTATAAATCTTATTTCATTATTAAACGATACTTAAAATTGATTCCCTTAAAACACTAAAAGGTTGTGTTTTGGAGTAACGTGCGTCAATGTTTGTGAATTTGTATGTTCTGTCACCTCATCCACTGTTAATATTCACAAAATCAGAAACACTTTCGTTTTCGTTTTTTATTTCTTACAGCATTGTGCTTCATGTCACAATGTCAATGTTCATAACAAAGCACTCAGTCATTCATAATTACAGGGTCAACACCATCTTTTCCCGTAACCTCCTTACGAACAGGTTAGTAATACTTGCTTTTGTCAGTTCTGTGAAAACATTTAAAAGAGAAACCCCATTATGATCTGTTCGATTTAAATGCTAGTAGTAAGATGTCCGTCACATGCATTAAACACAATTTATCTGACTCATGATCATGATTTCACAGCATGTTCTCAGTTGCTAGTGTGGCTTAAAGAATGCCTATTTAAAAACAGAAATCCTGTCCACTAGTGCTGCACAATTTAATTGATTATGTTATTTAAGTGCTCTTTTGTTGATTAATTAACTGAATTAAATCAATGGGTCAGTTTTCAATTCATGCCTTTTAAATTAATTAGGCAATCTTTCAAATATGGAATTCTCCAAAAATCAACTAATTATTTAAAAAATATACCAGAGTCAATCTCAGCTTCCATCTTTTGCGCTTTGCTAGATATTGCTCCTTCTTCGGCGACTTAGTGCCATAGCGTTTCGCACTGTGGCCTCACACTTCCACGGTCAAGGGTTCGACTCCTACCTCAGATCTGTGTGTGTGTGGAGTTTGCATGTTCTCCCCATGCTTGAAAGGCTTCTTCCCACAGTCCAAAAACAAACAGGGTATGCTAAATGGGGTTTCCAAATTTGACCCCACTCCGGTGAGGGAGTGATTCTTCTTCTACTTTTGAGTTTATGGACACAATTGGTGCAATACGATCACCTACTGAATTGGAGTGTGGCACAACAGATTGGATGGAAAAGAAAGGTTCCACAGCATTCCAACGCATAGTAAATACTTTTAGTAGCTTTTTAATACATTTAAAGTTTGTGAGAAATATAGTTGCTTAAGACAAATCAAACAAACATTAGTGCTACTGAATTGGATTGAATCAAATCACCAGTTTAGCTATGATTCACAGCTTTACTGTTCATATTGATACTCTCAAAAATAGTCTGGGAAATCTACATAAGATAGGTGAACTGATAAACTGAACTGATCTGTCACTCAGTTGTTATACTGTAGCTAGAACTGCTTAATCCAGTAATAATTTATGTTTATTGAGTCAGTATGTGATCAAATGCTGAGTCTGTGTTTCTGTTCCATATTGCAGTTGCCCTTCCTAAAAGCAGCCAGGTGTGCAGATTGTTTCTAATAGTATTATCTAACATTTGCTAACTAGTTATTTCAGTAACTAAAAAAAAAATCATCTATTCTTAAGGTGAAAAAAACTTTCAAAAGCTAATGTAAAGAAATGATACAGTGTATACAGTATGTAGCGTACTGTATATATACACACACTAACACAATATAACACTATTTACTACAAGTTGAGACAGACAAATGATTACTGTATGATGATGTTTGGATAGCAGTATTGTGCAGTGGTCTCAAGCAGTATCATACATATTTGTTCCCTTTTATGGGGAGTACTGGAAACCTCATGAGCATTAGTCAGTATATTTTTGCACTGCTGCTGGAAATCATGGTCTTTAGTTTGTACATTAAATGATTGGGCAAGAACATTCAACCTAAGTGACATCTAAAAATATGATTAAAACTGAAATGCAAACAAAGCACTGCTTAAAGCTGTGTCAAAAAAAAAGATAATTTTTCCTTCATAAGACAGTAAGGTATTAAACTTCAAGTGAATGCACCAAAGGCAACTCCCACATCAAAAATAAATAAATAATAATAAAAAAAAAAAACACACACAGAGGATTCTTGAAAGAGCATTGAAATAGATAAGCAGGTCAGCTCGACCAACTCCAGAAATTAAGTTTTCTTATAAAGCTTTGAATACACGATTACTGCCTTCAAAGTGGTGCACTATTCGATTCACTAACAGCACATAAGTCAGGCAGGTGATATCCTAACTGGTTTAAAATTCAATTACTATAATGCAAGGATGTCTGAGAGAGTGTTTAGAAAAAAGAGAAAAAGACAGAAGAGGAAGGCATCTGAAGTAACAGGGAAGCAGCTCAATCCACAACAGTGCCTTAAGTCATTTATTAACCAGTTAGCATACATTATTAACACATTATTAAGGCATCAACTGTATAAACCTACCCAAAAGCACAGCCAAGCTGTAACTTAGACTCGCGGCTACAGATGGCTGCAGTTTAATTTTTTACTCGCAAATGCATTCTCTGTTGCACTACTCGGGAATCCGTGCACAGTAAGCACAGAAGGGGCTACATGTGAGGATGACTGATCATGTAAAAATCACTGTAAAATCGTTATATTCTGGTTATTGGCCGATTGAGGCATTTTTAATGGAGTTTATTAAAATGAAGAGTCAAATCTAAACCACAATTGAACATATCAGATCTTTATGACATTTTCGTACTACAAATAAATAAACGACCAAATCACATTGAAAATACTAGATTTATAGTGTTTTTATACTGTAATTACCTATAAAATTAAGGGAAAAAATGAGGATGTCGGCCATGTATTCTTCCTCTGGATGGATTTAAGATCAAACTTTAAATCAAAAAGAATTTGATATGAAAGGAATTTATGTGACATGTACATTGATGAAACTCAGCATTCATTATTATTTCATGCTACTGAGATTGGGAATCTGGAGGATAACATTGAAGAAAGATTTTAGTGATGGGATTGTCAGGTAAAGAGATCTTATAAACATGTGGGATGATGTAGCTGGACAGGCAAAATTAGAAGGCACATAACACAACTGCTCCTGTTTAAAGCCAAGTGCAGTGTCAAAGGAGTGTGAAAAATCTGAAAGCAAATTTAAAGTACTCTACAAGGCAAACTAAAGAAGTGGCTGTATAGTGTGCCCTTATTACAGCAAGGTTCAACAAAAGCCTCAATACAACAAATCGCTTCTTTGCGCATTTGGGTCGGTTAAGGAGCCAAATCTCTTCAGATTAACATAAAGAGACCACACTAAAAAAATTGTGTGAACAGCCTAACAAGAAAATCAGATTTGGGCCACTTTTGCCTGCTGTGTGACCATAACAATAAGGTTTCAGAAGCAACAGTTCAGTATGATTTAGTCAACAATAACACTGTAGGTAAATGAGGCCCAGGTCTGAACAAATCACGCTGTTAAACATTCAAGATTGCAGAAAAATGGCAAGTTATTCACTGACTTCTTTGGCTCATGTCCTTGGTTTCTCTAAATTCTAATTTAAAACACTACATTTTCCATTGTCACAGCAGCCATGTTGTCCCTTGGCTGCATTTAAACATTTCTTTTGATATCTCTTAATATATAGGGCAATTACAATAAGTGCTTTCTTATTGCTTTCTTATTGTATCAACATCACTCTAAAAGTTTACGATGTCCATTACCTCACTATCTTGTTACTGAAATCCTCCTTCACTGTCATTCTCCATCTTTCCTAGAATGAAATTATGACAAGCATCAAGTTGGATTGACTTAAAATTCACATGAATTCCGATATGTCTGCTCAGACTGAGATTGCACTTTAAATAACCAGATCTGTATCTGATTTAGACCACATATGAAGGATGCTCAGATAATAATTGCATTAGAATGAACAGATTCCATGTGATACATATTGTTCACACTGTTACGGGAAAATTCTGATTCACATATGAGCAAAAACATTTGATTTGGGCCACTTTTGCCTGCAGTATAAACGTAGCCCGTGCTGCCCATCATATGTTGGTAAGTTTAGGAGTGTGATCAGATGAAAACCGAACCTTCAAATATGAATGGACAAATGTTTATTCTTCCTGCGGGAAGTTAGCGATAATAAAAAGCAGTAATGTGAAGCACCACTATGAGACAAAAAAATGGATCATTTGAGGAAACGTATTCTCAGAAGTCCGAGGTGA
This sequence comes from Clarias laeviceps, assembly GCA_030014305.1. Classification (NCBI taxonomy): domain Eukaryota; kingdom Metazoa; phylum Chordata; class Actinopteri; order Siluriformes; family Clariidae; genus Clarias; species Clarias laeviceps. The sequence goes on along the minus strand of JAQMYJ010000036.1, from coordinate 12,721,890 downwards.
GGGCATGTAAAATACCTGAACTGAGAGCTCAGTATGACAGAGCAACCAGAGTCTTTTCACATTCATTTACAGCCAAACACTGTGCAAATGAAGATTTATTAAACATTGTTGTTTGTATTCCATACAAATACAAGCAAATATACAAGACCATCAGATCTGAATCTTAAAACAAACATGAAATTCAGACCTCGGCGCGAAGAAAAACATTATTTGACTGAACCTTAATAAATTTTAATTCAATACCCCTGGTATAGAGGGAGGTTACTCTACCATCACTCTACCAACAGGTGCTATTTCAACAACCTGTCAACTTAAAATGCATGACTTTTTTTTGTGTGTGTGTTCCTTTCGTTATTCTCCTCGTAATCCCCTCACATATAGCTACACAACACCTAACTTTGACAATACAGCCTGAAAAATAAGATTACATGCATGTACAGTACATTATTGTTGCAGCTCTTTTATATTTGTAACCTGGAACACAATGCTGAAGTTTCAGGTACTTTTAGGAAGAACAGCCGGTGTCACTGGACAGCTTTGTATTCAGTGAAATCTCTCCAGGCTGCCATATGCAGATAAAAAGGTAAATGTGGTACAGAGAGTGATATCAGATAGTTCAGCGACGGAGACAGAGAGAGAGAGAGAGGGAAACTGGAAAGCGTTTTTACCCGGCGTGTTCTCTCTAAGATTCATAGCTTGCTTTATTGTCATGACAAATATGGACATTGGTATTATTAAAGCTCAGAAACAAGTAAAAATAACAACAGAAGTAAACACATTGCAAATATATATTTACTCTCTCTCTCTCTCTCACAGTCTACATCACTCTATCATATACAAACAAATGCGCGCGAGAGAGCGAGCGCACACGCAAACACACAGACAGGGAAACTGGCGCAGAGCAAATCAGCGTGTGTGTGACAAAAGGCTACTGTTCGTTCGGGGAAACATTCATTTCATTTCAGCTGCAATGTGTGTGAGCAGTAAGAGAGTCGGACAAGCAGAGAATCTGCACCGATACACAGGAAAAGCCCTCAGCTCAACAATACTGTATTCTACTCACTTTAGAAGATCGGTTTATTTCCAAACGACACATTTCTACACGCTGTATGAAAGGCGTCCTGTTGTCAAGCGATAACGTTAATTCTGAACGAAACCAACAACAAAAAGCCCCAAACCGGAGCGACAAAGTGATAAACTGTAAACAACTCGGCGGTTATTTGTGAATATTTGTTTACTCACACCTTCCACTCACTTAAAGCCAATGACACCGAGCACCATATTTGCCTCGTCTCGGCTTGACTCTAAAGCAGCGCAGGCAACTTTAGCAAACCCTGAAACTCCAGCTGAGATTCCGCCTGCGCTTACCGTGGAGCGGCTCCTCACAGTCACGTCCAGAAGCGAGGGGGGCGGGAGAGCGCTCAGAACAGCCCTGTCCGTGTGCTGTAAATGTAGCGTCAGTCCGGTTGTGTGTCAGTTTCTCACAGTTTTACAGTCTACTCCTGTGTGTGTGTGTGTGTGTGTGCGGGCCCAAGCAGCCAGCAGCTCGCTCCCTGCGCGCGGCACTCACCACTGGTGACGTCACCAGGACTGTGCTACAAAGAGGGCGGCACGCGCAGGGACAACTATGGGAAGCCAAACACATCAAAAGTGGGACAAAACCGCGTCACCCGGACCAATTATCTGCGCGGCCCAAAGATAGCGCAGAGATGATCTGGTTTATTTGCGCAGCCCGGTGGATCGCGCAGCACTGCTTGAATCACAAACCTGCGCGACCCACTGGGCAGCGTTGCGCAACTCTGATAGAAATAGACCCCGCCCACCATCAAATTACATTTTACCCACAATTCCCCGCTGTAGTTTAGAGTGCACAAAGTGGAAGCTGTTTTTTTCATGCTTAGGCTATAACGATATTGGCTTGAACTTCTTAAATTTATTATGTTTATTTTCCCTTATGGAAACTGCAGTGTTTGCCGGCAGTTTATTTAAAATGCGCCTTGCCATGCCTGGTTTGTACGTGCACATCCCAGCCGGGTAAAATGTAAATTGATCTGGGCCGCGCAGATATTTGGTCCGCCCACGCCGGCTCAATCGGGTGCCGCGGTTTCATCCCACTTTTGATGTGTTTGGCTTCCCATAGACAACCATCTATCCTCTGCTACTTCTCCTACTACTGTCCAAACAATAGTCTCAAATGATAATGTGCAGCTGTGTTTCTGTATGTTTTACATAATCACAACTGAACCTAGAAGTGATTCTTTAGTGTCTCGAAAACATTACACAGGTTTTTAGATATAAAACCCAAAACAGTCATATCATGAGCTCAACAGTAATGAGTCACACTAGCATGCTTATAATAGTACTTAACAGTTCCAGATGCAAGTCATATGTCATGACAGAGCTAATATTTTACAAAAATCATTGCAGATACCTCATCTTCATCTACTATACTGCTTATTCTGAAAAGGTACCAATCAATCACAGGGCACACACACACACACACACACACACACACACACACTACAAGCATTTTGGGAATTAACCCAATGTTCATGTCTTTGGGCTGTAGGAGGAAACCAGAGTTACCCAGAGAAAACTCACCAAGCATAGAAAGACCATGCAAACTTCACGCACACATATCCGAGGCAGGAATCAAACCCCTGACCCTGGGGTGTGAGGCCACTGTGCCACCAATCACAGATACATAAAGGGGTGGTGGCTCATATGGATAAGTCTGTAGGTCCTGGGTTACTGATCAGAATGGGTTCAAGCCTCAGCACTATCAAGTTGCCACTGTTGAGTCCTTAAGCAAGGAGCATAACCCTATCTGCTTCAGGGGTGCTGTATCCTGGCTGACCCTGTGCTCTATATGCAAAAAAAAAAAAATTCACTGTGCTGTAAAGTACGTGACAAATAATTGGATCTTAATAACTACAAATACATCATCTTTCCTGGTAAATCTGGGGCCTCCCTGAATTGGGACTGAGTTTGGCTTATTGCCCATTTATGTGAAAGTTCTATCTGTGGGTGTGTGGGTTTCTTCTGGCTTCTCTGGTTTTCTTCTATCTTCCAAAAATGTCAATAGGCTGCTTCTAGGAATGAGTATTTAAATGTGTGTGTGTGCATGATACCATGCAGTGAACTGGTTCTATCCAGGGTGTATTCCCACCATGCTCCCAGGATAGTTTGTGGATCTACAACAATCCTGCTCAGCATGAAGGGATTACTAAATGTTAGCACGAGTGAGGTACAGCATTACAGGAACGTCATAACAAATATGTTATTGCAGACACATCACCACAGGCGCATCACTGCAGATGTGCCAATAAGAGATTTATTACCACAGACACATTATTGCAAGTGCTTTATTACATATCTGTTATCATGGATATGTTAGACATTAGACTTTGTCGTGTCGCTGTCATGTCGTAGTTTATGTTCTTTACCCAGGATGAAGGTATAAAAGGTGAATGAAATTGTTACAAAGTTCCAACATCAAAGCAGTCAAGTCAACGCGAAGGTTTTGGAGACAAAGATATACTACGTATGTATAATAAACCTGGTTTATTGCCAGCACAAGTTTGCTATATACTGCACTGGGTATATTGCACTGATTAGTTTTATAGTAGATCAGCAAATAAGTGTGTGCATAATATAATAGCAATGTAAACCTTAATTAAATTGACAAGTCAAAGTAAACATTATTTAAAATGTTGAGAGAGATTTGTGCATTTCAGTAGAGTATGATGTATGATTCAGTTTAATATAAGCCTATGGAATTATGTGACTGTTCAACAGTCTTATGGCCTGTGGGAAAACTTTCTTTGACACAGTGTTTGTAATATGCTGCAGTATTATTTGCCAGAAGGCTGCTGTTTGAACAGGTTGGGGTTCAGGGGAATGGGGTCTTTTATGATTGAAGTCACTGTGTTGAATAAATGTCCTGAAGAAATGGAAAATCACCTCCAATTGTCTGCTGGGAAGTTTGTTCTGCAAACTGCAGGTTTTTGTTATCAAGAGCAGTGCAGTTTTTAAACCAGTAGGGGATACTGCCTGTCAGGCTGCTATTTATAGCGTAGGTGTAAAAATCTGAGGATTCTGGGTTTAGACAGGATCTCTTAAGGCACTTGAGATTGCAAATACTTGAAAAACACACAGGATTTTGAAGATACAGTTACACAATGATGGGTGCAGTTGCATATCTCTGAGGCTGGTGTCTATTCTAGAGGGTGTGATGGTGTTGAATGCTGAGATTCTCAGTGTTCAACACCATCACGCCCTAATAACTGAACACCAAGCTCAGAGACCAGATATGTTATGCAGATGAATCATCATAGATGCATCATCCCAAATACATTATTGCAAATACAGTACATGATTGCAGATGCTTTATCAAACATATGTCATTGCAGGTATGTTGTGGAAAATGCTTCTTGCTAGTACTGGGTTTGACTCCCCTCTGCATTCAGAACTGCGTTAATTCTTCATGGCATACATTCAACAAGGTGCTGGAAACAATCCTTTGAAGTTTTGGTCGATATTGAAATGATAGCGTCACAGATTTGTTTGCTGCACATCCATGATGTGAATCTACCGCTCCATCACATCCCAAAAGTGCTCTATTGGATTGAGATCTGTAGACCGTGTGGAGGCCATTTGAGTACAGTGAACTCATTGCCATGTTTAAGAAACAACCTTGAGATGATTTTAGCTTGGTGACATAATGCGTTATCCTGCTCGAAGTAGTCGTCAGAACATTGGTTAACTATGGTCATAAAGGGATGGAAATGGTCACCAACGTACTTAGGGAGCCTGGCATTTAAAAATGCACAATTGGTACTAAGGGAAACAAAATGCCACACCCGAATGCACTTTATTTCCCCACAACAGTTTGAACCATTGCTATAAGGCAGGATGGATCCATGCTTTTATGTTGTTAATACCAAATTCTGATTCTACCAGCCAAATGTTACAGCAGAAATTGAGACTCATCAGACCAGGCAATGACTCTTTTATTGTCCAATTTTGGTGAGCCCATGTGTTACCTCAGTTTCCTGTTCTTAGCTAACAGAAGCGGCACCAGCTGTGGTCTTCTGTTGCTGTAGCCCGTCTTCTCATTAGCATACCTCTGTGGTATCGAGATGTTATTTGAGTTGTTATTTGTTGCCTTTATATCAGCTCAAACCAGTTTGGCCATTCTCCTCTGACCCTCTGGTAAAAACAAGGCATTTTCACCCAGAGAACTGCTGCTCACTGAATAGTTTCTCTTTTTTCGGCCATTCTCTGTAAGCCCTGGAGATGGTTGTGCATCAGCTGAACTACTCAGACCAGCCTGTGGCACCAACAGCCAGCCATGTTCAAAGTCACTATTAGACAAATTTAGAAGTTCATGCTATCCAGCAATTAGCTAATTGTGTGTGTTAAGGTATGTTTCTCTGTGTTCTTGTTCTTTGAACTCAGGTAAGAGTATATTAAATGAAGCACTTTCTGTCCTGTATTTTATGCCATGACCTGTATTTTAGCTAGTGCATACCAATTAAGAAACATACATTATTTTATTTCTATACTTTTATGGCTTTATGGTCCAATTTTTTTTATTGTGTATATTGTTATGAAACTGCTGTCTAGAAATGCCATATATTCATTAAAGTCTCTTTTACTTATCAGAATTTTCTCATTTAACACATTATCTAAAGGGTGGGGGATATTTCTATATTCATTTACGCAGTAAAGGAAATAGATTTTGACTACATAGGAGCCGATAGGCAGAGAGAAACAATATATGAGTTATTGACTTAACTCAGCATGGTAGCTAGGTCAAAGTCACTCAATTTCACCTGAAGGGAATTCTCTGTACTGCTCTGACTACAATGTAGCATAAGTAAGAGCTCAATGACAAGTAATCACACTGTGATATGTGCTAAAAGGCAGTTCAATAATGTCAAAGAACCATTTATCCTGTTAGTTACAATGACAATGAAGGGATTTTGGTATCAAGTTCAAGTTTACAATTTTAAAAGTGGCTCTTTGCATTATAAACTCTTGTGGGCATATTTAGAAATTATAATAATATACATTAATCTGCAAAAGTCTTGGACCAACCCTTATTTTTTTATATTTTGCTAGAAAAGAGAGACAGTAGTTACAGTGATTTATACCAACATGTGCAAACAGTATACCATATAACACAAATAGAGGTTTTATAATTCTAATGAGCTTTAACATCAATATTCGGGATGACCACCATTACTTACATCACAGCCTGAACTCTCTTACTCTTCAGGAATAGTTCTCCAGACTTTTTGAAGAACATTACAAAGCTCTTCTTAGTACATTGGCTGCCTTTTGTTCTTTTTTCTGTTAAGATGATCCCACACTGCTTCAATAATATTGACATCCGGGCTTTGGTGAGACCAGTCCATGTACAGTATGATAGTGTTCTGTCATGTTTTTTTTTTCTATCGACCTATGCTTCGATTGCATTGGCAGTGTGTTCATAAAATACACTAAAAATACAAGAAAGTCTGGCTCTTTGGAAGCAAAATATGAAGAAAGGTGGGGGGGCTCAAGACATTTGCACAGTGCTGTATATACAGTATATGTGCATCTCAATAAATTAGTATATCATCAAAAAGTTGACTTATTCTGTGAAGTGGAGGATGCAAGACACCAGACCCAACAACGGAGAACAGCTGAAGGTTGCTATCAGAGCAACCTGGGCTTCCATAACACCTCAGCAGTGCCACAGACTGATCGCCTCCATGCCATCCTGCATTGCTGGGTAATTGGTTTTAAGTAATATTTAAATTTTCTGAGATACTGAATTTTGGGCTTTTATTAGCTATAAGCCACAATCATGAAAATTAAAAGAAATAAACACTTGAAATATATCAGTCTGTGTGAAATTAATCTATATAAAATATTTCACTTTTTGATTTGAATTAGTGAAATAAATCAACTTTTCGATGATTTTGTTCCAGTTTATTGAGATTTACAGTACAGTATGTACATTATATCATCTATCATTCCAATTTACTCTATACAGAAAGATGCACCATGCATTGAGGAAAGATTCTGTTTGTTAAGATCACAAATTCATTTTTTTATGTGGCCAGATTATTATGACAGCTGGTTGTCTACTGACCGGCAGGACAAATGCTGTAATGCCTTTGATGTTTTATTTCTCATTCAGCTGGCTGTTGGAATCACAGGCTGGACTCACAACGAATCTTACCTGACCACTTGCAACCATTATCCCCCCCTGGAAACCTCTGATTGAAACTTGTACTGAAGAATTCTTAAAATTACAAATATGTTTATGAATGGTAGAGTGTTTCATAAATGAATATCAAGTCAAAAACAAAATCCAAACAATGTCATAAAAATAAATAAAATGTAAAGGAAAGTGTGGCGAAAACAATAACTGAAAATGTTAACATATACTGTAAATAATTAAATTGTTGGCATAGCCCTTAGGACTGAACCACAAACTGAGGACACAAACTAAAGCACATACCCCTTTAAACCATGCATTTGCTCAGAAATTGTTATGTAAATTATGTTGTGAATTGTCCAATTCTTGTCCAAGATAGAAAAAATCTAAATCAAAAATGGAACAAAAAGATGCTGTCAAAGCATGCCAAATCTGCAGGCGGCAATATAACACTAACCGTACAAAGCCATGCCAACGAGACCTAAAGGTGTATTTGTCAAGTTTCGAAGTATTCCACAGCACTATAAATGGTATTGCTAGGGCCCCATAGGCTTATAGTTCAATCTTTAGAATCCAGCTCCAACTGATTTATTACTGTCTTTGTAAAAGACATGGCACCTCCTTCCACCATGATACAGGCTCTGTGTATGGATCGCACACTCGTGTCCAAAAGACCCTCCCCATGAGTCTATACATGAATTTACTTGTAGCACATGTCATTAAAAACAGTAGGTATCACTTGAACTAAAAGGGTTGTGGTTATATGCTTGGTTGATAACTTTCCCTTGAATGCATTGGTGGCCAGATGAATTTGGATTGAACTTACATGTATTTTCCCCCCAAGGTCATATTATATGACTTTGTGAATCAGACTTTTAGGCTTTATCTGAACCCAAAGGATGTTCCTTGCTGTGTCTGATATGTTCCTTGATGAAAGCAGAGGATACAGTAGGTAGATCATTTGTTACATGCCACTTGGCTTGACCTCCTCATGGTCCCTATTCTCCGCCCATAAAACTCTCATAGAATCCTGATGGGTTCTGACATAGTCTTAAACAACATTAAGTCAATACTTTCAAACTTGTTGATGTTATAGGATAACTCACTTTAACTACTGCTTTATCCTGACTACAGGGTGACAGTGGCCTGGAGCCTATCCCAGGAGACTTAGGCCACGAGGCGGGATACACCCTGGATGGGGTGCCAATCCATCACAGGACACACATACATACACCTACATACACACACACACACACACACACACACGCACACTCGTTCACACAATATGGGCAATTTGGGAATGCCTATCAGCCTAATCTGCAGGTCTTTGGACTGTGGGAGGAAACCGGAGTACCCGGAGGAAACCCACCAAGCATGGGGAGAACATGCAAACTCCATGCACACAGAAGCAGGAATCGAACCTGGAATTGCAAGGCGAGAGTGCTAACCACTAAACCATCATGATGCCCATATAGGCTAACTGTCTGATAAAATTTTTAAGGTAATTCCCTGACAGCTGAGAAAATAGTAATCTAGTGTACAATCATGCAGGTTATTCTGATGCCCCCCTCAATCAAAAAAAAAAAATCATACAAAAGGCCTGATGTTAGCCCAAAAGATTTCTAATGAGGCAAAAGGCAGACACTTTTTTCTTCTTTTTCTTACTCTTTGCATATGAAAAAAGGTGTTCTGATGTCTGATGTTCAGACATTATCCTCTTTATTATTCCCTTATCTCATTATTTCTTTTCCAATCATGTAGTATCATTTCTATTTCCAATCATGTAGTAGGAATGGTTCCTTAGACATCTTAAATTACACTTAAAAACACTCTGCATTTGTTTGCAAAAACATACTTTCTTGTATTTAAAAAAAAAAAACGTTCTCCAGGCTTTTTAAAGGACTTTTTTGACTCTTGTTTTTGGCTCTCAAGTCCCTGTACCTGACCAGTTTTGGTGGAATGTGATTCCACACATGAATCATTCAAGCATAAAAATAACATTTAACTTTAGGGAACTTTAGAACCAGTTTGAAGCAGGTGTAGATGATGACAGATGATCAGGCCGTGAATAGTGTTCTGGTGATGCTGAATGCTGAGTGGTTGAAACAGACGAAAGGGGAAAAGAGATTGCTGCTGAGATTGTTATATAAACATCCATTGTATCTTCAGCTACTTTGCAGCCTGCAGCAGTAAATTATTTTTTCCATTTCTTATATTTAACCTAATAATTCAATAAAATTTATTATGAAGAAATAAGGGATGGGTAAGACTTTTGCAAAGGATTGTATATAAAACAAGCATCAAGCAGCATCTAGTGAAGAAAGCAAATCAATGAACGAATGGTTATGACTATAACCTCTGTTCCCTGAAGGAGAGGAACGTGGTACAACACATATTGTATGGGATATCACGCCCTCTCGTGTCCTGGCTGAAGTCACCTATATTCACGCCGTAAAGGCAGGCAAACCTGTGGTGACGTAGGTGTAGCCCCGCCTACACCTATAAACCATCGTCGCCACGGTTGATCCTCAGTTCGACAGCCGCTCTTCTGCTGCGGCAGGGCAGCAATGTGTTGTACCTCGTTCCTCTGCTGCCCTGCCGAAGCGCTCCCAGATCTGAGCTACCACCCATGGGTGTAACCTCCATTCTCTCACAAGCTCTGGATAGAAGGTCCGCCCCCAGATTCAGGTGCCCTGGAATGTGAGTGGCCCTGAGTGACAGAAGATGAATACTGGACCATAGCAATAGAGAATGAGATAGTTTCAGCAGCGGAAGTGAACGAGTCCCCCCTTTTCTGTTTATATACGACACCACTGTTGTGTTTTCTGTCCTGATCAGAAAATGATGGCCTGTCAGAGTCAGACGAAAATGTCTCAGGGCTGAAAACACTGATAACAGCTCCAAATAGTTGATGTGAAGCCTGCGCTGTTCCTGTGACCACGCCCCCCTGACCGCGGAGCCGTCGCACAGAGCGCTCCAGCCGCTGAGGGAGGCATCTGTTGACACCACTTTGCGAAATGACACCCTGCCTATGGGAGAGACTTGACGTAACAGCCTGGGTTCCCTCCAGGGCAGAAGAGCTGACATGCATGACGGCGTCACTGTCAGCCTCCTGTTGAGGTGGCG
>JAQMYJ010000036.1:12682821-12706635 GCA_030014305.1 Clarias laeviceps | reverse complement strand
CTCCACATCATTGCATTCAGTTTTTATTCACAATTTGTTTAGTGTCCCAACTTTTTTGGAATCCGGTTTGTATTTTTATAATAAAGCATGTCTAAGATTATTTAAACAAGAGTAACATCTAACTACTCCTTGGGTGTTTTCCAATTTTTTTTTATTTAGAAATCATTAGCAATAATACATTGAGAGAGAGAGAGAGAGAGAGAGAGAGAGAGAGAGAATTTAAATCCACCAACAACTTGGATCATATTTATCAGACTAATCAAGTTGACATTGTATAAATGTATTAGAGATTATTTAAATGAATAGACAGACTAATCTGGGAATTTAATGTAATTAGCCAGGCATCTACTGTACCTCTCAAATTCTCAAGAGTTTGATAATGAAAGATTAAAATATTTTGGCCTTTATCTTCTTGTCAGATGCTTGTCTACATCCATTAATTATCTGTAAGACAATATTAAGCCTGGGAAGAAATATCCTGGAGACTAGGAAGGTGTGAAATGTTTTCTCTTAATGGCCCATGACCACATTCATTACCAGCTTACCAAGGAGGGTCATCTTACTATCAAGGTCGTTCTACTTGACTACATCTGTTCCATTCTGCCATCACTGGTATCAGCTTATCCTTGGATTCTGACTAAACAATTTTTAGTCAGGACAGGAGAAAGAGAAAGAGAGAAAGAGAGAGAGAGAGAGAGAGAGAGAGAGAGAGAGAAAGAAAGATGTAAGGACTCAAATATATATGAGATCAATACAGTCAGTGATTCCGAGTCTGATATCTCAACTGGTCTACATCAAAATGGGAACACATCAAGTAAATCATAAAAAACATAGCACTGAGTACATTTAATTTATTATACCCAGTTTTATTAATATGGAACAACACTGAGAACGCTTTTTAACAACAGTTATTGTCACAAAGCAGCCTTAAAGATACACCAACATATAAAAAAATTTTTTCAGGCTTCAGTCCAACAATACAGTACATACAATATATGGCTAAACGTCTGTGGACCCCTAACTATTACACCCATACGTGCTTGTTGAACATCCTATTGTAGATTTAGTCCCCATTTGCTGTTATAATAGTTTGCGCTAAACTTTAGAACATGGCTGTGGGGATTTGTCCATTTTACAGTCACAAAAACATTAGTTAGGTCAGGCACTAAAGCCAGATGAGAAGGCTTGGTGTGTAGTCTGTGTTCCCGTTCATCCCAAAGATGTTCAGTGGAGTTGTCATGCTGGAATGTTTTGGCCCCTTTGTTCCAGTGAATGAAATTGTAAATCTACTCAATTTCAAATAAGAACATGAGATCAGAATAATACATTCTACTGTACGTCAATACTTGCTCACTACATCTATACATCCATTTATTACAGCTGGTAGCCTATCTGTGCCAGCAAAAAAAAAAAAAAAAAAAATTACAAGTACAAGGAGCTTAGTGAAGATCTGAGAAAAAGGGTGGTGAATTTACAAAAGCCAGAAACATTTTTGGAGTCATTTCTAAAAAAAAAAAAAAAAATGCAGATTCTACAATTAGTACAAACAATTGTCAGTACGTTCAAGTTACTGGGAGCTTTAGCCACATTGTTTAGGTATGAAAGAAGACCCAAACTGTCACGTCTTGAGAGGAAATTATTTAGAAAAGTCTGGAACAGGCCTTCCATGAACTTTGATCAGAGATCTATTTGTAGGAGTAAAGATGAAGCGTTCATTCCCAAGAACTCTACAGACTGTTAAGCATGGGGTTGGTAGCCCCCATGCTTAACAGTCTGTACAAATAAATCTTATTTTGTAGAATTATGTGGAACTGATGCATTCCACAAGGTGAAAAGTGAATGGAATAATGAAGAAGGAGTACTACCTCAGAATTCTAATACAGAATACTACCTCAGGAGAATTTCAAATTATCAGCTGGATAGTCGAAACATGGACAAAATCGAGTGTCCACAAATACACATCAAAGCTGGTTGTGGAATGGATAAAGTAGAGTAGACTCACTTTAAGTTTTAAGTATAACCCTATTAAAATGTGCTTTAAATACCAGAAATAAAATGCTAAAATATGTCCAATCTCTAAATCTCTAAGAAGCTTGTTGAGGGCTAATAAAAGCATTTGCTAAAAGTGAAACTTGCTGAGGTGAAATATTAAGTGTGCTTATTTTTAGGCAAATGGGAATCTCCTTCATGTTCACATTTATATTTACATGTTGTAATATTATATATATATATATATATATATATATAATGATAAACCTGCATATTATAAATGAGCAATATTTCATGTACTTCATCATTTTTCTAGGTCATATCCTGGCTCTTGCATAAACTCGACTAACAGTCTAAAAATGTAGTCTATAATAATTGGATCTTGTGTAGCACATGCAGCTTGGAAGACATTATTCATTAGTGTAAGGAATGTTTGGATTTACACTCCCATAGCCCACATGCACCTGTAAATTACATACACTTAGTAAAGTTCTTCAGGTTGGTAGAAGATTAAGTTGTATGGGAAATATGAGTCAAACCCTAAAATAGAATAACGAGTGTAAAATTCTACCAAACCCTAGCAATTTTATCCAGGATTAGTGACCCTCACATACAACACAAACTGTTCTGTGAGGTTTGTAGGAATGGTACAACAGCATTTATCTGATACTTTATCCATGAGCTATTGGTTCTCACCCCATTTCGTTCTCTATGCACTAATCACAGTTGAGAATCCAGAGGGATCTATGTCCCTGGTTCCTGCCCCCAGCCTCTGAATGCTGATCCCCAGCTGTCCTGATCTCAACACTGCTTGATTTAGGGAGATAAACATTGACAGAGAAATGGTATCTTTCCATCTCTATTAATATGGAAGGTCAGATCATTTGCCAAAAAATAGTGCAGATTATTTACTGTCATGTGGGACAAACTGAGTGGAAGGAACTGTGCACTGTACAATAAAATACACATGGATATTCATACAAATATGTTTTTTTCCCACATTGGTGCATCTGATCACATTATATGTTGTTAAGATGGGTGGAAGATTCTTTGTCCATTGAGACAACATATGGAAGATCAATCTTTTATCCAAAGGAGACAATTTGGAACATTTGACATGTACAGAGCACTTCAAGCGTAGAGGGGAGGCTGGAAAAAGGGACGAAATCCCACACCTCAAAATAACCAACACAACCATGCAGTCCGTATCTACTGTGTTTAGAGGGCCTAGTGTTCCATACTGGCTCAAATAACTTAGGACTTTGCTGCTGTGACTCCCATACAAACAAGAGAACACAATATGGAAACATTAGGTGAATTATAATACGTATTAGGCAACAATACATTAGAGATCCTATCTCATAAACACCATCAGCAAGCTAAACTGATCAAAGAGCTGCTGCTCTAATCAAAAAGACTTCCTGTATTCCTGGAAGTTTATTCCAGGCCTCCTACTCAGAATTTGCTTATAACAAAAAAAAAAAGCATACATAAATGAGATCTCTATTGTAGTAATTGTACAAGAAACAGACATTTAGTATGATATTTTGCACCTGAAACAATAATTACAGTTTTCACAATCAGCCAAATGTACAGTTCCTTTTTAAAATTTATTTATTTATTTAATGCAATCCTCAATCTACACCCTACGTTTCCTTTTCCACAAAGTTTATTTTCAGCCTCAGTTTATTGTTCAGTTCACATTATACTGTAGTGCAGCCAGGATTTGCTTATGTGTGTGTGTGTGTGTGTGTGTGTCTTTGAAACCCTACCTCTTGGTTAGGAAAACCCTCCTCTTCCCTTAACCTTACTGTGGAATGAGATTCTATAAATAGTTTCTCTGGTGCTGAGGGGAGTTTCAGGAGACGATAGAGGAACACAGTGAAGAAGTGACTGAACTGATGGAAAAAAAAGCCACAACATCTGCTTATCTGAGCGCAGTCTGGTACAGTACTATGTGTTAGACTATGTACAAGCTCATTCGATGTATGGGTGGAGAGGCTGGAAATCCTTATATGTGGGCAGATGATTTTAGAGAACAGAAAGAAAAAAAAATTACATTAGCACACATACTGTAGGAGGAGTGAAAGAAAAAAGCTGTAGGGAATTAAATTAGCTCAAGCATCCACAGGACTTACACCCCCACCAGGCACATGAGACTGATGTAAATTACAAGAAGAAAACAGTAAATATCATCTGACTTCAATTTCCTTCCTCATGACTGCACATGGGATCGGCCTGGCCGAAACTACCCTCTCCTTACATGACTTCTCAACTTAGACTATGATTAACTCAGTAAGCATAAAAACAACAGTCCATGAAAGACAGAGATAGAAACATATTTGTTTGGGGTTTGTCCATTGGAAAGCCTGTCACAGTGGTGTTACCTGGGGTGGAGGTGTAGAATTGAATTCCTAAGGTTTCTATTTTGATTATCCTTGAAACTCTGAATCTAACAACTTAGATTCAGAGTTTCAAGGAGACAGAGGATAAATTCAATAAATTAACCCATGCAATTTACAGGTAATTGGAATCCCATCCCCACTTTCCCCTCAAACTTTTCCACATTACAACCTGGACCTGAAATTAACTTACTTTGAATTATGTATACCAATTATCGTACCAAATTATTGAGAAATAACCTTTGTTAAATGTTGTGGTTGCCTACGTATTTACCTTTGCTGCTCTGGAGATCAACTAATTGCATAAGAAGAAAAACACTTTGTTTATTGGAGTCCATCTGTGTGTAATTAATGTGTGTTCCCATTAAAAATACACCTGTCCCAGGAATGCTTCAGAGCTTCTTAGAGAATAAACCAAAATAAACAACACCGCAAAGACCTAGAAGCTTTTAAAAACAAATTTGGGACAAAGTTGAAATCTGTATGTTGAAAAAGTGGAAAATTAATCTGCATCAGCCAAGGTTTCTTAGAAAAAATGTTCAAAATTTTTAACAGTCTGCCAAGAACCATTAAATCATTATTAAAACATGGAAAGAATATAGCACAGTTGTGACCCTGCCAACAGGCCTTCATCAACAGTCAGGGGTGAATAAGGAAGAGATTAATCAGAGAAGCAACCCTTGGGACAGGGGTGATGATGCTACCACCACCAATGGCAGTGTTGAGCTGAGAATTGTTGAGTTTCTGCCAAACATAGTGACGGACAAACACTTGAGCTGTAGGTCTCTTCAGCAACTCCAGAGTTTCTAGGTTGCTTTTTTGACTAATGATCTTTTAACCTGGTCCCTGTTTGTAGTCTGAGCTTCTAGGAAGTTGTGCAACACTTCAATTGCATATATTTCAAATCCATTCAACTAAATATGCAAATTCTGATGGCAGCTGGTTACACTGGACTAAACTAGGAGCAAAAGTGTATGTATAAAAATTTAGCTTATTTTATTAGTAAATAATTATGTACAAGGTATAATTATTTTCTCCCTCCCATAATGTTATATAATTTTGTATAGATCTAAAATAAGTAACCTTGTAACCATTTCTTTTCCAGGCTGAAACTACAAAGGGTAAATCCTTATACAAGGCATAAGTGAAGAGGCAATATTTACATGTTTATGTATGTACGTACATGTATATGTACATATTTGATCCTTCATTCTTCAACCTTTCAGTGAACATGGACATCTGCAAAAGCAGTATGCTCTTGTATTTCACTATGATTATGACATTTTCAGCTTGAAAACATAAATTAAGGATCATGGAAAATTGAAAACTGATTGTTACCAAGCCGTATGGCCTCATTGATAAGCTGCAGACAGTAGGTCCATCTCATCCACATGAAACTGGGTGGCTGGTAATAAATTAAGCCCTCAGATGACAAATGAATGGTGTGCTGGCTACATTCCTTTATTTGCCCATCTGTTGCTTTGATGATGAAAGAGCTTCCCAGACTCATATACTAAATGCCTTCTTTCATCACTTCTTCTTCTTCCCCCTCCCCCTCCTCCTCCTTCTCTTCTTCGCCTTCATCCAGGATATCCTGTACCATTTGATTTATAAGCGACATGAGAGGACCTTGACCATGCCAGACCATGTCAGAGAATATGACTTTTCATGGCCAGAAAATAGTTTCTTGAATGGTACAGGAACCTGATATTCACATGGTTGTATACTTCAGGGCAAATGAGGAAGGTTGTGAGAGATGGAAAGGTGCAGCTCCATCTTTCAGCGGTTGGCCTGGAGAGAATCCCTCACACAGTTCTCAAAAAGGACAGGGTGAGACAGAGGGTCAGCTGGGGAAAGATAGAATGGCAGAAGATAAACAGTTTTGGTGATGTGCATGAGGCGACAGTAAGAGTTATTTATGTGTGGATAAGAGTTGAAAGGGCTACATGTAAAAAAATAAAAAGGTGTTACATGAACTCTGAAAGGCCCTTTTGACAGTATATTGCAATTAAATAAGTTTTAATACTCCCTTCACTAAAGGAACTCAATATTAGTCCTTACTTTATTGCAATATATATGTGTGTCTAATTTAGTGCTCTCAATCAGACATCACTGAACACACCTCTTATCAATTATCCTATAACTGACCTGCAAAAAAAAAAAAAAACCTGAAAAGACTAGAGATAGTAAGTATTTCTAAAGCAACAATAAACAACTGGTTAGATAAAAATGAATAAATAATAATAATAGAGTCCATTTTATATAATAACTCTGATAATTAGGAAAGTATGAATGGAATGGTAGAAGTACAGAGTTGCTTAAAAAGAAAGATTGTGACTGTAAAGAGTAGAGTGCATTCCCCTTGATTTGTATAATCATTCTGTAAAAAGGAGAACTTACTGTCCTTGTTCTTCAGTCCATCACCCTCACTTGCCAGTAGTCATTTATTATTGCAGCCTTCAGAACTCATATTACATTAAATGCTTACAGTAAAAGAACGGCAGTCAATTTACATGCTTCTCCCACTGCCTTATTAAATTGACTCTACACTTCTCAGCTGCTAAAAAGCTCTTCTCAGTTGGTCAAATGAGTAATCACATCTCAGTAACTGCAAACAGGAATGTAATCAGCTGTTTATATGTTCAATAATCTGTTTGTAAAGATATAGTTGTGTATGTATCTTAATGAACAGCCACTAGCATGGATGCCCAAACCAGACTACAATAAAAGGCCTTAAAAGGGAACAGGATTGAAGTGTATGTGTGAGCAAGTGGGCTATATATTTATAGCTCATCTAGATAAAGAGTGCCTGTTCATACACCACCACCTCAATTAGCTGCCCCATAGGTGGGGTAATTCAATCAGGATCGCCTAGAGCACTATACCACAGACACTCTGCTCAGTCCAGCCAGGCTCAGCACACAGAAAGGCTGCTCAGTCTCTAAGGTAAGGACAGCCACTCACACAGGTAGTCTGTAAAGCCTAACATTATCATACTATAGTTAACTGCACTGAATTATTCTAAATACAGATTGTAGCCTTGTACAGGGAGTACTCATATACAGTATCAATGTTAACTGTAAAAGAATACAAGAATACTTTATTCCTCTTTTATTAACCCAGCACTGTCACAATAGGAGAGCTCTTTTACAGTCAAAAACAGAAAAAAAAGTAATTTGCTAAAATGAAATACAAACCAAATACAAATCCAAAATGAGCAAATAAATTTTTGAACTATCATCAGACAAACCAGCATGGTGTGAAGCAGAAAATGGAAAATAATTTGAATTCTTCTTCCTATTCTGACCATTAGTGATGTGTGTCAACATTAGTCATCTGCGTAGTAAAATAAATAAATAAATAAATTGAAAAAAAACTTATTGGAAGGGAAGATATTTGCACACAAACAGCCACAGACTTCATGTGTCATATAAAACTTACAGAGAGGCATCTGGATGGATCAAGCACCTTTTTCCAGCCTTCTTTTGAAATGATGAAAGACTTAATAAAAGTAAAGTCAATAAATGCCAGGTGATTTACTGAATCGAATCGCCTATCCGTTTTAAGCCAAGCTTTGTTTTCTTTTCTCTCAACTTCATTATTTGATAAGATTGAATTTCATTAGGAATGTACTGTAATAAACATGCTGGTTTATTTGTTCAAGAAGGTCATAAAGCCAGGATTTTTGTGTAAAACATGGAAAGAATGGATGTTCTTGACTATGGTACAATTACATGAGCAATGAAAGGGAAGGAAGACTTTATAGCGTATTTTGTCATGGCAGTGAATCACACAGAATTATTATGTATGAGGTGTAGGCAGAGGGGTATATACAGTATGAAGGTTAAATTTAAGATTGTCCCGCTTGTGGGGATCCCCCAAATGTTCTTTGAAGTTTCTACAAAATTGAAGTTTCCCCTCTCAAAATTGGTTAAATTTTTAATATCATGTATTTATAAAGAGCACATTTTTGACTGCGGCCTATTATAATACTTACAGACTGTCACTGGCATTGTATGTAACACTCTACAGTATAGAAACAAGGCCTCAATTTGTGGTCACATATTGGTCCTCTCTTTTTCCCTAAATATATGGCTAGACATGAGGAGTGGATAACTTGGCTGTCTCTCATGGGAGATTTATCCACCTGTCCAGTTGAGTGTCTCAGAAAGCTTTCAGCATCCACTGCAGTGATGTGCTACCCCTTCAGCTGCCTTTGTGTGACAGGCTGCTGTGACTGTGGCTACAAAGTTTCTAAACATAGCCAGAGATAGTGAAAGGCTAGGAGATTAGGACAACACATGGTGCCAAAGATGAACTTACAAAAAGATATTGGGGTCAGTGTACAAGTGCCAATCACTAGGTGACCAAATGTTGTATATTAATAGAAATATTTATATCCCTTGGGATATAACTCTGATACTGTATTATCCTCTTAATGCCATTTTGAGGATGATAGAAAAAGCAGATATTTTACATTCAAAAGGTTTTTGTGTCAAATAAATTTCCCTTTAGTCATGAGAAATCTCAACAACAAAATACACAAAAGGAATGAAAACACATGGAGAGTCATGAAAGCAAGTGGTCGGACCAGAAGCTTACCTTTTAATGGGCTAAAGCAAAATTAGTTAACAAGATATCCTTTGAGCTCATAAGCAGAAGATGGATTACAATGAAGGGGCAGAGATAAAATTACAAGAGGCAAAAGGGAACCCGTACAATACTGGGCAAACACAATAATGTTTTGCATATAAATATACAGTAAATATTAATTTATACTGTTTATGTAATTATCTCTATACAGTAAATAGTTGAATAGGACTTTTTTGGCTCTGATTTTTGGCATATTTTTGGCTCTTATTCTCATTCCTGTCCCTGTACCTGACCAGTTTCAGAGAAATGTTTGTCTGTTATGCCACACAGTAACCTATGAATCATTCAAGTATTAAAAAACCCATCTAATTTAAGGCATGAACCAGTGAGAAACAGGTGCAGATGATGACAGATGATCAGGCCAGTGATACTGGTGATGCTAAATGCTAAGTGGTTGGAACAGACGAGACGAGAAATGAGGTTGAATAAAATACTGTAGTTGTAGTTGTCAAGTTCAAAACCAGCATCAGATTACAATTTAGGATAAAAGACATAACTCAGATGTATACCATTGCAAAACAGCGAACAGGGCCACTCATGGTCTGGTTAATGTTTTATTCATGAAACTAGAAAAATCTTTATTTTGTCAAGCAAGATGGAATAAAAAGCAGGAAACACTACAAGGGAGACTGAAGGAAAACATAAATATCAATGGAATTTTAGCTGATGTTTTACTAATAATCCAAAGATTTCCAATGTGTAGGAAGGTAAATAGAGAGACAGGAAATGAGGCATGCAAAAGATATGTGACAAAATCACAAATTTACTCTAATAACACAAAGGACACAGACCATTAGTAAAAAACTATGATATCATGCCTCAGAGGAAGACCGAAAGCATGCAGTACAAAGAAAAGTCCTGCCTAAATTCTAAGAGTGTAGAGTGAGAAATTGGAGGAGAAGAAACAGAGAGGAGGAGCAACAAGAGAAAATGTAGATGAGAAAAGAAAACTGAAAGAGGGAGTTAAAGTAAGAGGGCATACTTCTCCCAGTTTTCTGAATTTGCTGCCTTATATGGTCAAACCGTGGAAGGGGATTTGGTTAAGAAATGCAGCTCGGGCAGCACACGGCTTCATTCAACCTCATGCAGTAAGAGAGCAGAGGACAGAGGAGCAGGGTACAAGTGTGCGAGAGTCACAGACTGGACACACACACACACACACACACACACACACAGCAGGACAGTGAGGACAGCTGGCAGTGTGTGAGATGTGCTATGGTGTCACTGGGCTCATGGCAGGGATAAGCAGTGGAGCTTAACACAACCAGGAACGAGAGAGCTGCAGATGTGAGTACCCGCTATTCCAGAGTGCCATCATTCTCCATCACTCACTTTACCACTGCCACTGCCTGCCAGGAACAGGAAAAGTTTTGCTTTGAAAAAGTTTTAACACAATTTAAGGTCTATTCTTTTTCATTTTTAAAATGCAGATTTTCTTTTTCATATGATCTATGTAAAAAGTGATAGCATTTATAAAAAAAAAAAATGACATAAACCTTGATCAGATCATGTACCCACTTGCCCACACAATCCATACAAACTGTATTCTGTTTATTTACAGCTGCTGGAATTATGCAGTAGTAAAGTTTGGAATGCAATTGCTTCATCCCCTGCTATGCCACTGCAGTACTGCTTTAGCGCCACATTTTTCTGTGAGAACTGAGGCTGTTTACAGACTGATATTTAGATAGGGCTGATGAGCAGACAGAAAAACTTCCATGCATATGTGACTATGATTGTGTAATACTGAGGGCGACAAGAAGCAGGATATGTTTCTGTCTCTCACATGCTATTTCTCTCTTTAGGAAGAACGATGACGGAGCGCTACGATTGTCACTACTGTAAGGAGTCCCTGTTTGGGAAAAAGTATGTCCTGCGAGAGGAGAACCCTTATTGTGTAAAGTGCTATGAGAGCCTTTACTCCAACACCTGTGAGGACTGCAAGAAGCCTATCGGTTGCAACAGCAGGGTAATTCAATGCCTGAATACACTCAAATTAGAGATACAGTAGAGCGTACTTACCGCTACTTTGAAGGTCTTAACTTCCTGAAAATGTCTACATAGAAACCTATTTGACAAGGAAACAGTCTTATGTAACACTGTCTACACTGAACCTTTTCATTTGTTCACAAGAGGGACAACCAAAAAACCTTAAGCATGACACACCTTAAACTTAGCAAAAAAATCTACTATTTGATGTATCCCATAAGACAGCACATAACAGACACTTATAGACAGATTCGATTTATCTAAATTAAATGAATCTTTGTATAAATGTCAAGCACAGAACATTCAATTAAGCTATTACTGTGTTTATCAGTACCATGCAAGGAAAATCCCAGGATTACAAAGTTAAACCTTACAAACTCTTCTGTAACTAAATGTCCACAGGATCTGTCGTATAAGGACCGCCACTGGCACGAGGACTGTTTCCACTGCTTCCAGTGTAAGCGCTCGCTTGTGGACAAACCATTCTCCACCAAGGACGAGCAGCTGCTGTGTACCGAGTGCTACTCCAACGAGTACTCCTCCAAATGCCATGAATGCAAGAAGACCATCATGCCTGGTGAGAGAGACAAATACATGTATTTTTCAGAAAATACAAAGCCTTCAAAAGAACACATTCACAATATGTTCTGTATTGCAGGCTGATAAATGACTGTTTTGCACGCTGGGCAAACAGCCCAGCTCTTTGGGAGTGTAAAACTATTCCTCTGTTGAACTACATATATCACTTTAAAACAACACATTACACTCTCCTCTCACCACTGGAAATATTTTAACTTACAAATTAACTTAAGATGAATAATATATATATAACGGATCACATTCTGATCTTTAACTCCTGCCACAGTGGGCATTTTAGTCAAGATCGACATTCTTGCAGGTTGAACTATTAGTACTCTGATAGGGGGGCGGGGGAGGGGGGGGGGAATGGTTCAATCTATCGCTTTCAAAGGTTTAGCTTGTTGCCCTGCTGGAATATTGTGTAAAACCAAGAGTTCCATGAAGAACTCCTTTAAGAAAACAAAAAACCTACCACTGTCAAGAGAAGTTTTACCACAAAAATATTTTCATTTTCATTAAATTTAGGCATTTGGCAGACGCTCTTATCCAGAGCGACTTACAAAAAGTGAAAATATAGACACTTAACAAAAAGGTCTATATAAAAAATAGTTTCAAAAGAACAATGTGCAACCTGAAGCTGGTATTAATTATCTAGTATTCTACAAAGTCCTTTTTGGTATGTAAAAAGTAAACCACTTACTGAGAAATCATTACAATTCAAGACCATGGCCAAAGTAAAAATCACCAACAAAGAAACATTGTCCTGTCTTTGTGCAGTATAATCAAGTGCACTGGGAACTGTTAGTTCTTTCTAAACTATATGTGCTTTAAAAATATTAGAAACATGTTGCACATCAACACATCATTTGAGAATGTTTCTAAATGATGTACGCTACCAGTTTGGACATATTTATTTCTTTTTACATTGTAAAACAATGCTAAAGCATCCAAAATATGCAACAATCTCCTTTGAACAGTTGATATTGAGATGTTTCTGCTACTTATGCTCTGTAAACCCTTCACAACAGCTTTAATCTGAGGTGATGTTAATTATTATTTTTGAGGCATGTAACTCTAAAGGGGTAAATTTTGGTCTGTGCGGTGTCTTTCCTAGGAAGGACTTCATGAGACCCAGTTTCATCATGGTGCTTGATGGGTTTTGCAAATGCATTTGACAATACTGTTCTTCTAGAACAGCTGACCTTCATGTCTTTAAATAACAATTGACTGTTGCTGTTATTTAATTACCTAATTTCATATGTGTTATTTTATAGTTTTGAAATCTCCAGTATTGTTCTAGAATGAAATCAATCACTAAACAAAAATATTGAATTTTAAAGTGTGTCCAAACTTTTGACTGGTACTGTTCATAAATCACACCTATTTTTATCACAGGCTCAAGAAAAATGGAGCATAAGGGCAACAGTTGGCATGAGACCTGCTTCACCTGTAAGCGCTGCCAGCAACCCATTGGTACCAAGAGCTTCATCCCAAAAGACAACAACAACTATTGCGTGGCCTGCTATGAGAAGCAGTTTGCTATGCAGTGCGTGCACTGCAAGAAGGTAGTGTGTATTAAAAGAAATTATTTTACAATACACTTACTTGAAATGTGTAACAAATTAAAGGAAATGAAAAAAAAAAGTGGTTTCTTTATGATCTGGTGCATTTTGCTGGTATGGTTTGAATCCATTTGTCCCCTTAAAAGGAAAAGTCAATGTCAATCAATATAAAATAATTCAAAATTCTCACCTTGATCCTATAACAAAACATGTCTGTCATGATAAGTGTCCAAACCATTCATTATCCTTCATGGGGGTTTATATTAAAATTTGCCACTTGTCAGTACAAGTGATAATACACCATGAAGGCTGTGAAATCTGGGAATACTTCCAAGCAGCAACAATGACAGAGTGTGTAACAATCTAATATCTAAACTAAGCATTTTGCTATACTGTACATTCTTACAGTGAAAGTTTATGCTATACTGTACAATCTTACAGTGAAAGGTTATGCTATACTGTACAATCTTACAGTGAAAGTTTATGCTATACTGTACAATCTTACAGTGAAAGGTTGGAATCTTATTGAGTATATCACAAATTCATAATAAAATTTGTGTTCATGTTGTCTCAAGCCTATCACCACTGGAGGAGTGACCTACCATGACCAGCCGTGGCACAAGGATTGCTTCCTGTGCACCGGCTGCAAGCAGCAGCTCTCTGGTCAGCGCTTCACATCTCGTGATGACTTTGCCTACTGCCTCAACTGCTTTTGTAACCTGTATGCCAAGAAGTGCGCCTCTTGCACTTCTCCAATCAGTGGTACACATGCATTTGTTGTCTGAAACCACAAGGGAATGATTAATAGTTTGGATATGAAATTTCATTCTATTTCAAATCAGTCCATGTTTCCTTTAATATTTACTGGGAACAAATGTCTGTGTTTTAGGGCTTGGAGGAAGCAAGTATATCTCTTTTGAGGAGCGCCAGTGGCACAATGACTGTTTCAACTGCAAGAAGTGCTCGGTATCTCTCGTGGGCAGAGGCTTCCTGACTGAGAGAGATGACATCCTGTGTCCTGAGTGTGGCAAAGACATCTAAAAATTTAAATAAAGAAGACAAGATGGAAAAAAAAAACCCTGAAGTAATGCATAGAAAAATCCCGATGCACTTATATAAACCCTAGTCATTGCAAAGGATTTTAGCACCATTGATTATTACACTACTATTTTAGAACAGGCAACTGAAGTGTAACCTTAAAGTTAACCTTATGCTTCAGCTCTTAAGCTGAAAATACAATAAATGCCAACAGATATGTTTTGCCTAGCTGTTTATTTCCTTTATGGCATTATAAGAGCTACACAAAATTACAAAAAAAGAAAAATCCTCAAAAATATTAGCTTTGGAAGTTTAAACATAGATTAAGATATTGAATATTAACTCACTAAAAATTAACTCTAACAATGAGCGTGAACATGAGTGCAGCATTTGTTTAATTTTTTTGTTTGTCATCTAATACAGTGCAATAAATAAAATAAAGAGCAGTAATGTTCTGCTTGAAGTATCTGTGAAGCTTTCTCTGTATTTATTAATTATTGCACGTCAAACAGCGTATGTAACAAAATATAATACTAATTAAAACCTTTCAATTCTAAGGATTTTTCTGGAGTTCTTTTTTTCACCCCCCAGAATGTCTTCCTTTCTGAAGAAATGACTCACCAGGATATCGGAGACAGGGGTTTATTGTAGAAAAAGAACAACTTATTTTAGTGATTAAAAGAGAAACAGCCCCATCTAGGGCTTAATGTGAGCACTGGATAGGCTAATAACTAAAACGTGTGCTTATGTGCTGTTTTTTATTTCCCAGCTAAACCAAATAAAACCTACTTAACAGAATATTTTTTTATGCATGTCAGGCATTAAAATGTCAAAATACATTTCATTTCACTCCCTGTGCATACATTCAGATGAGAATTCACAACAGCTACCCTGTATGTCCTCCCCCAACGGATATTAAATCATAAAATGTGTGTTAAAGTCAAACAAAATGGGAAAACATATTCAGTTGTTATAGATATAACTTCATGGGTTGCATAATTAGAAAGATGTGATGAACAGATCATTGTTTATTGAAGTAAAAAATACATTTTTACAGCGTTTAAAAGCCATCCTTGTTGTCTTTTAGAGCCTCAAGTACAACACCAGTCAAAAGATGCTCATGAGGAAAGTCTTTTAACACTCTCTTGGCACACCTAGGAGGATCTCAAAGAGCACGTGGGACATGGGAATAGTGGACATCCAAATTCAGATGCACGTGCTCATTGTCCCCATTATGGCCTCTTCTGCCACAGGACACATGGCCAAGTGAGACACAACCATCAGAAATCAGAAAGGCACTTCTTCCTGCTAGCACTTTTGACAGATGGACAGAAGTCATGGCCATGTGACGTGCTGAATCTTCTTTTTCACCTCAGGGGACTTGAGCTCCTGTGCCAAAATATAAACAGTCATTTATCGCAAATTAATCTCACAGCCATGACTGTACACATTCAAAGAAAATTCATATTCTAATATTTGAATTAATAATATAGGTGAATAAAAAAAAAGCAGGGGGAAAAAAAAAAGCTCTCAGTCTGTCTTCAAAAACCTCTGGTCGCACCCTCTCGCAGGGATAGAGAAAGACATGCATCTAGTTTTCTGTTCTGACTCCTAGGTGGTGGAATGAATGTCTTTGAGATGTCCAAACAGCTGAAAACCTGAATCTGTTTCTTAAGGTTTTAGGCAACTGTTCCCCACCACACACACAAACACACAAACACACACACCCACACACACACACACACACACACACACACACACACACACACACACCCCTACCCCTACCCATAAGGGTTGACTTTACAGTTATTAACCTAGTAACCCAGTGAAAGGATCTATCCAATGACGAAAACTTCGCTCTGGATAAAAGCGCCTGCCAAATGTAAATATACATGTAAAGTCTGTCTGCCAAAAATACCTCTAATGGATCTTCTTTGGATCTGGGTGTTATGAATAGGAAGCCTTTGTTTGTCACACAGACAGCTTGTTAGGACGTTGGAGTTAGAGCATAGAGTCAGCCATGAAACCAGAAGCAGACAGGGACTTTCTCAAGGGCAGTGTGTCAAAACTGGGGCTTAAACTTCCAGCTTTCTGATCAGTGTTATGATTTTTGGTTGTTGCTAGGTTAGGTCTAAGCTTAGCAACATTATGTCGCAATAAAATTAAGTCAGCTGACTATCTGAATGTACTAAATGATCAGTTTATTCCATCAATGTATTTTTTGTATTATAATGACACAGCATATTCCAGCTAAGGAGAAGAAGCACTGAACCACTGCTCAGTGCTCCAAAGTCCACTTTTCACATAAAAATTGGACTATGATTCGAAAGGTCCCAGGTTCAAACCCCCAAGTTACCACTGTTGGGCCCCTTGAGCAAGGCCCTTAACCCTCAACTGTTCAGATGTATAATGAGATAACAATGTAAGTCACTCTGGATAAGGGAGTCTACCAAATGCTGTAATTTTAAAGTTGGTGATGATTTGCGATGCCATCTGCTGGTTCCTTTTCCAGCAGACCCACTGCCACCGCACCTGCCCACAATGCCAAAACTACCACAAACTGGTTTGATAATGATATTACTGTACTTCGCTGGCTAGCCAACTTACCTGACCTAAACTCCTTAAGTATTATCAAGAGGAAGATGAAGCTGAAGGCTGCTATTAAAGCAACCTGGTCTTTACAATAGAAATTCTGATCACCTCCATGCCATGTCTCACTGATGAAGTAATTCATTCTAAAGAAGCACCGAATAAGTATTAAATGTAAAAATGATTTTTTTCCCCTCAATTTCTGTATTGTAAATCCTTTTTTGGATTGAGCTTAGGAAATATTCTATATTTTGAGATACTGGATTTATAAATCTATATGAATCTAAAATGGAGGAAAAAAACTTTTCTACAACATATTTCTTTTAAAAACGCACCCACACATGAGCCTGCATTAAAACTTTGTAATAGGTTGTATATACAATTAAATGGCCACTTCATTAGGAACATGATGATTATACCTCACCAAAAACCTACAGTAAATAGTTGACAAGGCAAATGAATGCTCAATTACTAATGTTAATTGAAGATTTTGGCATGTATCTCCATGATTTGCTGTACTGTGCTGCTCCCATATGATTGACTGATTAGTTAATTGCAAGAATGAGAAGTATAGGTGTACATAATGACGTGCCCATTGAATGCACACATGTGTCTAGGATGTGGTTAGTTGGTTACCCAGTGGATTCATGCCATCATGTATAGTCACGCCATAATGAGCACTGTAACTAAAAGACATCAGTGAACATGCATTGTGTGTACTCACAGGGCTTTCAGACACTCCTGAGTTTGATGCTCCACGCTTTAGCTTTGTGCTCATGCAGCTGGACTGTACTGGAGATGCAGATGAGGAGCTATTTAGGCTGCCATTTCCTGTAGGACTCCTGACACTTCCTGCTGAGGCCCGGGACAAAGATGAGTTTGGGGAGGACCCTGAAAGTTTACGTATAGGGTTACTGAGACTGATGTTGGAAGGTGGGGACTTTAAGCGATCTGTAACTGGTAAATCATCAGCTCGCTTTAATTTAATGCCGCCAGTTTTGGTGGAGCTGCCATCAAACACAATCAAGGGCCTCTTCCTGCCACTATCTGTGCTCGAGCTGCAACAAACAATAATAAAGAACATGTATTAAGAGGAAACACATGAAAGATTTATACAATGTTTTACAAGAGTATTAATTAGTAAGAAATAAAAGAATAAACATGATTTTGTCACCTGTGTGCAGTGCTTGAGCTCTGTCGTGGATTTGTTTTCTCTATTCTTTTCCCCCACCTGTTTTTGGGGAGTTCTCGCTGCGGAAGTGGAATAACATGCTGGATGTACAACTCAGTGAGGTGGTCAGGGTCTTCACTGTCATCTGTCTGTATCTTTTTCTGAAAAAAGAAATTGTAAACTATACTAATTGACTTAACTATGCCCAAACCCCAGCCACTGATAAAGTGGGAGTGTTGCATCAGGAAGGGCATCTGGTGTAAAACCTGTGTTAAGTTGTGTGCTGATCGGATAGTCTGAATGGGCGACCACTCGATGGCAGCAGCCAAAAGACCAACAACAACTATTCGACTTAACTTAAACAGCTTGTAGTTGTACATTATGCATGTTGTGTATTAAACATGTTTCTAAAAAAGCAAAAAGAGAAACTTTAAAATTAATGCAAGAACCTGTGATAATCACTGTAAAGTATATATTGGTAAAGGTATAAACCAACACTAGCCTAAAATACTGTATTAGTTCAGATTTCGCATATTTTTTCAATCTGATTTCTGGTATAACGTTTATGCAACAAAATCTAGCACAGAACTGGCTTGGTGAATTTAAGCCAAGTTTCCACTGGAATTCAATTAAATAACTGTGATGAGGCATGGGTTGGCATACAGCAAGTTCATGGCTTATTGAGTGTCAGGGAACCTGTAGTAATTTGTAGCTTGATGGCATGGGCTATGAATTTTTAAGCATGCTCAACAAATTTAAGGAAGCATTACAGTATTTTATGGTATGTAGGTCCATGCTATGTAAGCCTGTCTGTGGCCAGAGACAAACACAGGCACAATAGCTTTATGTGCTAGGATGGTATTAACGCTAAGTGAACCGTCATTAATAGGAACTATTAATATGTAATCATTATCCTTGGCACTATCGCACTAAATTGCCAGCTTTTCTATGCCTCTATGTAATGCCACCAAATTTTGCCCCAAGTGGCGAGGTTTGCCTAGCCACTTTGGTGCTACACTGTAGCTACTAACACCAGAGCAGAGGTGGTGTTATAGTTTTAAAACAGTAGTGATTAATATAAAAAATTATGAAAATGGAAACAGATCTCCGAGATTGTTATCTTATAGAAAATAGGGGGGAAATTATGTAACCCCATTTATGATGTAGCCATGACAACCCTAAAGTTCCCATGCCAAAAGACTTGACTTGACCTTCCTCTGATACAAAATGCTGACACTGGGGACTCCTTCCAAACATGCTAAATACATTTCAACACAGTAAAATCTTAAACTTGTTTCAATGTGGATTGTCCAGATTAAAATAGACAGTGTATGGTGTTACTATAGACACAAAAACGTATTTCGCTGCTTTTAAGTGCTAGGTGAAATATTGCAATTACGAGCTGAATGCACACACAAGTTCGAACACAATCTTGTGATTACAATTTGGAATGCGCATTGTTCTACAAGCCTCAGCTGTCCAAATTAATGATCTGTCAATATCTTTTTAAGTCAATGCAGCCCCTAGTGTGAATGGCAGACAGTAAAATGGAGAGGTAGAATACATTAAATACATATTAACGCTTCAGTTCTTACGGAGACCCTCTATTGACAGTAAAAATTCTGGATATTATTTACTAAGGTGTGGGAACAAAATTGTATAAAACCACAAGATACTATGTTGTGGCCATGACTTAAGCACATGTGGTAATGAGATCATTCATGTCCCAGATGTGACCAGATGGTTGTTGTTTTGGAGTGTGCGTGCCAGTGAGGAAATAAAGGTAATCATAATCATACAGCTATACCAAGTGTGTACTGGTGGCTCAAGGGTAGGATTCCATCCAATACATTTAGGCATTTGGCAGAGCGACTTACATTTTTATCTCATTATACATCTGAGCAGTTGAGGGATAAGGGCCTTGCCCAACAGTGGCAACTTGGTGGTTGTGGGGTTTGAACCTGGGATCTTCCGAACCGTAGTCCAATGCCTTTACCACTGAGCAACCCCTGGCTACTAAATACTGTACCTGGCTACAATACCCAAACCCCAGCCACGTGTTGCAGTGCTGGTTCTAAGCTTGGATAAATTCAATTCAAATTAATTAACAAGAAGCTAAAAGCTATGAGGATCCTAAATAGTACTGTGGTGTGGCCACAACTTACTAAGGCGTGTAGACTGAATATTTTGCTCACATGCCTTAGTAAGTTGTGGCCACGACATAGTATCTTGTTCTCACACTTAAGTAATGACAACATACGGGTTGTTGCAAGTTCTTAATTTATTTTAGAACAACATTAAATTGTCATTTTTTTCCTACCAAAACCAAACCACAAGTACACTTATCACTTCAAGTACAACGCCTGAAATCGGACACACAAAAATCTGAGAAGAGCTTAAAGGCAGCATTAGTGCGCAGGCGTATTAACATAAAATGGGATCTACAATCTGATTGGCTGAGCCGCGTTAGAGGTCATTGTGAAATCTTCAGTATGCGCGCACCCGTGAGCGCGTCACGGTAAATAAATATGTATTAATCTTTTAAACCAGTAACACTTCAGTGACTGTTCTGTCCATGTGATGCATCATGCTGCTTAGCAACCCGATCTTTCCGGTAATAGATTACATAGTGTGGCGAAAGAAGACGGAATATTATCTAGCACAAATGTTATTAACACTAAACGAAATATTTATTGAACACTTGAGTTTTTACAAATATTGTCACCGGACCAGTAACCGCAGTCCGTGACACACGAGTAAAGGTGTTCACACTGCACACACACGTTTCACAACCGTTCTAAACATGTCTAATTAATTAGTAAACACTTGCTAGTATCGCGTTTAATAACTAAGCCGGGGCTAGCTTCGGCTAATCCACAGCTTGGTTAGTGATCTGCAGGAAAGGTGGACACTTTAATCTAACCTCGTGTAAGACGAGTTTTAGAAAATCCCGAGAAAGAAGTTCGGGGTGAAGCAACAGGTCTGTTTCTGAGACGTCTCCGCCAGAATTTCTCATTTTGTCGTCCCGTCTGTTGCTGCAGGAAGCCATTTTCACTTCCGGTAAACCACGGAAGTGTCGCCGTTTTATGACTATTATCCGAGGATTAGCAATGCGCCTCCTGTTGGCCTGGTGAAAATCCCTTACCAATACTGTATACGTTTGGACACCCTTTTATTCGTAAACAAACGAACGTCCACCCTTACTAGTCAGAACTTGCAAGACTAGTTTTTTCATGTGCTGTATGTTATGATGAAGCTGGCTTTCATGATCATAGGAAACTTAGACCATGACTTACCTTTGCTGAAAGGAGAAGTTCATTTAGAGTTAACAGCTTCAGAAATTGTCAGTCAACAACATCTCAGATTAAAACCCACATGAATGCTTTACAGAGCTCAAACAGCAGATACATATCAATAGCAACTGTCCAGAGGATATTATTTTCATATTTTAGATGTCTTCATCATTGTTCTACAATGTAGAAAATAATACAAAATCCAAAGTGTTCAATTGGAAGGTGTGTCCAGACCTTTGACTGTGTGTGTGTGTGTGTGCGCCGCGCTCCTGTAATGTTTATTGATTACATGTTTACATTTATAAATGTTATTACACAACAGAACTTTGAAGAATTATTAATTACTCTACATTAAAAACATAAGCAGTAATACCAAGCCTTTCCTACACTGGTCTAATGGAAGTTAATATGAACGTGTGTATGCACGCATACGCGCACACACACACAGTTATACCTGGGGTAATTAAGTGTAGCCAATCCACCTACCAATCTAATTAGAGACTGATTTTAAAAAGCAGGATGTTGAGTCTTGGATTCACAATTACACGTTTTCTATTTTTATGTCCACGCCTAGCTAGATCGGCTCCCTTATGTACTCATTTATGGACCCATTTCTGTTTCAGTACACCTTGTTACGAAATGTTATGCAATTCCTTTGCATTGTGAGAACTTCATGCATAATCACTCCAAAACAGGTTTAATTATGAGGCATTTTTGCATTATTGCATTATTTTATTGCAACATTTCAATTCAGGTGACAAAATTGACAACAACTGATTTACTTGCTAATATACATGGTTTTAAATGGTGATTATTTCTGAATATATGGCATTACAGAAATAAAACAGTAATTTGCCTTTGTATGTAATGCATTGATTAATTGTGGCTTTAAAACTTTAAAGGCTACAATAACCAGTGCCTGTCTTGTTAAAGTCAATGTGTCTGTGGCATTTCTTTTTGTATCCTTTGCAGGTGTTTGTCAGGGAATGTAACTTATATGATTCACATGAATTGTGAAAAAATAAAGTGTTACCACATTCCAGTTTTCAATTTTAAATGCTAAACAGTAGACTGAATCTCACTGCTACAGATATAAATATTGCTGGGTCTTATACGCCTGTGACTTCGACCAGGGACCTTGGGGCAGAGCCTGCATGTCTTGGGCATGAAGTCTAAACAGGCTTCACGAAATTTGCGGATCCTCCAGCAATAAATAATGGGGTTAAATACAGCCTTTAGGTAACTGAGCCATAGAGCACCTATGCTAACTGGATAAAATGCTGGACTGAAGTAGAAGCTGCGACTAAAAACAGCCAAAAGGCTCACCACTGTATGAGGGAGCCAACACACAGAGAAGCCAATGAAGAGGATGAGGATGGTGGTGAAGGCCCTAGTTTTGAAGCTCATGTCCACATTGACCTGTGGGGGGCGCTGTAGACCAGTAAGCCCCAGCTTGAGTGCTGCACAGTCTTCAGCAACGTGGGTGTGAATGCGCAAAACGTTTCTGCGCACTGTGTTTAGAATGCACAGGTAGGAATACAGCATGACACTAAATGGAACAAAGAAAACTGCCACCGCTAACACCACCATGTAACCCCGTTCTGACAGTGAGTCACTATAACCCAGAATACACTGGGGCACACGTTCCATGATGATACCCATCCTCCAGGTTACAAGTGATGGAAGTGCCACACAGAAGGACAGAGCCCATGATATTGAGATCAGGACTTTGGCACGATGTGGCGTTAATTTGTCCTGCCTCTGCACAATAATGAGAAATCGATCCACGCTGATGATAAGCAAGATGGAGACACCCTCCAGGACAAAGAACCAGTAAAACATGACAGAGGCTCGACAGAATCCTACTCCAAAACTCCAGTCTGTGGAGGTCACAGTTACAGCAGTGAAAGGCATGCACAGCAGAGAGAGCATAATGTCTGAGAAGGCTAGTGTGGCAAGGAGCAGGTTGATAGCTGAGCGCATTGCTGGCTTCTGATAGACAATCAAACACACTATTGAATTGCCCAAGAAACCAATAGTAATCATGAAGATCATAATGGCAGCCAAAGCCACCCTAATCACATCAGGGATTAAACTAGTCTCAACCTCCTGCAGCTCAGGCTCTGATCGTCCAAACAAGTCACATCTTTCCAGAGAGCTGGCATTGCTTTCAGACATGGCAGATGCTATCAAGCAATATCAGTCCATGTTTGAAGAGTTGGCATTAATCCTTGCCATGGTCCACTGCTCAGTCCATTTGGTAATCTACAATTCAAATAACCTACAACAAAAGAGTGTATGAGGCATATGTACAATATATCAATATAATTCTGCAAGAAACTTTTTCTCCATTTTGTGTGATTAGTCTAATGTATATTTTTTTATTATATATTATTATTATTATTATTATACTGATAGTACACTCACCTAAAGGATTATTAGGAACACCATACTAATACGGTGTTTGACCCACTTTCGCCTTCAGAACTGCCTTAATTCTACGTGGCATTGATTCAACAAGGTGCTGAAAGCATTCTTTAGAAATGTTG
>JAQMYJ010000036.1:12670576-12682721 GCA_030014305.1 Clarias laeviceps | reverse complement strand
GTGAAAATCCCAGTAACTGAGCAGATTGTGAAATACTCAGACCGGCCCGTCTGGCACCAACAACCATGCCACGCTCAAAATCACTTAAATCACCTTTCTTTCCCATTCTGACATTCAGTTTGGAGTTCAGGAGATTGTCTTGACCAGGACCAGACCCCTAAATGCATTGAAGCAACTGCCATGTGATTGGTTGATTAGATAATTGCATTAATGAGAAATTGAACAGGTTTTCCTAATAATCCTTTAGGTGAGTGTATATGTTTCGATATGGATCCAAATAAAGTTTCTACAAAGTGACTATGGACATGATGTGTTTTCATACTATTACTTTGATTGTCCACTGTGATCACTGATTTTAATACAGTGGGCCAAGGTGTAAGAAAGTGTATGGTTTCTTTACAATGTGACCCCAGATGCTCTTTTTAAAATTATACAGTATGTAGCCTCTATTCTTTAAATTTTTTTCTCCACATTTGACTTTTTTTTATTTTACATTGCATTGTAAAGATCTGTCATAGCTGAAACATTCAAGAACATAGATCACAAAAATTTTGAACACAGTTTACCTTCTCTTCTCTAAATTTATATTCTGAAGAAGAGAGTCCATGCAGATTAGGATTGAGGTTTATCTCAGCATGCAGTAGACTGATTAGAAAAAGGGAAATAGAAAGATGTTAACTCATCACAGTAGACTCTTACTAACATTCTTTTAACTGAGAAATATTGTTAACAAAAAAGTGACTGTTATGATGTCTAAATGCACAGACTGACAAACAGTACTATGACATAGTTTACATTAAATAAAAATATTTTATGCACACTCACCCAATTGATACTCCAGTTGCCATGGTTATGGTAAGGACAGGAAAGCCATTTATTGCTGTGGCTAATTGAACAGAATTCAACATTCTCCTTTAACACACACAGGGTCAAATACTATGAGGTTAAAATATCCATGGACCTGTTGACACAAGCAGAAGTGAATGTATTATTTTCCTTTTGTTATTATTTGTCATTTATAGCAAACACTGTGCCCATCAAATAAATAGAAACATCATGAGTAATTTGAGGGCTGAACTAGAGTAATAAAGTCAGTAACACAGATGACAATCAGTGGTGGCATGTCTTTGTTAATTAGTTCAATTGATGGGTATGCTGCTCTTCATTTAAGTAGTAGAAAGTTAATGGATAAAGGATAGCGTTTAATAAGATTGGACAGGACCAATTTTTAAAAGCTATTAAAAATTGATTATTCAATAATGGTGAATAGTAGTCCAAGGTGTTTTAATCTTGCAGACAGAGTATCCTATGGCAGTGGCTTGCTTTCCTGAGAGAGCAGTTACAGATTAACACAAGTAATTTACTCTCATCACACTTGCTCAAGCTTATACCTCCATCACCTCCCTATACTTCCACCTCCCTATACTTCCAGACTAGTTGTTGTATCTTTTTGTAGTCCAAATATTTAAAACAAAACCTTGCTGTTACTGAAGCATTTATTTCTCTAAACTCCTTCAATGTTCTTTTCAACAGCTTTAATCTCTTGTGATCTACAAACCATTTATTTGAATGGATTAAATCAAAAAGTGGTGGCCGAAACTGATGTGGCAAAAGTAAAATTATACGTTTTAATGACATTTTTTATAACGACATTTTTAATGATGATAAGATAAAAAAATAATAATAATTTTGCAATTTATGCAATGGAATTGCTATACAAAAATCAATATTTGGTATGAAGTCCATTATTGTTCAAAACCCATTGGATCTGACTGGGCATAGCGTGCAGTATGGTGGACAACCTGGCTTGAAGTCCAGGTTCAATAGTCTGCCACATATTTGTTCCATTAAATTAACTAAATGCACAGCTCTTTAGCTAATATAGGCTAGAGCCAATTAGTAACATCAATTATTTTGTGCACAGGGAGAACAATAATACATGGCACGTGATGTCTCAATACTTTTGTCCACTACTGTAAATAAAGGCACAAACTCTTGTTTAACACAATGTATGAGCATAGGGTCACCGATTTTGGACTTTCACAACAATGCACATACAGACATATGGTGCACCTAAACACAAGAGAAAAGCCCTTTTAATCGTTGCTGCATCACGTTATCAACTTGTTGCTTAGATACCAGAGATAATTCTGGCTGTGTGGCTGAAGAGACCAACGGTATAATTGCATCAACAAAACGAGCTAAACATCTTACTTTGTGTATGCATGAACAAAGAATCTTGTTTTCAACAAAAAGAGATTTCTGGGCAGAGCAAATTGACATTCAGCCACCTTTAAGCTTCATCATGTTGCATGTCGCACTTGTTGCATTATTTATTTCACTGACCAGCACTAGACATCAACACCATGTTAGGGAAAAATGTGCATAGAAAGCATTGCTTTAAATCCCCGACCGCCAACGTTTTATGAGATTATGACGTGCTTATATTTTGCTTTATTCAATTTCAACACGACGTCTAAAGTGCACGCGATTGCTTTTAATCGAACTGGCCCGTGACCGAAACACCAACGAGTCGCTCATCCAGAAAAAACGAAACGTATAATATTTCTTTCTTTGATTTTTTTTTTAAACAATGTATTTTCTCTGCCTGGATCCTGCTTTACTTTAAGTATGCAATATATTAAACGCCTTAAAAATAAAAAAAATAATAAAAAAACCGCCATGGTTTAGAAGCCTCGTGGCGCGCGCATATACGCTTAACATAAAAGAAAGAATTAAATGACACAATACCTCTGTAAATAATGTAGACCGTCGCCTGTCTGTTAAGTTATACAATGCTAAGATCTCTCTCTCTCTCTCTCTCGATACGTTCAATCAGAGATGCATCAGTGTGAACCTGTCCTGTTCCCAAAGCATAGAATTGCTGGTACTCTGGAATAAAGCAGGTAATTTCCAACATTCGCTTTGTTATAACATTTGCTTTGTAACTACTTTCTAGATTATTAAATTAAATAATAAATGATGTGTCCCCCTTAAAGGGCATGTGGGGGGCGTTTATTCACCAGCGTTCAATTAACACGTGAATAAACAAGTGTACATCACGTTTATATGGCATTGCCCTGCACACCTGATGACTGTCACTAGGGAAACCATTCAGTCTCCATCCAGTCCATGAAACTGTCAGCAGTACACTTTGTACCCTCTGACGTAATACTGTGACACACTAAAACCCACACATCACAATTCGTTCTGACACACGCACACACACACAAACACACAGTATTCTGTCACAGAAATGACTGCGATAAAATCAGAACTGTATGTAGTCTACGGATCGTACAGAATGCACGGAGGTAAAAAAAAAAAAAGAGAGAGAGAGAGAGAGAGAGAGAGAAGCATCAAGTATTTAGGATACTGTGGGCTTGAATAACTGAAATTAATAATCTTCTATAATAAATATATAAACTTCCCCGTTAAACGTTTTTGTAATTAAGTAGTGTAGACGTCATTGGTGGTATGGACTTATACAGACTAAAAGCACTTGCGATGAAATGTTATCGTTACATTAACAGTACAGATAAATGACTTATTGAATTAATGATGTATGATGGTCTGCTTTACAGCTCAACGTTTTGAAAATAACGTATACAAGTTTTTTTTTTACTTTAGACCTCCAGAAATGTCCTGAACGAACCTAGCAAAATCTGAAAGTAATATATTTTTTTAAAGTAGCAATGATGACAATGTAAATGTAAATGAAGTATGAAAATGGGGCTCACATGAGGCAAAAAACGTACAGTATACAATGATACAGTGCTACAGTGATATTATTATTATTATTATTATTATTGCTCCCTATCTGACCAGGGTATTCTTATTCAAATAAAAGCAAGCTGTCATTATGTTCCTAACCAGAAGATGGCCATGTTGTCAAAGTAAAATTCTTGCAGCTGCATATTTTACCGTACAGTTCTTCCGTTCTGTACATCCTCAGTCAAAATGGGACATGGGCATTTATAATGACAGGAACGGAACACTGTTCATCAACCATCATTTCATCGAATGTGTTATGAAGTCTCAGAGTAATACACATCATTACAACATTACAACTAATCCCAACCACACACACACACACACACACACACACACAAACACACATACACATTAGTACAAAAACTCCCAACAAAAACAATTAAACTTGTATAAATGTATAAATGTATAAATGTATAAATTATAAATTACGAAAGTATACATGTAAATATATTCTTTCTGGATAAGCTTAACTGGGTATATAAACTGCTGAAATGGAATATCACTATAAAATCAACAACACAGTTAAACTTATGTCTAAGATTAGCCATTATGTATAATATAAATTGCCATTATTTCATTTGGAATAAAATTCTGTTACTTGAACAACTGCAATTTTCCTGAATTAGTCTCTTTGAGTGAAAATTATTTCAGCTTGCCTCGGTCCAATTCCTATATGACTTGTCTAAAAACCTACTGAATTTAAGACACAGCAAGTGCATATATACTGTATATTGGTCCAATGGATAAAAAACAGTTCATATGGCTCTGAAAAGTTTTGTGAAACAAAAAGTGGATTAATTTTAAAAACCTGTCTGTCCGGAAGAATAATTCAATGTAACATCAGTAAACATTAGGCTATATGATAGGTATGTTTCCCATTAGTTCATCAACAAGCTCTTATTAAAATAAAAACAAAGAAACATTCTAGCTATTTACTGTAGCTACCTGGATTTGTCTTTTGCTTTTTGTAAAAATTGACTGATTTTGTTGCATTGATAGTTAGCTAAAAATTACACGCTATGATCGTAAAAGTAGTAAGTTTGAACCTAGTTTAAAAAAAATCTAAGTAGAATTAATTAATTAATTATTTATTTAATTCATTCATTCATTCTTTCAAACAATGCACTCTGCCTTCTGCAATATTAACAATTTAGCGGGGTGGGGGAGACAAAATAAGAAAACTAGTTTTCCAGAACACCCTCTCATTATTACTATTGTTATTATTATTATTATTGTTGTTTAACCAGGATACTTACAATAAGATAAAAATATCACTCACAAGCAAGTCCTGGCCTTGAGTGTAGCATAGTTACTACAATGCATTACAACACAGGACACAGATAATTGCATTTAATTGCACTTGCTGCTGTTTTGCTCCCAGACGTCTAAGCTTCACAGAGTCAATGATCAATTTCACAGTGTCCATTATTATTTTTCTTTCAAAATTGCTAAATGCATCATACATCAGTGATAACAAATTCACACCTGTGTGAAGCATAATCTAGAATTATGCTTATCACCACAGAGGTTTTCCCACTGAGATGACAGATCTGTTTAGGCCAGGAATTAAATAAGACTTTATCTAATCCTTTTGTTCTGTTCTATAATTACCTAAAAGCTTTCCTTTACTATCACTGTATAATAGTACAGACAACCAGCGAGGAAACTTGAACTGAGTTTGACCAAGGCCACTAACATGACAAGATGACTACTTCAATCAGTGCATCTGAAAAGTTTCACAGAAATCTCTGATCTCTTTCATTCTTCACATCTAGTTCAACCCACCCCTTTTGAAGTAGTAATAAAAGCATATTAATTTATAGAGTGAGCTGCATTAAGAATGGATTATATCCATCAGACATCAGAGAACAAACTGCTACTGCTATATGTTTTGCAATATGTTCCACACATATTTATTTATATCTGTACACTTTGATAATAGTAATAGTTTACAATCATGTTACAAATGTTATGCCTGTTCAGCATGTCAGTTGCATTATTTATAATTGTGCATGGTGTTAATTAGTACCAGCCCCAAATACCACACAGTGTGGTGTGGCAATAAAGAAATATGAGACACGAACACAATTTGAATCTAAAGCTTTAGATTTCCCTGTGGACATTTGACTATTAAGTAAAAGGGTGTCCTCATGCACTCAGAAATCAAATGACAAAATATGTAATGTCATTTTATAATTAAGCTTAACTTTACTGCAATTATTCAGCATAAAATATTTAACACTGTATAAAAAAGAAACATAAAAGATTATGTTCCAGCTCTTAAATTGAATTTAATTGAATTTTGAGTGACATTCAATACCTCTGACCCTAACCATACATCAGTATTTGACAACTTTATAACTTTATAACTCTCCTACCCATTTGTCCTATACTGAGGTGACCATTATACCACCTGCTGATTTTAACATTTGGCTTCCTCCCTGCCATCATGTATCTGGCAGCACCATGCTTAGAGTCACTTTCATTTAGGAACGCCCTCTCGTAATGACTCTATTCATTAACAGCGAGTAGGTGGAGGGAATAAATGACTGGTAGCAACAAGAAATCGAAACAAATCGGCAGGCCAGATCAATTAGGAGTGATGTTAAATGAATGAATGATTAAAAGCTGATAACAGAATCCATGCCGATTGCTGTGAACTTTCACCATTTAACAAATGCTGGCTGTGTGTGCTGAAGCTGGACATTACTCAAAGAGTAAATTTATTTTAACTCATAATGATGGCACAAAATGTCATTTCTTTTACACTACCTTTAAAATAATTTAAAATAAACTACATAGCATAAACTACTTTGTCACAAAAAAAGAACTTAAACACTTAAGGTTGTATTTCTTAAAAGAATGAATACTCTCACTTAAGTATTATTTGAAAATTCATTAGTGTTGCAATCTGTCAGCTTTTGAATATAAGATGTTTATCTAAATATAATGCAAGCAACAAGCTATACATGCCAAAATCTCTGAAATAAGTCTTAATGTTATTCTATTTTATATGATTGCATTGTTGTATTATTTAAATATTATTTGTCAAAAGGTGTTGATTCATTTTCTATAACAGCAGGGCAAGTCACAGGTTTATATTAATGTGTTAATTGTAACATTATTGTTTCTACAGTAACAACTAATTCACAGCAACAAACAACATATGCTTAGGATGGATTTTAAAAATGTGTTGTTATTTGACCAAAACATAAATTTGAGTTTTGTGACTTTATACCTGTTATAAATGCTAGCAATAACTACATTTCTTGTTCTGCAGATGATACACAACATTAAAGGAGTAAATGCGTAAAAAAAAAATCAGAAGATATAAATCATTACTCTTGTGCTCACAACTGCTGGCACATTGTGGTAGAATCAGAAAAATCAAAACACATTTAAATGTTCTGGTATTAGAAAATGAGCTTAGCTATTCTTGTTATTACACATTTCTAATAGTAGCCTGGTAGAAACAAATGTCCAATCAATACCAATAATTAAGTCTGCTCATCAAAATTACAATGAGCAGACTTAATTATTGTTTGATTGCTAGAAAATGTTAATTTACAGCTTCCTAGGTAAATAAAGAAGATCCTTCTGTGCAACCCACCAACAAGACCATCTCAGTGACCTGCTTGTTCCAACTCTGTTAAGCAGAAACATGCTTGTATTGATCATGATGGTTGATTATGAGTTGGTGGAGATGTTTGTTGGATGATAACGATGGAGGATACAACCATATAATTTGTGTAGAAAAAAAGCAGAGTGGGCAAATCTGTTGTTGTGTGTTGTTTGTCTAGAAAGATTGTTTATCAATACAGAGTTAGTTTACTGATTCATTAGTTCACTGATTATTTTTTTAAAGGCTCTCTTTTTCTAATGTTGCCTCTGGATAGTCATTGCTGGTTAGCATATTCCTTGAATACATGCTTAAAGACAAACTTGAGAATTTTTTTCTATATGTTGCTGCTAAGAAGTACACCTCATTCTGCCTTCTCAGCCCTAATTACCTATGATCAGGTGGTAATGCTGGGATATACAATACCCCAAAATGCAGAAATTTGCTGAATTGAAACAGTGAAAGCTTAACTGTATTCCTGCTGCATTAAAACATTTTGGTTGATAAAAAATAAATTAGAAGAACTTAAGCCCTATGTGCAAATATTTCTTCTAAGTACCTCATACACTGCATTGGTATAATGAGAAAACCCAGCAAGTCTACTTTCTTTACCAGCATTGCAGGATTCATACATTGGTTACCCATGAGTATACAGGGTAGATATAAGCCTAACACCTTTTTTAGCGCTAAAAGGCTTCTGCTGTGAAGCACTGAGGTAGTAAGAGTAGTTATCCCCTTCAATGGGCACTGCACTCTTATTTTCTAATAGCTTTAGCAGCCAGTGGCATGGATAATAAGATTGCACTGAACACCACCGTCATGCCTAAATGTGATTTATCCCTTATGGACTCAACTATAAACTCCGACACAGACAGGGCATTGTAAAAGGGATCACAAAATGCTCATGATTTAACCAGGCGTTTAGAAATTAACAGTTGAAAATGCCTTGAACTGCTACAAATACCAAACCAAAACAGGTCTTGATAATGGTTAAGAAGTCAACAAATACAAAAAAGTAATCCATTTTATTTCTCTCACAAATCAGTTGATTAGCTTGAGTTCAGAATACTTGGGATTACAATGCTAGGAAGAAGCCTGATAGTATTCCCTTTGTCTTACACTTCTCTGTTTTTAAAATGAAAAAATGAAAGAAAAAAAAGCTGAAATACATTTACAGATATTTTGATAGAATTAATTTAAATGCACATGTAGACTTCAAACATTACAGGAGGCAGTGAGGATTTGCCTTTCCCTCTCTTTCTGGCCTCAAAGAATGCAGTAAGGTGCAATGCTTGACTGATAAGGGAAAAAAGTACTACTCTGTGCTCTTTGTGTTCTGCCTGCATATATACTGCCAAATGTAATTGTACACCAGAATTCTAGATCGGCTTTCAATTATCCACAGTGTTGCAATTCAATTAAGGTAAATTAACAAGGTTATTACATTTCTTTTATGTAATGTGTTATCATATGTATAGCTGTAAGTAAAACCATTTTTTGAGCCACAAAATAGCCAACTGATCCTGAAGTGTGGATATCTCAGACATCTACCATTTACATATTTAACACTGATCTGCCTTACAAGGCACAGAGGGCGATGAGGTTAGAAGGTGGAAACAGTTTAGCTGTCAACACTCTTCAACTGGACTATAGTTCACAGCAACCCCAATCAGGTTAATCAGTGTTTGTTTCCTGTGGAGCTCCAAGTCTGGTTTTACAATGTGGCAATAATTAACAGTGAACACCGGATAGCAGCAACCCTGCACGGCTATGAATATGCCAAATGACTTGAGTATTTATATCAGATTGTCTGTGTGTGTGAGTGTGAGTGTGTGTGTGTGTGTGTGTGTGCGCGCAATCAATATAGTTTGTATTATGTTTTAGTTTAGCACTTTTTGTGGGCGAATGGTACATTTATACTAATGTGTGGGAATGTATATATCCATGCTGAAAATCGTTGTTCTACTGAAGAAGCTCTAAACGCCTGTGCATTTGGTTTTCTCTAACTGGATTTTTTTTTTCTATCCCATCATTTAGCACATGATACACAATACCCATCCAGTCTTCATCACTTCTGCGCAGGGTTTGAAGAACAATTACCAGCAATTAAACCACTGCCAGTTATATAGAGAGATAATTATGTCCTTGGTGTATTGCACCAATTAACTACTTTTATTTCAACCTCCAAATTCTCTGATTTGCAATGTGTGGCTCATTTCAAACAGCTTAAACAACAGGAATTCTTGCACTTGTCCCTTTTAAATATAGATATGGGGATATGGTAGCACAGAAACTGAAAATGTATGTAAACGTTTTTTTTTTGCCTTTTTTCTTTGGTATAATTATCATGATTATGTTGTTCCAGGAAAATATTGTCAGTGAAGTGACATTTGGAGTTCGACATCTGAATAGATACTGTTAATTTAACAAACCATGTTTAAGGCTATCTGATCTGATTTTCAATCCATTTATCAGATTTTACATATATATTCTCTTTTTTAGTAGGATAACGTGCAGGTGATTTCCCATTCTGTCAGAGAACATGATTGTGAGAGATATGCCAAGTCTTTTTAAAGCTGTAAACAAAAAATCATATGTATGCTTCTCAGAAAAAAAACGTTTCCTTTCATAATTTCAATACAAGGCTGGCCTTGATTCTAAAAGCCTATGATGTTTATACAAATCCAACTGAATTTAAATCCTTGTAGATATGTTATTACGATTAATACGTTATCACTTGTCTTCAATATACATGAGGTGCTTGCATTTATAGTTTTTGTATGACTCAAGGGCATAATGGCTAACTCCAAATAACTGTGTCC
Organism: Clarias laeviceps; assembly: GCA_030014305.1. Taxonomy (NCBI): domain Eukaryota; kingdom Metazoa; phylum Chordata; class Actinopteri; order Siluriformes; family Clariidae; genus Clarias; species Clarias laeviceps. Next base: position 12,672,506 of record JAQMYJ010000036.1, on the reverse strand, counting down.
AAATGTAAGTAATCTATTAAACCACAGAGCCCATATACTATTTCCTCTCTGCCTTAACTCTTCCAGTTAATGTGATAGCCACAGCAAGAGCTAAAGAACCTTTCACCTCATTCTTTGCTTCTTTGCCTTTTATTGCACTCCATATTTCTTTCTCTTCTCTGTTTCCTTTCCCACATACAATGTATAGCAAGTCAAAAGGGATGTTGCCAATACATTTTTCCTTGAGTTCAAAGTTCAAGCATGGTATAAATCTGGTAGTTTGGTATTTATTGCCAAGCAGTGTAACTCACTTTATCTTCTACTAACTTATTGGTCAACTGACTTTCACTGCATGCAGTATGGGTTTGTTTATTTCTTTTTTGCACACCCACTCAACTGTTCCAGGAACTGATCAGGAGCACTGATGCATTTGGTCCTTAGTTCCCAAATACAGGGCATGCTGTGACATGCTGTCACCTTGGCAGTCACACTGCTGGGGTGAGATGCCTGCTGGGACTGATGGGCTCTTCCGGGCTTTGTGCCATAGTCTTATGGTGGGTCAGTGACACCGGGCTCATGGCCACTGACAGGGTCTGTCTCTAAAATCCCTCTAGAGTCTGTCTATTCACAGGATTATAATGTTGACAGCATGATTTCAGGAATTTACAGAATGTACAATAGCATAAACATTTATAAATTGCATGGGAACATTTTTAATGTTGAAATGGGATTTCCAACAAGCCAGGTCACCCAAAACAACAGATTTGATTGGTAGCACGTAGAAACACTCAAAACACACACTCTCTCCAACACTGAAAATCATTTTAACTTTATATTGCTTTCATGACCTAAATCTGTAAACACACTGATATTATTGTATCCTTCGGCTACCAAAGTTAGGCTTAATTTCCACGTTTCCATATCAAGGTTTTCTCACAATACATATATTTCATTTATTTTCATTATGAATTACCAAAGCTTACAAAGACTGCAAACACAATTTGAACATAGCCTGTAATAAAGCAGTAATAAGGCAGGTCTAAGTCTACTTTATTTATACATACTTATATAGTAAGGATCACTTCGGGTATTCTTTGCAAACAATGTGTCCAAAAGATGGCGCTAAATAAAAGCAGTAGGCTAGCTTTCTAAGCTGTGAGTAATATACAATATAAACTTTCATGTTTTAATTATTTTATATGTTTATATGCTATAATAAAGTATCCTATTGTAGAACAGTGGATTGGATTTAAACGCGCAGTTCACAATTTCCCTTTATGAGAACCTCAGCATCTAAATCTAATCCAAGCCATCAAGTTTTAAATGCGACTAGACAAAATAAACTTTCTTTTCTGTTGATGTATCCTGTTTTTAAAAACTGGTAAAAGTGTGTACGAGAACCTTATGGAGTAATTTAGGCCTGTTGTAATTTCAAGTAGTTAAAAAATATAAATGTACAACGGCAAAAACAGATAATAATAATAATAATAATAATAATAATAATAATGTATTATTAATTCATTAACAATGCTATTATAAAGTCTGTCGTTTTAGGGGGGAAATCACATTCACGTCTCGACCGTGTGTGTGTGTGTGTGTGTGTGTGTCTACAGTATAGTGCTGCTGCCGCACCAAATTTGAGCACAGGTTGAATTCCGTTGCCATGCAACCGGTGTGTATTAAATCATCCGCGAAATTTAAATGAATGTGTGCGTGTGTGCGTGTGTGTGTTTTTGAGAAAGAGAGAGAGAGAGAGAGAGAGAGAGAGATGAATAGTCAGTGGCAAACAAAAGTTCTTAAAGAAGACAAAAAACTGCGCGAAGCCGCTGCGGGAGTTCAGCCGCAGACTGGGGCACCTGAAACCGTGCGGTGCCTCCTCTCCAGCCTTTAACAAGGAGCTATATATATATATATATATATATATATATATATATATATATATATATATATA
>JAQMYJ010000036.1:12653553-12670476 GCA_030014305.1 Clarias laeviceps | reverse complement strand
ATAGATATATATATATATATATATATATATATATATATATATATATATATATTAATGTGAAGAAACAGAAAATTGTGAGTCACGAGTTCATTCAAACCCACTTCTGTACAATGAACAGGTCTAGATTTAAACATATTAGCTATTTAGACTTGATCCTAGTGTGCGCTCTCGCTCTGCAATCTGATAGAAGGATGTGGGTCCTCTTGCACTCAGTTAGCTACGTGGCAGGCATACGGATTTACACACACACGTTCACGCACATACACACACTCACAGACCTTCACTCCTGCTGCAGAACAGCACTGAAGTTACGTCACCTCGCTTTTATTCTTCACGCGCCGTAAACTGGCCTTTAGATTCTCACATGGCCATTGAAGACTCAGAATAAAAAACAAACAAACAAAAAAAAAACCGTGTCACTGTCCCGCCACCGTGCAGCCTATTTTATGTTTTAATGCTAACAAAAATATTTCACGCATAATTACCGTCTCATAAACTCATAAAGCTCATTCTAATACGAACATTGAGCAAATACCAATCAGTTATTAAATTAGGCTCAATAATAAATGCTCTGTGTGTGATGTGTGAATGGAGAGTGTAACCAGCTACCTGTGTGGGGCTTTCTAATAATATGATTAACTAAAAGGATCAGCTTTTGTTAGCCTATCACTGTGCTTAATCAAATATATTTCGATTTATTGATGATTAAAGAATAGGTTGGTTAAAGGTTTACTTGGTCACGCGTTTTACATACACTAGTGGATTTAAGTGTGTGTTACCCTTCTAAGAGGCCTAGAGCATGTGTCAAATGCAATATATATATATAGTGTTAAAAGTAAACAAAATGCCAAATTCTCATTAGCAATTTAAGTTTTTTGCAACTATATATATGTGTTTACTTTTAAAACTTGCAAGTGTCTCCCTTTTTTGTCTCCATGTGATGTTCATACAGGGGTCGATATGGGAAGATTTATTTCTACAAATAAAATAAAGTAAAATAAAATAAACTTTGCAACAAATTAATTAGATTTATCGCATGTTGCGGTCTTACAAATAAAAAAAATAAAAACACAGCGCTGTGTTATATTTATCAAATTTATTGTTCTCAATCACCTCTGACTGGATCAATACTGAACTTAAATAACAATCACAGGGAAAAATAAAAATTTGTCAGCCTATCAGATTGATCAATGTGCTGTTCTGTAGGCATTTTAATAACCACTCTGGCAGCTTACTAACTGTATAGATCTGGGAATTAAAGCAGGAGAGTAGAGGGGTGTACATGAAGTAATGCTACTTCTATAAGAGAAAGGTCACATCTCAAAACATTTCGGGAACTTCGTGAAATACTCCAAAAGGTGTGATTCCAGTAAAAAATATAAAGCAAGTTAATCACCACTGAGAATTCATATTGTCAAATTTATACAGACTTATCAAAAATCGGCCAAAACTGCATGGAAATAGCAGTAGGGAAAAGGGATCAAGAACACAATTATTCAACCAAACCAAAAAAAAAAGGTGTCCACAGAGAGAACGGGGTGAGAGACGAATAAGTGCATTTAAAAATCCTTTTCCTGTGTGAAAACTATTCACAGAAGTCCGGTCCACAAAAGAAAATCTATGAAATAGAAAAGCTGTATTTTGTAATACATCAAGTCTTTATAAAAAGATGATTCTGGTGAGAACTTTAGCCAGAAAAACAATTAGATTTCGCTGAAACGAATAAAAGAATTCCTCAGCTTGGAAAGCGACGCCGCAATTCGTTTGTCTTCATTTGGTTCTGTTCAAGTTCAAGTCAGTCATTTCAGTCATGTCTCTCGAGGGCAATCCATAAACATCTGTTTGGGTTTTTGCTTATGGTTGTGCTGTCAATGCACCAAAATGAGCTGGCGATAGGAGCTCGAGGTTGTGTCCACCTGGTCGTCGGCTTCATCTTTCAAACTTGCATCTTTTAAGCAATCTACCACAAAGCTCTCCTGAAACACAGAGCAGAGACAGCCATGTAAAGTTAGGGAACATAGTCGGGGTCATCAGGCAGAATTTAAGGATGAGTTTCAAGATTAAAATGGAGTTTCTTTTTTTCGTAAATGCACATTATGTGCTCAAATGTAAATTCTCGCATACTGCCATATAACTTGTGTTTTTTTTTTTGGAATGTTTGTCCACTTAACTGAAGTGTGTATGAGCAAAAATCAGTTCTATGTCTCAGTGAACATACGTTTGCAGTCCATGGACGGGGGCGGTGTGTCTGCACTCACGTTGACGACCTGAGAGTACACGTCCTCCGGCGTCTGGCCTACACCAGGCGGTGTCATCCTCTTCTCCTTCTGTCTCCGGTTGCAGAACCAAACACGAACCACCTCCTTTTCCAGCTGCAGACTGTCCGCCAGGGAGGTGATCTCCTGTGCAGAAGGTTTAGGGCATTTGAGGAAATGACTCTCCAAGGCCCCTTTTACGCTCACCTCGATGGAGGTGCGCTTTTTGCGCTTGCGGCCCTGCGCCGCTATTTTGTCGATGCTTGTAGGGCTGCCAGTGCTCGAGTCGGCCTCCTCCAGCCACTTGTTCAGCAGTGGTTTGAGCTTGCACATGTTTTTGAAGCTTAGCTGCAGCGCCTCGAACCTGCAGATGGTGGTCTGTGAGAAAACGTTGCCGTATAGCGTGCCAAGAGCCAAGCCGACGTCGGCCTGCGTGAAGCCGAGCTTGATGCGACGCTGCTTGAACTGCTTGGCGAACTGCTCGAGGTCGTCAGAGGTCGGCGTGTCCTCATCTGAGTGCGAGTCGTGGCTGTTCACGCCGCCGTGGTGCTGCGCGTGAGGATGGTGCGCGTGCGGCTGCTGCTGGTGGGGGTGATGGTGGGGATGATGGTGATGGTGGTGGTGATGATGGTGGCTGCCGTGGTCCATTTCCGGCGATTCACCGCGCATCAGACCGGGGTGAACCAAACTACTGGCGGGATTTAACATCCCATTGACGGTGAACGCACCTGGCTGAGAGTAAATGAGAGACTGCTGAGACTGCTGCTGGCCCGCGGTGATGGTGCTGATGTGCGCCGCCGCCGTGGTGTCAGCCCATGCGCTTTGGTGCGCCTGGTGAGCTCCATGAGTACCTCGGTGGTGCAGCGAAGTACCGGAATGCATATCGTCTCGGTTTGAAGTGCTCTTGACGTCCTGCTGCTGCGGGCTGCCCGCCATTCCCACGGGACTAGTAGACCAGGGCGATCCGGCTTCGGCGGCAGCGGCCGCGGCCGCGGCGGCGGCGGCGGCGGCAGCAGCGTGAGGCAGTGAGGTGACCCACTGATGAGCATGGCTTAGCATGTGGCCCCCGTTACTTGCCGCCATGGCTCCTTGCATAAATTCGCTCTGCACCATTTTGCCCGCGGGATCTCCTCTGTATCCGGCTGACACTGAAGTCACGGCAACGCTTCCCGGCTGCATGCCACCTCCGGAATCCGAGTGCACGACCGAGCCTGATGAGGAGAGAATGCTGTTGCTGGCCAGGTAAGGATTGGAAGCCGCTGTGGCCATCCCCCCTTACCACCTCGAACAAGTCTACTTGTTATTCCGCCTCCCTGTATTTCCGTAACTTTTTCCAGCCCTCGATGGAGCGCTCTGTTTCATGAATTATTCACACTGGAAAACTATTATTGGTATTTTGGATTCATACGACGAGAACTCGGTAATTAAACATCCATTAAATTTTAGAGAGGGCATGGACTTTTTAAATAGAAATCCATATTTTCCAGGGAAAAGTAAAACAAATTTGAAACAAATGTTCATTCCTTTCATAAAGTCATAATTATACAAAAATGCTTTAAAATAGATTCTTAATCATAACCACAAAGACGAAAAGGCTTGCGTCCCGTATACACTGACTCAAGGTCCCGATCACGTAAATTCCACATGGAAGCACATCATCGACAGATACCTTAACTTAGGCAAGGAGACCTGCGGGATGATTCTCGCTTTGTAAACTTCCAGCTTGTCCCGTCAGCTGCTGTCTTGCTCTGCGTCTTACTTTTCCTTGGTCCTCATAGCTACTTCATCAACTAACCAACTCCACCTGACTTAAATCATAAATCCCTCTAATCATGCCTAAATTATATTAATTTATGCGCATTTGATGAGAAATTCCACACTTCTTTCCTTTTCTCCCTCCTCGCTTGTCCTCTGACAGTTTGATGCGCTCCTCCCTCTGCGCCGGAGACTACGCGAGTGTTTACGTTCAGCCTGGCGTGCGCGAACCTTCCGGATCTTCCATCCAATCAGGACACGGAGCTCCGCGCACAGGCGACACACATTGGCTAGCTCCTGAGCGAGGGGCGGATATCAGGGACACGGAGCAGAAGCGTCACGTCAAAACAATTTCTAAACGTGTAGTTGAGCTAAAAGAGCAACAAAACGCAGTGGAATATAGGCTAGGGGTTTATGTCTAAAGCACGGTCTGCTCTCTTGAAAAGACAGTGACACAGTTCGCCCCATCACAGTTAAGATCACATTTTTATATGAGTTTGCCAGAAATGGATTTACACATATAACTAATTGATATGAGTTTATTCTAGATAAAAAAAACGAAAATTGGTGAATGTGTTAATTCCAAAATTAATTATGTAATGAATAAAAATTTACCTGTTAATCATAATCATTATAAAAACTCATGGTAAAATTATTTTTGTTTTGTATTTATTAAAAAACATGTTTACTCAAATTTGAAACAAATTTGGCGCTTTAACGACTTAAATAGGCTATAATAATTATAGCCTATTTATATCGACTGAAGTAGAACTACCTTCTTTAACAATTTAAAACTGTGTACAAATAAAGATAACTTTTATCTAGCCGGTACGCTCATCCGCGATCTAGTTTAAGTCTCTAATTTAAAATTGCTTACACACGTGTCAATGTCAGGTTTTTTTTTTATTTAACAGAAAATATCTAGTTATTTAATAATAAGCTATATAGAAAATTTGCGTGATGTAATATAAGCAGATTTATGAATCACATTAGAAAGTGATTGCTCTTGAAAATGAAGACGACCTATCTAAGCACTGTAAGGATTTATTTGTTTATTTGTGTCTGTGTATAACTCCAGGATTTCCTCTTCCAGAAAGTTGAGAGCTGTTGTTTCCAGAGCAGCGAGAACAGAGGGACCCTCCTGCATAACAAGCAACTAGTAACAGTTAGTGCTGATTTTAATTAGCATAAATTTTCATATATTTAAGGGGAAATAATAGCGGAGCGGAGCAGCGCGAGACTCAGCAGAGAGAGTGAGAGAGAAAGGAGAGAGAGAAGGGAGAGAACTGCGCTCAGACAGAAAGCACCGGGAGAAACGCCTGGATTCACTGCCGCAGGTCAGAGATAGGATGTTCAACAACACCGACTTTACTACCCAACTGTAACAATTCTCTCTCTCTCTCTCTCTCTCTCTCTCTCTCTTACCAAGGTGAGTGATTTCATTTAAAAATTATAAATTAAAGAGCAGTTTTTGATCGACTGTCTTTTATCGGATAAAGTCAACAGGTTAACACTTTAGATCTCATAGTTTCTGTGTATTTCTCACAGTGGCTACGGAGAGAACTGGCTAGATGGCGTCCAGTTAGAAAGTCGCATTTTGCCCGAATGAACACTAATCCTACGCCATGTATGCTACTGGAACAGTATCGAAGTTATCACAGTTATCAATTTAGTATTTCAGACCTCTTGAGTTTAAACAAATACATAGGTTATAAAATAATACAGTAAATACAGAGGGCAACTCGAATATTTTACATCTGGTCAACTTAATAATTAGTGCACAGAAGGAAAAAAAAATTACAACTCAAACGCATAATCTATATTCGTCAATAAACATAATAATAAAACGTAATATTTTTTAGCCTTATATCTGGACGCATAGTTAAAGTTTTAGCCTACTTTAAGATCCAGTTCAGTAGTCATGAAGTTCGTTCGAGCCAAATGAAAGTCATTATAGAAGGGAAGAGATGCAGCGAAGGCCAGAGAGTTTGGCTATGATTCGTACTGAAGTTTTTTGGGATGTTCGTCTTAAAGAGAGAAATTCTCTCCTTTCTTTGGAAAAATAGACGATTTTAGATATTATTGAAGCCTTACTAAATGGCTTAAATAGAGCATGTTAACCTAATCACAGTGTATGTTCAGGTCCCTTACACACACTCTTAAATGTAGCCCACCATTATTTGGTTAGTAAGCATCTTAGAATACTTTTGGAACTTATAGGGAAATGTTTTTTTTAATATGTGTCAAAATAAATAAATAAATAAGTAAATAAATACCACCTTTATTTTTTTAATAGCAGCTATTGTCTGAACTATTTAACAGTTGGGAGTCTGTTGTGAGTCAATATGATTTCTGTAATGCATTTGGACTGAAGGACATGTAGAATTACACAGTGACTTCTGGAGGTGTGGGTTAAGCAGTGTTGCTTGTATTTATTTATTTATTTATTTATTTATTTCTGCCTACAGTTTTACCTCAGTTATTTTCTCCCTGCAATCCATGACTCTGCACACACACACACATACACACACACACACACACACCTATTTTACCTATTATATGGGATTACATTAATCAAACTATATATTTCCCATGGGAATAGACTCATGGATCACAGTAAATTAGAGTGAAATTGAATCACACTCACACACACCTCTGCAACTCAGCCCTTATTTTCTAAACATTTTTGATAGATTTCCATAATATGAACACAATGCCTATTTCAGGTATAGGAACATCACCAATAACACATACAGTATATGAAATCCGCAGTTGGCCTAACCTTGTTTTCTATCCAGAGTATATAGGCACAATTCGTTGTACTATTACACCAACAACAACAAAACCCTTCTTTATAATATGCTGAACAGAGCCTTTCTCTATTGATGCTGCAGAGATACACTGGATTTCATACAGGGAAAGACAGAATGTCACACAACTGAGAAATAGCAATCCTAAACAACATTTGAATTAAGTATAGATCTAACATATAAATGAATATATGTTTACATCTTTTCATAATCTGTGGGGAGTTTTTGACTGTGCACATTTCTCTTCTTTAAGTGATTATGATTCACATCTCTTTCTCTTCTGCAGGTGAGTCTCAGTGCTTCTGCTAAGCACACAAGGACTTCTTTCAGAGAAAGCTCCTTTACAGAGGCAGGATGGCTGGGATTATCTTTCCTTTTGTGTCCTTCTTTTCCTCTCGCCTTCACAACACATAAGACTGCATAACCCAGCGCTACACAGCAGACATTAAAGCTCCTGTCAGAAAGGGCACATATAAGATTCTGAATCAAGCTATAAGCATATTGACAGAATGTGTGATACTGTATTTGCACGTTTTTGTAATAGAGCTTTTTCAGAGGTTAGGTTGCTTCTGTAAAACTCTGCCATTTGTATATTAGTGTTTGAATTAGATAGTATCTGCAAGACAGCAGTGGACAATACAATAAAAGATCGTAGTGGAAAACACAAAAGAAGAATGCAAGATTATGGATAACAAAACAATGTGCTTTTCAAATAGTGAGGCTAAATTATGAGGCGGTGTTGTTTGCCTTCAACAATTCATAGCTACAATTATGAACGGATAACTAACCATGAAGAAAATCTGACTGATCTTCTTAAATTTAGAGTGCTTGTAAACACTGAAACTTAAAATACACCCTGCAGCATTTGTCAGAACTAACAGCTGAAATTAGTGGTTATATAGTCTATTATACAGTATACTGTAGTCTATAGTCTAATTTGACTAAATCCCTTGTTTTAATTTCTAAAGTAAAATAGTAAGCATGCACTGTTAACACAATGTATGCACTCAAACCTGCAAAGTCTCTTCTTTCTAAGGATAGTATAACATTATGCTCTGAGCATTTATAAAGAAATGCTTTTTTTCTTTTTTTCAAGCTCTTCTGTTAGTATGCTTCATACCAGTAGGAACAAAACCAAAGAACAGCTCTTTCCTGCTTTCATTCTCATCATCTGCATTTGCATTTTATTCAGCTTACCAAAGGAAATAGCCTGCAGTGAAAAAAAAATCTCAAACCTCTATGCATATATGAAATAGAGAAAGAGAGAGAGAGAATGAAAGACCAGAAGTAAAAGGGAGACAGAGGCAGATGGAGTGACAGAGCACCCTGAAAGGAAATGACAGATTATTTCAAAGCTTCTGTCCATTTCCAACATCGTCATAAACCAATCTTCTGCAAAAAAGAAAAAAAAAACACCACATCAGCATGGTGTGCAGTGATATGAAGTGCAATCCACTCATCCTTTGTCACTTAACCATGCATATCTTTACTCAAAAACCTTAAAAAGTCCTTTGATAGTATCTAGAGACCAATTTACAAAAATCTTCATGCTATTATTACTAGAAAGCAGAGGCATAATGCTGTCCTGTGTGTGACAACTGGGTCATCCTTAGAGAAGTGAGAGTTGAGAGAATCCTCATTTGTTACCTAAGGACACACCACAGGCGAGTTATCGTCATCAGACCCTGCTAACTACATGTGGTCTCAGCTCCTCTGACAACGAAAGGGACCCATCAATGTTTCAGTCCACAGAGAGTGCCTCAAAAAGGCCTTTAAAGTGAGTAAAACCCATTCTCTTTAATTCTGATTACGCTCTTAAAGTGTCTTTAGCATGTGGCGGCTAAATTGGGCTATCAGCACTAAGTAGTGGCAGGGAAGAAAAGAACCAATTATGCCAGTCACAGCCAGATGATGATTCTCATCCTCACTGTATCTTTTCCTCTCTCACACACAGACACAGAGAAATATTACTCTTTTTATGCTGAGATAAAGAGATACCGCACACACACACACACACACACACACACACACACACACACACAGAGATGACATAAATATCTGTAACCATACTTCTGCACCATTTATAACCTTACAGAGCTAAAATGTCAATATAACTATTGCGTTCTGCAAGTATCAGAAATCTTTATTTTATGTAATAAACAAATCCTTTCCTTCTAGTTGAACTGCTGGATTTGCATTTGCTCAGGTTTTTTTTTTTTTTAAGTTTGACTCCCAATACACAGTCAATACACTGATCTATCTCCATGAGAAAAGCTAGGAAAGAACTGTGAAGATGTACTAGAAATGGAGGGCAGAAAAAGAGCAATGTGAGAAATTGGTCAATTTTTGGCTGTTTTATTCCTCGCAAGGAAAAGGTGTAACAGGTTTTGACAGCTGTCAAGGAGAGAAAACAAGAGAAACACAGAAAAATCTAAATCAATAATGTCAATGTTTCCCCCCATTTAGACACTCTAGATAGTCATCGTGCTTCGCTGTAGTGATAGCTGTTAAAAGATAAGTGGGTTGTGTCTTTCCCAGACTGCTAGGCTGTTTACCTCTGAAATTCCCAGAGCGGGAGCTGCTGCTCACGCTCATTTACCTTACACACGACCCGGGGTAGGAAGCTGCCGCGGGCAATATGTGCACTGTGCACATTGCAAAAGTAACCACTGGAAATAGTGTAAGCGAGAGCGAGAGAGATGGAATTTAAAATGCCTTGCAGATAATGTACTGCTTCCTGTTTAGAGTTTCCATAAAGACCCTGAGCCTTTCCAGCCTGATGAACCAACAGGGATTTCAGTACAGATTTTTAGATGTCCTGCATTAATAGATATAAAAATGACTATAACTGAAAGCAGTAACTAGTTGAATGTTTAGCCAATGATGGCTAATTTCCTTCAATACAGTCCATCTCCAAGATGCATGGCAAGTTCAGGAAAATAATGTTGATTATTAATAAAATGCTTAAAAAATTGGGTTATAATAATTAACATGAATGCATGATGTTAAAAAAAGACACCGTCGCAACATAAGAATGATGAACAGAATGTTTTAATTACTTCAAATTAAATACCTTAAAATGACTTAAAATACCTGATGTATGAATTATTGTATTAACTGTTAACAATATATTATGTGTGTGTGTATATAGAGAAAGGATTTCAATGTCATTTTCTGAATGCCATGTTTCAACTTTTGATATTGTTAAATGGAAGGACTACCAACAACCATATTTAACACGAGAACATAATCAGCATTCATTAACAATTACAATCAGGAGAACCGTTTTTTGACCAAAAAGTTTATTTTTACATAAGCAGCAAAAAAAAAAAATTTTTTAATGATTTTAAAACGAGACTAGATGTACATCAGGTATATGTATTACCATCTGTAACATTCTCTATTATATCTGCACTACCTTAAGATGTTACAAATGACATACAATATCCTGGCTCTCACTCTCTCTAACCTACACTGTAAGTGAGAGCGGTACCTTTCAGCATCTAGATTCATTTTCCCAATCCTCCACTCACACAACCCTGGAACTTCTCCAGAGACGAGCTTCAGTTAGACTGCTGAAGTTGAACTAAACCCTCTCAGTATATCCCCTTTTGTCCTTCTTCTTTCTGCTTTATACTCCTTTCTCCTCCGTCACTTTCCTGGGCTCTCTCTATTCCTTATCTCCTTCTCACAAGAGCTTCCTCAGTCTGCGCTGTTTAGCAGACTGTCACTGTCCAAGCACTGTTTCAGAAAAGCACCTCGCATACACACAGGAACGCAGAAACACACACACACACACACACACACACACACACACACACACACACACACACACACACACACACACACACAACAAATGCAGCAATCTTTTAAAATGACAAGAAAATCTAAATCAAGATTCAAGCTACAATTACTCTTCACCTTCCTCTGTCGTGCCTTCTCTCTCTAAACCTAATGCACTAACAGCCTGTGTGAGTGTGAATTATCCTCCGGCACTGAATGTGTTGCTTAGCGCCATGCCAAGCTCGGCAAGTACACACCAGTGAACCAAAAAAAAAAAAAGGAATGCTCTAAATCACCTCAGTAATCCATACTGACGAGAGCAAGACAAGATTAAGTTCAGTCGTTTAATATACATCTTTCTCTTTGCTCTTTCTCCCATAGTCCCTAATGTCTGAAATGAAATTTTTACTACACACATGGAAACACTGTACACTTCCTTAAAACGCTCTACCGATTCCATACTACATTTCATTTAAACCATAGAAATAAAACACTTGTGAAAAGTGGAAAACAATTGGTTTATTCAGAATAAGTATTGCAATATTCTAGGGGGGAAATGGCTAAGCAGGTGAAATGATAACATGACAGCACAATAAGTTATCAAAGCTAAAGCACAGCAGGTTGACACTATCTTTGAAAAATGGTTTTATATTTCAAAAAAGAGAAAAAAGGGAACATTTTCCCCTTTGGTCGACACTATAGTGGATATTTCAGTATGAAGAGTAAAGGAGTAGTTAACCATCCCAAACAGCCTTTTCAAAAAATAACAAACATTTACAGGCAAAATACAAGGTGCATAAAAAAGGGTCCAAAAAGGTTCTGATTTCATGCAGAGATTTTTCAGCCAAGCGAATGTGTAGTTAATTAACTAAAAAACAGCATAGCAGGAGTTTTAAAAGAGGTGAGGATTGGGTATAATGTAGTCTCTAGGCACCCGTAAGAGTCACAGGAGTGTGAATGGCACACTCAACTGGTTCCAAAAATTTCATTATAAAAATATTTGGGAATAACATGTTTATGTCCATATGACTGACCTTTAAAATGTTTATACTTGTTTAGAGTAACTGCTTATAGCTGTATGACTGACTATGAGCTGTACTGTACGGTCAGTACCCAGAATCTTTCAGTTTGCTTGAAAAAAAAAACATTAATTTGATTAGGCAAACCATTTAATAATTGAAGTTTAAGGGCAGCTTATAAAAACGTAATTAAAGGGTCAAGTTTGTACAGTAAGTGCATGATGCTAACTAAAACAACAACTATTCCAATTTAAGAAGAAAGATAAAGGTATGCAGCTAAGACAGACATTCGAGATTTATTCACGTACAATCCTGTTATTAATTTTTATTTATACACTTCTTTTGAATTTCAATTGTTATCAGTCAGATGGTGTGTTTTTTAACAATAGTATGGCTTTGACAGAACCTTCAGCTATAATTCGGACCACATATATTAATGCACTCGGTTTAATTCACAGGAATAAGTGGTTATAATGAATATATTTAAAACATATTAGTTAACAAATACATGCATTCAAATAACTTCTACTCTGTGACTCAAAAGTTTGGACACTCCTCCTAATTCCATGGTCTATTACTTATGCTCTATTAAGCCTTCATAACGGCTCTAATCTGAGGTGCTGTAAATTGCTGATTTCTCATGTTGGTAACTCTAAATGAACTTCTCCTCTGCAGCAGATATACGTTTTGGTCTTGCCTTCCTGGGACGGTCTTCATGAGAGCCAGTTTCATCATGGTGCTTGATGGGTTTTGGAAATGCAGTATTGTTCTTGCAAGATCTATTCCAGAACAGCTGAGCTTCGTGTCGTAAAATAAAAACTGACTGTTTTTGTTGTTGTTGGTAATTAATTACTCATGTCATATGTTATTTCATAGTTTTTAAAATAAAATCCAGGATTTTTCTAGAATGTAGAAAATAAATCCAAAGTTGTATCCAAACCGTTTACTGGTACTGTAATTGTAAAATATAGTTTCTCATAAGTGTATATGTTTGTAACTTTTATGGAAGGAGTCTAAAATGTTAGCACTTTGTAACAGTCAGTACAATTTCCTCCACGGACAAGTCTTTAGAAACAATGGACTTTGCATTGTGTACTTTCTGTTTTTTTTTTTTTATTAGTTTTGAGATAGAATAAAGAGATTAAGAGAATCACTGTTTATAGTTGCCATTAAACAAGCAATAACAAAAAACACTAACTTGTCCCATGAACATTCCACATTATTAAATGCAATTTTAAACAATTAAAAAGCACAGCATGCGATGCATTAATAAATTTAAATAAATAGTAGGGTTGTGGAGGGCCTGGATCCTATCCCAGGGAACGTAGGGCACAGGGCAGGGTACGTCCTAAATGTGGTGCCAACCTATCATAGACCACAAGCAAACACACCTACTCAGACAGGGAATTTGGAAATGCCAATCAATGTCCAAACAACATTTGGACTGTAGGAGGAAACTTGAATATGCAGAAGAAACCCACCAAGCAAATGGAGAACAGAAAGCTTCATGCAAACAGACCAGTGGTAAGATTCAAACCCTCAACCCTGGAGGTATGAGGCAACAATGATAACCACTAAGTCACCAGTGCCACCTAGTATCAAATTTATTATTTGCAATAATTGACAAATTGCTCGAGAATAAAACACTTTGGGATTTGCTTTATTGGAATTAATAACAGCACATGCTGTCATGTTTTATTCCATGCTTACAAAAAACTGGAGCTGTAAAATAATTGTATTTTAGTTAATGCTTAGTCTTCATCATTAGGTCAAAAGTTAACCACTACAATATTTACTTCACTATAATGTTGATGTTGAATTAGCTGTAGTCTCATCACTAAAAGGGCATAGAGCTAGAGCTTTATTTACCAGTTCCACTGATTGAGGAATTCTTGAAAATTGTATGGTTATATACAATATAAGTGTTGTTATACTAAACAACGTACCTTTCACCAGTACTAGGATACGTCAAAATCACTGCCTAATACTTGCACTTCCACTAGCAACACAGAGATTAGGCTGAAAATGATTTAACTTCTCAATCACCTACTTCTGGAGAACATAATGAAACATGCAAGATGTGTGTGCATGTGTGTGTGCGTGTGTGTGCGTGTGCGTGTGTGTGTGCACTTGATCTAACACCTACTTCTCCCCTCTTCTTTGCTGCCACTGCTGGCAGAATGTATTAAAGTTTGATAAGGTTTGGACACTGGGTCTTCTTTCATCTCTCTCCTTCTCTTCCTGGGTCACCTCAGAACTGCCAAGAAGCTCAAAAACTCAAGATTATTCAAAAGTTTTTTTTGTTTTGTTTTTATTCCCCCACTTGGAATCTATGAAGACCTTTATGCACTAAATCGTTGTCTTTATTCAAACCCAAGGAGAAGATATGTTGGTTTACAAAGATAAATTGCTTTTGCTGCTGTTGAAACTCTGAGGAACCACTGACATTTTTATTCAATAAATGCTATACAGTCTGACTTGGTGTACAGTTTGGATAACCAGCCACAAGCAGGACACCTGCCTGGCTAACTGTAACAGCTCCAGTCTGCACACAGACATTAGAGCTGCTGAGGCTGCTTTATGAATTGCCATGTCTTTCTCACTAATCCTCAACCATGTGCCACTGGGTACTGAATGGGGAACGAAAGCCTCATAGAGAGCCATGCATCACAGGATATGTTGGAAAATCCTATAGAGGAATAATCTCTTTCTCTTATGTGCATGATCCAACATAAAAATATTTGCCTGAGTAAATTTATTAAAGGGAGATATGTGAAGGTACCATGAATGTGGCTTTATGAGTGAAAAATGCCATTGTTTCAGAAAAATGTAAGTGTGTGTGCATGTGTGTGTGTATGTGTGTTATTCGCAGAAAATTACCAATGAAAACTCTTCTTTGTGAATGTGCGCAGCCAGCTGGCCGTGATAGCCAGTACTGCCCAGGGACTGCAGAGTGCCAAGCTGGCAGAGGGAGGGCAGCTCTGGGGCAGATAGGACTGGCAGCTCCAGGCCTCCAGGGGGGACAGAGGAGCAGTGAGCCCATGGAGCAGGAACTTGCCCCCTGGGGGAAGAAGGGGAGGGGATCTCAGCTGGGTGGAGAACTTAGTCTACCTCTTGAGGGTATCTCGCTGCTCTTGCTACATTGCTGTCATCTTGACCCACTGACTGCCCGTCGATCCTGGCACTGTGCCAAGCTGTAATGGCAGGCCGCACACAAAGGCACTCTGCCAGTGTCCTGCTGCAAGTCTAGGACTGGCAATGAATATAAAACAGCTATGTTTGTGTGTGTGTGTGTGTGTGTGTGTGTGTGTGTGTTCTCAGCTTGTTTGTGTCTTAGTCCATTAATCCAGTTAAACTAGATATGTGTGTATATCAATGTGAATGGCAGTGTGTGTCAGTGTTTAGTGGGCTTGGTGATCTACAAAAGTCAGTGTTTGGATTTAAATAATCAAATACTTAAGATCCCTTGATTACTGCAATGATTAATATGTTTCAGTGGGCAACAATTCTTTAACCTTAACTGATGCAGTGAGTAGCTTCTCGTTTCTTAAACATCTAAACATTAATGTCTGAAGGTGGAAAAGATGTTATTGTCTTTCAGAAGGATCAAATCATTGGCCTACATCAAGCAAAGAAGAACAACTAAGGAGATTACTGGAATTAACAAAATTGGCTTAAGAACTGTCTAACACATTATTAAAACCTGAAAAGATAATTTTGCAGAGAAAAATAAATCATGAAAGACCATGATTAGTCATAAAAAGACAGTAGAACTCTCAATATATGTTAAGTAGTGAAATTAAGAGCATTTACACACACACACAACTCTTGTGTGGCCATAAGAAAACCACTTGTTAGTGAGGCTGGACCCGACTCAACAGGGAACTCATCCTCATTTAGGTGTTAAGAGAAGGATATAGCATGTGTGCTATGAGGCTGAAAGTTCAGTATTCTGGAAAGGGTATTAAAGTTAAAATGAAGTCTAGTTTCATTGTTGGAGACTTGGGTGTTTGTAAGAATTTTAATCCTACTGTAAGCAACTGTAGTCATAAGCCAACAAAGGAAAACTGCCAAGTCCAAGACCATCAAGTGGAACCATCCTCAGTCAAATCACGCATCCCAAGCAGACCACATGAGCCCATCCTCAGCAGTGAGCCAGAGACCTCTGTGAGACGAGGAAGTGGGGCACCATGATTTGTCAGCGAGGTCTGGAGGGCAGAAGAAGTTGATTGCTGGCAACTCACGAGTGCCAGCTTGACAATAGAGAGAGAAAGAGAGACAGTTACGTACACTCAGTCTCATAATGTATAAGACCAATGTATATTTTGTGCAGAATGCAGGCAGGGGTAGGCATGACCAACTATGACAGCATAACTAAAAGGGAGAACTAGAAAGAAACAGACATGAAGGCTCCCTGGGAAGTAAAGCAACCAGTAATTATTATAGGTTATCCTATCGATTTATTTTTTTAAATCTCCTGAATGAATAGGCATTTTCCAGGACAACAATGCCAAGATTCATTTAAAAATACTTCTCGGAGCAAGAGGAATAATTTTCAATTAGCCACCACAGAGTCCTGACCTTAAACCCACTGAAAGTCTTTGAGATGTGCTGGAGAAGACTTTACAAAGTGGTTTGACTCCTCTTATCAGTGCAATATCTTGAACTAAAATTCATTACATGGAAATAAATACAGAGACATTGCATACGCTTTTTGAAACAACACCATAGCAAATTTCCACCATAATCAAACTAAAGACAGTCCAACTAAATATTATTATATTAATATTATATGTAACTTGGTTTGTGAGCATTTTGCAAAACAAGCAAAATTTTTAAATAAATTTTAACTTACTAAACTTGCGAGGTCTTGATATACGAGTAGTTTCATGCGCTTTGTTTGCTGAGCGTTACATGATCACAACTGAGCCAATGGTTCCTCTCTCTTGCACAATACGGGATTATGGATAATCATCTCCCATGCTCAGTCTTAGTGTGCATGCGTCATCGTATGGTCAACATCCGTGCGCATGTAATAAAATACTGTTTATTATAACATTGTGACCATGTGTGTGCATGTGTGTAAAGCAAAAGCAAGCGTCATTAGAGGGGTTAAAGATTCAGAGTCTCTCTCTTTCTGTAAGAAAGCAGAGAGCAGAGATACTGTTAGTGTGTGTGTGCTATAAGTACTATAAGTACAGTACTATACCGTAAGTAAAATAGGTGTTAGGTTTTACTGAGCTTGCTGGAGAATATGAGTTCTTCTGGTAACTTTGTCACACTCGCTCCTTTCTATTTTTA
>JAQMYJ010000036.1:12581156-12630466 GCA_030014305.1 Clarias laeviceps | reverse complement strand
TATATATATATATATATATATATATATATATATATATATATATATATAGAGAGAGAGAGAGAGAGAGAGAGAGAGAACACACTGGTGCTTTTTCTTTTTAAATATCGCTTTTAGTTATAGTTTACATTTATAATTCAGTCTAATTATAATAAATTTTTAATTCGACTTTATGCATTTTAATATATGTTTTCTTAGAACATGCACTTATTCTTTTCACCCCTTTAAGGGTGAATTTTGATATAGTAAAAATATTAGACAGCAGTGCATTGAGCTATTGTCTGTGTGGGTTTTGCGTGTCCTCCCTGTGTCTGTATCACTAAACTGTGACTTCTCTGGGTTACTCCTACATTGTCGAAAAACCTGCAATTAGGACTGGCTACGTTTAATTGTGACTAGATGTGAATGAGTGTGCTTGTGTGCATGACATACTGCAATAGACAAGCATCCCATCCAGGATCATTGCTGTTGCACCTGGCTCTGAATCCAGTGTGACCAGGTGAAGGAAATTCATTCATTAAAAGAGAATGAGAAATTTACTATAGACACAAAGGATACATGAAGTAAAAAATATGTATATTTTAATATTTATATTTTATGATATGCAGAGCCACACTATGCATTGTACTGGTGCAGTTTGTGCTCGAGTGGTGAGCGGTCACCTGTTCTCTCACACATCACCTGAGGAATCCTATAAGCCAGTGTCACTGAAACAGGACACGAGAGCTCTTTTCGAGCAGTGTCCTAAATTCCTTATTCACTAGATCACTTCAGCATTTGAGGCTGACTTGAGGGAGTCGAAGCTTTTCCGCCTTTCCACTTTTTTACACATGCACTTTTCTGCTTGTCCAAATAAAAAGAGGCAGTCAGTGAAGGTGACCTTTGACCTCCTCCTGCCAGCCTATTCAGCCATGCCTCAGGCAATTATAGTACATGGTAAATTAGAGCAACACATTCAACACACACCTGACATGCGCACACACACACACACACACACACACACACACACACACACACACACACACACACACACACACTTATACAGTACGGGGAGGAAACCACATTCAGTACCAGAGAGAGAGAGAGAGAGAGAGAGAGAGAGAGAGAGAGAGATGGAAACAGATTTAACGAAGAAGCTGCTCTTTGTTGTCATATAGCTCGGGAGCAGATAAGATGGTCAACCTGTTTACAGCTTTGATTGGAATTACACAAGCAGACACCATCCCCCCTGCCGAGGTCCAAATGAGCAGGTCCAAAGGACAGGGAGAGCGGTTAAACGCTACTGAGGGGGAGCTCATTATCTGTGAATGGGGGTGATTAATGTGCGAAAATGAGGCTCGGCGGGATGCTGCACTGGGCCACTGCTGCCTCTGACCCCCATTCACAACCAGGCATTCACCCAAGTGCTCCATGGGGAGGGAGCATCGCAACAAACACACACACAATGCTGCCTTTTCTGTGTCTGATCTCCTGTGTGAGCATGAGTGTGAGGGACGGCATTTGTGTCCATCCCATTGTGTGTGTGTGTGTGTGTGTGTGTGTGTGTGTGTGTGTGTGTGTGTGTGTGTGTGTGTGTGCGCACTGTGCCCACACTGAGGGGTTACATCACTCTCAGAGCTGAGGACAGACAGAGGAGAAAGAGGGGAGGGGGTGGAAGCAGCCGCCAAACAGTATGCAACTCCACCCAGCTCCACTACACTAAAAACAGAATAGCACCACCTATTGGATGTTTACTATGTAAATCAATAATAAGTAAGGTCAGGAAAAGTTTTATTTATTTATTTATTGAATCCTCTTCTGTAGAATTCGAATACTGGATGATGCGGTGAACAAAAAGCTGCTGATTTTCCTCAGACAACTTTCAGCATAAGAGTTATTCAGAGCATAAACATGCACATATACTGTATTTTAACAAAGTTATCGCCGTATCCGATATGTGCTGGATAGCGGTCTGGTAAAGAACTGCTAGTATTAATAGTACAAGGGGTTAAAGGGTGGTGGAGTGGAGAAGGAGGAAGCTCTGGCAAGGTTGAAGGTCAAATGATGAGCGAATACAAAGCCATTACAAAGAAAGCACTTAGCTGGGGTCTGTTTGTGTAGGCAGTGCCAGGGTCAAGCACAGAGAGTGACTCACTCATACACACATGCACACAAATACACACACCCACACACAAAGACAGTGCCACAGAGACACACTCAAAGACCACTTCCCACTTACACACACACACGCACACACACGCACACGCACACGCACACACACACACATATACACACACATATACACACACATATACACACACACACACACTTATGAAAATAAAAAGGAATATGCATGTGAATTCAGCAAACCTCTCCAACTGTCAATATCTCTTTGGGCATCATGCATGCATAATGCAAAGAAACACACAACCCGTCCATCTCAGGCACGTACAGCAGTTACTGCAATATACACCCACATATGAAAATCACTGGAATCCACATGTCTGTTTTCTCCAAAAGTCATGAAGTAATAACCATTTGCTTTGGGATGTGGGCTGACCAAGAGCTGTTATCAAAACAGTATCACTGTGCATCCATTTGCATAATAGCCGGTTCACGAGCCTCTGGTTTCTGCAGTAAATGAAAAGTGATTGACAGAGAGGCAACACAGAGGAGGCAGTGTGGAGGAGGAAGCCCTCATCATACTTACTCAGCATCAACCCTAGAACTTCATGTATATTAGCACATAGCAGCAATATGACGGGTCGCACGGGGCATGTGACTTTCACTATGTCTGCACGTTGTATATTGCAGGGATGCAAATCAAGGTGGTTTAATAAAAAGACATTCTGTTAGTGCAGCAAAGCAGCAAAATGTCACATGATCAGAAGTCGGAAAATGAGGAGTAGATGTCATCACGGTCCGCAGCGCTGTAAAGTATAATTACACTGTGTTAACTTCTCCCTTTCTCTCAGTGTGCATGGTCATCACTAATAGCTGTCTCTGGAGGAACCACTGACTAATCGCTAAGTAATCAACAATGTTGTCAGATTGGTCTCCTGCCGCTTCCGTGGCAATGTGTCAGACACAACAGGCTACCAAGAGTTTTTGGCTCGGGTTCCAAAAGCCTGTTTCCACTGCACCCAGAAGGCTTTGAAATCACAAAACCATGAGGCTTTGGATCCAAGCCCATGACTGTGCAGCTAATCCGTTAAATAAGGGACCCCATGCCAGGGGCCATGGACTAAACATGGAGCCACATGGAACGGAGGTATAATGCACACACTGAATTCACCCAACTGAAGAAATAGAAAGAAAAATAATGCCTTGTATGCAAGTATGTAAATTGATTATGGACACAGTGCTAGGATTATGTTAGAGTGCTTTAAACTTCCAAACCATGGTTGGATCTAATGGGACCAGTGAAAAATATGTTGAATATCATTTAAAGGTTTTTAATTGTACTGGGGATCTTAAACTCCTTTCTTGATACCATTGTAGAGTTAATTCATTATTTTTACATGAGCCCAATACAAATTTGACCAGGACTTCATTTCCCAGATTTTTTCACACTACAGGTTCTTAGCCCCCTAACCTTAGAGAACCCACTATTCAGCATCATTTTAAGCTGTCACTGCTTCTAAAAAAATCTGATACAGCTCACAAAGTGCTCAATTATTATCAGTTTTTTTTCAGTGACTTCAGAGACTGAGATCCCACCAGATGTAACAAACAAAAGTTTTTACTTTAATGTTTAAGCTCATAGAGAGAGTTGCTACATAAAAAAAAATATCCCACCCTGTATGTTTTCTTCTTTTTCGCTCTTATTTGTGCGTTAACAAGTTAATAGTGGTGGAAATAAACACTTCTTATAAGTATCTTATAATACTATTATTTCATTAAAGATGATTTTTTTTTTATCCAACATATAAAGGAATATGCTTTCTTTTTTTAACACTGCTCCATATAGGCCAAGCAGATTACATGCTGTGCACTGAGCTTCGTATCTCTGTGGCACTCTTCACAAAATGCGAATTAATTTTAAATATATTCAATATATTCAATGTACAATGTGCATGTTCATTGAGCATGCTTTTTTGATGTGATGATTAAATGATAATTCTAGACAATTTTACAAGAATTGTTCTCAAAAAAGGGAATTACAAGGAAATGCCAATTTCCTTTTGTGACTCACAGAAGCACTGTACTGTAAGTGCGCCCTAGTTTTATAAAACAGCCCTGGCCAAAAGTTTTGAGAATCTTCTTTTTATTAGTTCCGCTCATGCTTAGTACTGTATTGGGTGCTACGATCCCTCCATTGTTTCCACTCACTCATGGCATCTTCGGCTTCGTCCCATGAAATGTCCAGGATCTTCAGATCCTTGATGAAGATGCATCTCTATCTATAATGCAGGTGTCCTAGGTGATGTTTTCCTCATGGCGGTATCCATCTCACTTTGGGGATTCGGTAGCCCTTCATCTGGAGGACGTGAGCACTGAGGCATAGTCTTTTTTGGGCAACTGTGATATGGAGGCTACACATGCTGCTTCTTCAGAGCACATCACTACCATCTGTCCTACTACTGTCAGGCCAACAGTAAAGCATCCTGAGACCATTCATGTGTTGTTCTCACTCAAGGAAGAGGGCTCACTCTCAATTTTGCCTAAGAACATAGCCATGAATATAGAATAGTACAAAAACATCCTCCAGAGTCCTCACTTCTCTCAACCATCCACGAGGCTTTTCCAGCATGATGGAACAAATTGCCATAAGGCAAAAGTGATAAATAAGTGGCCCAGGAAACTCCCCAGACCTGTGGTCAATCCTTAAGAGGACAAACAAAAATTCTGAAATTCTGTCAAACTCCAAGCATTGATTATGAGAACATGCTGCCATCAGTCAGGCTGTGGCCCAAAAATTGATTGACAGCATATTAGGATGAATTGCAGCGGTCTTAAAAAAGAAGGGTCAACACTGCAAATATTGACCTTTTTTGTAAACTTAATGTAATTGTTAATTAATACTTATGAAATGCTTGTAATTATTCTTCAGTATACCATAGTAACATCCGGCAACAAGATCTAAAAACACTGAAGCAGCAGACTTTGTAAAATGAATATTTATGTCATTGTCAAAACTTTTTTTTTCCACTACAGATTTACAGTCTGATAGAATGTCCAGTGAACTTTTCCTACCTTTATGGAATGTGCCGAATCCAAAAACTTCTTACAATAAGAAGGCTATTATGGTTAATCTTAGCCAAAATACAGTTTCTTCATTTGGGTAATATCGTACTTTTTTTTTTTCATCATAGTTACATTGCTTACCTACTGGGAAAAAAATTTTTTACAGAAAGATCTGCCAAAGGCATCTGGTTAATGAGTTTAAATTTATGTTTCGCAAATTGAATGTTTTTCAATAATTTGGGACAACTTATTTCCATCCCTGTTACTCATTGTTTTACTGCCATTACTTTAAAAGTCATCCAGTACTTACTTTGTTTAAATCTCCATACACACACCTCAGTAAACAGATACCAATACCAATACAATTAATTCACATACATTAAACAGTATGAGCATGTACATTACCTGGAGATTATTGAGCACATACAGTACATTTGGATGTTCTTTATATATCTGTAGATTAATAAAAGCTAATTAAAATGTACAGTAAATGCTATACAATTTATACCTGAATGAAAGAAAGTATATTGATATAGAATATATTGCAGTGGCAGGTGTATCCCTGCCCCCACCACAGCATGCAAACAAACACATGCATGACAAAAAAACACACTTTTCTCACAGATCTCAATGAGGCAGCGGTTTGGTGGTGTGTGAGGCTCTAATTGTGTGTGTAATTGCAGTGCCTAGACCCATCACAGGGCCACAGAAAGAGTGTCACTCTGCTTTAAGAGTCAGCTAAGTGCCTCATCCACTAAAAGCATTTTTAATGTCTCTGTGCAAGTGCTATGTGATGCACCTGTTTTTTTTCCTCCGTGGTCTCTATCAAAAACTTGTATGTGCGCTGGCAGAACAAGAACCATTCACGTGTGAGGTAAAATAGTATGTTAGTTGTACAGGTTCTATTTTGACAGATAAGAGAGTAATGGATCAGTGTCACCTTGCTGAACTGCAGCTCTGGTGCACCATAATGCCTCTCCTGTCACCTCCAGTGCGTTTGTCACCTCTATCTTTTCCTGGATAGCCACTCTCTGTTGCTTGGTCCTGTTGAAGCAGAATAAATGTTACAGAGACAAGGCAATTAGGAGCTCAG
Organism: Clarias laeviceps; assembly: GCA_030014305.1. Taxonomy (NCBI): domain Eukaryota; kingdom Metazoa; phylum Chordata; class Actinopteri; order Siluriformes; family Clariidae; genus Clarias; species Clarias laeviceps. Next base: position 12,624,210 of record JAQMYJ010000036.1, on the reverse strand, counting down.
TTCAAGCTCCATTAACTTCATCTAGTGCTGCTGCTTTAATGCTCTGCTCATTATGTTTTACTGCAGTAGAACCATCAGGTCACACTCCACAGTTATATTTCCATCTGAAACCAGGCATAAGTCATTGTCCCCCTTAGATTTCCTAAATTCTGGCTATGAAGTATCTTAAACCTAGGGAACAGAGTGGCAGTGCCAGTGATATTTCATAAAATATTAAAGAAATTTGATAAAGGGTTGATTCCTCATATTTCGGATTTCAGACTGTGAATGTAATTTCTGAATGGGATTTTCTTGCTTGTGAATGTCATAAGAATTTTCAAAAATATCAAATACCGTGCTAGGAAGTATATTTCCAATGCTACCAAATAAATGAAAAACAGCTTTTTTGTTTTTGACACAATTACATTAATAATAATATACTTTATATATAATATATAATTGATAGATTATGATACATGACGAATGATCAAGTGACTGTAATGTGCATTTGAAATGACAAATGCCAAAATACCTCTTACTCTACCTTGGTAGGTAAAAGTACACGCTGCAGGAGAGTGCCTAGGAGTGTGTTTTGTGTATGCTAAAGTTTATCATGCAGGGATAGCAGTTCATGACAATGGCATGCATCTAAACCAATTTTCTACTTCATGGTTAATAGCTAAAAAAGGTTGTCAATTGGTGGTCTTCTGACTGCCTTCTGAACTCTGGATATTTGCTTATTGCTGAACAAACATCAGGAAACAACACTCTCAGAGAATCAAATTGGAGCAGTCCACTTTTGGATTTGACCCAGAGTGTTTAGCAGGTAACTGCCCACTTATCATTACACAGGGGCTGAAGGGTAAAGTAAAACAGAGTGTCAGCAACTCTTCAAAGTCCTTGAAAGTTGGTGAAGCACTCTGAGTGGGAGACAGCAGACAATGACAGCTCTCATATCAGGAGTGATGCTCAGTCTGGGTCAAGACTTTAGTGGAGAGTCAAATAACATTTGTATTTACTTTTGTGTTTGCAAGTGTGTCAATTGCGTGCATGTGTGCACATACATGTGAGAGCGGGTCAAGCATATTTCACACAATGACGCTGTAAAATCAGTTTTTATCCCTAATAACTTTTTTAAATGTCCCATTTAGAGAAACCGTGCAGAGTGCATGCAAGCCTTTTAACCCATTCAACACTACTTGATTAAATGTGTGGAAGACCAGTAGCTCTAGTGCAGCAGAGAATGGTGTGAAATATACATGTACACTACCAGTCAAAAGCTTGTACACACCTTCTAATCCCATTGTGTTTTCTGTTTTTTTTTTTCTTTCTACATTGTAAAACAATGTTGAAGGCATCCAAAATGAGCAATAATCTCCTTTGAACAGTTGATATTGAGATGTGTCTGCTACCTGTAAAGCCTTCATAACGGTTCTAATCTGAGGTGCTGTTAATTGGTGACTTTGAGACTGGTAACTCTAAATGAACTTCTCTGAAGCAGAGGAAAGTCTTGGCCTTTTTTTGATGGGAAGGTCTCCATGAGAGACAGTTTCATCATGGTGCTTGATGGGTTTTGCAAATGCATTTGATGATACTGTTCTTGCAAGAACTATTGCAGAACAGCTGACTTTTATGTCTTAAAATAACAACTGATTGTTTATGTTGGTGTTACTCAATTACCTAATGCCATATGTGTTATTTTATAATATTTAGTATTGTTCAAGAATAAAGAAAATAAACCAAAACTTGTTTCCAAACTTTGACTGATATGTCTAAGCTTATGACTGGCACTGTAATGTATATGTTTTGCACATTTCTATTAACATACAATTAAATATAACAATAGGGATGAGAAGAGCATCCATCAATTCAGGTTCAAGACATGCCCCAAATTAAAAAAAAAAAAAAAATAATATATATATAAGGTAAGGTTATCCTTTACCTTTTACATAGAAAGCTAGCTTCCTTCAGGGCTTCCATGAAAAATTGTGTTTAAAGAAAAGAAAAGAAGGATAAAAAGCCACAAGAACTGCAGGACAAAAGAGAATTATGCACGTTTTAAAGATGCTGATACTCGCCTTAGACAGGTGCTGGTGGAGGGGGACTGGAAAAAAAAGAGAACAAAATAGAGAGACAGACAGAGAAAGAGCGTGTGAGAGAACTGCTGATCCACTGCAGCCATAGAGCTGGAGGGGGCAGGTGGTTGCTATGGAAATGCCACTGGGTTTGCCCAAGGGCGATAAGTCTGCATGAATCAGAGGAAGGTTAAGGAGAGAAGAAAGAGAAAAAAGAGAAAAAAAGGAAATAGAAAGAGAGAAAGGAAAAGACGAGCAGATGAATGACAGCCTCATGTGGCCTGACAAGCTTTTTAATATACACTTTCTGATAGCAGCCTTAAATTAGAAAGTGCCTCAAAATATTTACTGTATTTTTCATTAACAATATGAATGTGTGTTTTTATGTCGCGTAACAAAAGTGAAGGAAATATAATGAGAAAGAAATGAACACTTACCTTTTCCAACACAGTGACAGCCTATTGAGCTGTCCATAACTTACTATTAGTAACACACCTAGCTGTTCTGGTCCAAACTACATGTTTACATTAAACAATGTAATAACACAAGTATGACCTGAATTAGTGAAACAATGAGAAATCTCAAATGAGCATTCTTTGTGCCTTGGAGATCATTAAAATAGTGTCAGCATCATAACAGGGATGATGCATATCTCTGGTGTTGTGTTTTTTTTTTTTCCATCTATCAACTGTGGTGGACTAAAGGTACATTGGTACACACAAAACCATGGCCAGGTGGTTTCTGACAGCGAAGTTGGAATGAAGAGCGAGGGATGCAAGGAGAAAAAAACAGAGATGGATTGAATCTCAAGCGGTTCGCTCAGTGGATGAAAGTGTAATTTATTACAGGCTACTCAAGGGAGACTGAATATTCTTCCCTGGCATTGTACCCATCGTCTGGTGTCTGTCGAGATGAGGGATGGGGATGTATTAGTGCAAGTCGCACTCTGGGTATTCCTGAAAGACTGCAAAGCTCTGCCTTGTAAGAGTAGCACCAACTTATGCTAAGATCACGTGGGTCGAAAGAGCCTCTAAAGTCTTTTCAAATATCTATCACTTATCCTTCACATCAGTGTTGTAGTTGAATGATTTTTTATGTCTCAATATCTTTAATCATGTGAGAATGTCTTTCCTGAAGCCCTGCAAAAAGCCATCAGTTTACCCTTAAAGTATCATGACTATTTTTACTGCAATGTAAGACAAACTCGAAAACGTATGTGTTTTTTTCTATGTGTGATAAATATTATGATACTCAGTTCTCAATTCCCTAAATAACCTTTTTTTCATTCTTAGGAACTGGCTAGAATATTTAGACATCTGAAAATGTTTTCACATCCAGAAACAGATGGTGTATGGCACCAATATACACTAAGAAATATTCATCACACCAGCTAAAGACCTTCCCAGCCATGTCTGCTAATATCTGCAGGCATCTGAGGTATAACTGCCTCGGCTAACAATTTATCTCCAGCGTCAGTCTTGCACTGGCTTCCCAAAGCTGGTGGAATGACCTCCACAATGGGAGTTCTCATTTAACCACAGTGTTTCAGAGAAAACCATCAATAAACAGCGGCGAGGCACCCGCTAGACAAACCAGCGCTGATGGATGAGAGCCTGCACTTAATTGCTCGGCAAATTAAAAGCTCACCATACTGACAACGAAGTGAGGTGGCGATATTTAAAAACTCATTAAGCATGGATGTTTCATTAGGTAAGAGTCAAGGAGAGCTAGCACATCAGATAGATAAAGAACTCCAGGAAGCATTTGGTTCAGAAAGACTGACGATATGTTAGCGGAGCTTCCTCCGTCTGTGCTCAGTCTTACCAAGGTAATCATTATTTCTTCCAGACTAAAAACTACTCTTGCTTTAGGTAGAGAGGCAGGATATATACTGAGTTTGGTATTCTACAGTATAACTGTATATACAGTATAAAACTGTATGTGATAAGTGATATATAGGATTTATAAAATACTGACATCATCTTATTAATCAAGCCTGCGTTACAAAAGAAACATCCTAGGCATGATTCTGGCAGGCTTAAAGACAACATGCATCCTGTATTCATTCTCAGGTTCTTACAGAACAATCACACGCATTCACACTCGTAATTATGTGAATTATGTGGACATTTGATTACATAAACAAAATGTGATACTGGAATTTACTATGGACAGAGGTGGGTAGAATGTGCTCAAGTAAGAGTATCTGTACTTTAAATTAATATTACACAAATAGAAGTGAAAAGTAGTCATCCAAAATATTACTCAAGTAAGTGTAAAAATGTATTTGGTGAAAAGACTACTCAAGTACTGAGTAACTGTTTCAATCGTAATATCCGATTTATTTATTTAGAAATTATAATAATTCAGTATATATACTGTATATACTATATATAATATGCATATATATTATAATAATTAGATATGCTAAAATTGCAACATTCAATGAAACAGCTAAACTTACCGCAACATGTTTGCTCAGGTTAGAAGTCAAATTTTTATTTTGTAATGTCTGTCTGTTTTAGCAGACAGAGAAGACACCACAGAATGAAGCTGTTCTTTTGCACTGTTTGTAACGAAACATGCTTTGTATTTGATGGCAGGGGTGTTCATCCTCTTCTGTTGTAGCATGGAGACTAATGCTTCTGCTAATTTTATGTTCTGTAATTTTATTCACTGGCTGAAGATTTTTTTCCCGCTATGCCCCCAGTTTGTGTGTGGTCATGTGACTACATGTGGTTACTGTGGCTGATTGGTCAAACAGAGTCATGTGATTATTGTTACTATGTCTGATTGGTGAAACAGTCAGATCCACCGGCTGCATGTGTAGAATAAATGGTATAAAATTTTTTTTTCAAAGAATTACTCAAGGAAATGTAACAGAGTAAATGTAACTCATAACTAGGCACCTCTGACCATGGATGATCATGTCCACAGGTCAATAAATTATTCATGTAAGTAAACTACAACTACATGTTAAAAATGGAACCAGATGCCGAACACATTAAAAATTGGTATGAAAATAAATTGTGGAAAACTGACATATGCAATCAAAGCTCGTGTACTATATAATATATATTATATATATACTGTGTATATATACATACACTACATGTTAAAAAAATGTGTGAACCATAAACACCACATGTGCAAATTTCACATGGGAAAAATGTGATCATTCCCATGTTAAATTTCTGTGTGTCAGCATTACACATATTCATAGGCGAAAAGAAAACATAGCTTGAGTCCTTAATTCAGTTCTTACTTTCTGTGCACGTTCTCCCTGTGTCCACATGGATTTCATCCCAGTTCTCCAGTTGGCTTCCACCTCACAAGAACATGCAGGAAGGTGTACAGTATATGCAAAACGAAGATGCCCTACAGTGTGAATAAGTGTGAGAATGGGTGTGTTCAGTGTTCTCGGGATAAGCCCCAGATCTGTAACCCTAACCAAGATGACGCGCTTAATGAAGACACATGAATGAATTATGCTGATCTATTAAAATGCCAATACAAATCCAGTAGTACATCTATATTAAAAAAAAAAAAAAAACTATTCGATTAAAGCATCATTGGTTGCTCTTTGCCAGTTAACTCCATTTATAGGAAGCTCTAGAATAACATGCTCATATGTACAGTATATATCATCTGCTAACACTTCTCCACTTTACAATATATTCTAAATTAAAAACATTTCTGCTTGTGTATGTTCGTCTCCAAGAAATGTTCTCGTTGATTTCCTTGTCTAAAGCTATATCTTCTAGGATGGAACTGGCCAAAGAAGAGAATGAATACACTCTTGTCCTATACATGGAAAGTAGGGCACAAAATAAACTACTGGCCAAGACACTGCAAAGAACCAACCCTAGCCTCCACATCCCAACACAGCCTCTCCTGAGACTTCACCAATTAAGATTGCTCCCTGAGCACAGAGAGATCTGCTGACATGCTGTCATGTAGATTGAGAGACTGAGTCATTACTGGGAAGCAGTGTTCTTGACTGCAGACAGTAGCAAGAGTGGCTTTAATTGGCAGAGCTTTTGTTTGGGAACCATCGCCGCACCACTTTCTTAAGGTTAGGACTGCGGGGATTTGCTCTTTATGCAAATGGTTCCCCAAATACACTCTTGGGTACAATGAAGACTCAAAAGCCTTCTCTCCTTCCTCACTTCCTCTTTCATATTCATACCTACACAAAGAATTACAGTAGCATCTGTACATCTATTTGTCTGGACCTCTTAAAATTAGCTCTACTTCACTGCTATTTTCTGACCCTTGGTAAATGAAAGCTATTTAGTGTATAGGCTAAAGTACTCAGCGCAATTATTTAACAGACTCTTACACATAGAGTGCAAAATGATAGCACACTTATGATACTAAATATTATTACATGAAAATGAGGCTAACATTTAATGTTTACAGAACAGAATTAAGCTCTTGGTGTTCACTCCTGAAGGCACTGAACCATGCTGCTTGGGCAGTGTTTCAAAGACAGTTACATGTATGAAAAGAGGAATGTGCTTGTCTTTTGTTCAGCCAGACTGGTGGAGAAATATAATTCAAACATCCTGAATATGTTGGAAGCAATTTAATTGTAGACAAATATTGAAACATGAAAAAGAGAATCTAAATATGTGAAACAGAAATGTATGATGCAGGGCTTCATATGACATAGGTATCTTTGATCATTTTTACCATGTTATTCTAATTTTTTTTTTTGTTCTTTTCATTGGAAGGATCATGTGACAGACACAAATATGTATTATCCGCTTTCTCAGCATGATGGGGCGAATCAGTGCTCTCTAAATTCCAACATCAACATTTGTTTTAGCTCAATATAAAAGAGAGAGGGAGGAAATAAGGGAAATATTATATATTCTTTCATTTCCACATAAGGTTAACTTTCCTCCACGAGCAGCCGTAGTCTACCTCACAGCAATGTTTGCTTTAGATCTATCCACAGTAGGCACCAGCAGTGTGCTTGTCAGGCCTTTGAACACTCAAGTGCAAAATCTCTCTGATCATATGGGGAGTCATGAAGTAATGCAGTCATGTCTCCCAGCAAGTGAACACAACTGAAGAACTACTGACAGTCTCTAAACTGAAGGGCAGCTACAAACACATCCCACTGACAGACTGCACACACTGCAATTACTGAGCACTAGTCACCTCCTGTAACTGCCCGAGTGTTTGACTGCCTAAGATTTTCACACAAACAACCTGCAAGGATCTGTTATCCTCGTAAAAGAAAATGGCAAAAACTGACCTGCATGCAAATGGGACGGAGGAAAGTGGAGACATTTTCATTTCTGAACAAAACATTTTCATCTTGTAGAACAGAAGACATAGCGCTTAAGGGGAAAAGGATTGCTAAAATTATGTTAAAAAGCAAACAGAGATTGGTCAAAAGGTCTACCATATCTACCCAAAGCAGACCAGGCACCGCAGGCAGGCAGAACATTTTAGTTTAAGAATAATAATTTAAAAAGAAACGTTCTACAAGATCAACATCAGGTTTCATATGTAAAGGAAAGAGTGAACCTTTATATTATTAATTATTTACTCATTATATCGATTGATCGATCGATCAATCGATAGATACATAGATAGATAGATAGATAGATAGATAGATAGATAGATAGATAGATAGATAGATAGATAAAAAGTTCTACAAAGCAATTACAAAGGAGTTATGAAAGTTTGCATATCTCTCACCTTTTTGATGTGGAGGCGCAAAAGAAAATTTAGGACATTAACTGACACAGAGCTCAATTTTGCCTTGTCTCATTTTTCTAACAATTTACTACAAATTAATGTTATCGACTGGAAATAACAAGTACAATTTCAGCATACACTATATCAGATATTTCACTATATCATACATTTCGCTTTCTTCTCATCACTCTGTTTTTAACACTCTGAAACCACTATTTACCTTGAAAAGCTTCAATAAAGTAACATGCTTTGTTCCAAATATTATCATGCTGTAAATACTCAAATAATTGGAGCTTTCACAGATGAATTTTATTTTTCCACATCGCTGCTTTTCATAACCTATAGGCCTATTTAGAGTGGTACACATGTGGAGAGTTTCACAAATTTACACATATACTGTATGCAGGTTCCCTTTATGCAGCAACGTAGAAAAATAGAGTATTTATGCACAGTATTTGTTTGTTTTTTTATTGCACGTGTTACTGAGGATGAAAAATTAAAAATAGGACACCAACAACACAGACTGCTTTACCCAAAGCTGCATTTACACTGCTTCACTATTTAACTCACACTAGATTGGGACTCAGTATATCTTTTATATAAAAACAGAAAAATGCTGGGGGGAAACTTGGGCAGGAAATTCCACAGGTGCAGCACACGGTAAGGAAAACACAAATGCTGCCCTGTACCCCAAAATCCTCAGCCTGCCAACTCAAACAGCTTCATGCTGGAAGGAAGTGACTGGCTAAACAGAAAACAGAAATTAATGGAATAAAAGGGACGTTATAAAACACATTCATTGGAACTCCTTTAAAAAATGAGGTAGCAAATCACATTGTTGCTTTTTAAGTAATCCCAATTTATTTTTGCAATTTCCAGACAAATACAATTAGATTAAGTATTAACATGACTTTCTTGAATGTTAAAAAGGTAATTTAACAATCCAATCTAATAATCAAGTCAGGATTCAAATCCTAATGTCTTCATCACTGGTAAATACAGTATGTCACCAATAGATGTGGAGACATGTGCTCTTAAGTATTGTGGCAATGTGTATATTTTTTAGTGTCAAACATTTGTATTGACATTTATATGAGCAGACAATAAGTGAAATCAAGTGCTAGTTATTCAATGAATAAGCCTCCATCAATTCCATGATGTGTGAAGATTTAAAAAACATATCAGTGAGATCTTAGCTGACCCCGCTCAAGTTCATTGAATTAATAAAATTTAATATTTATGCTCAATTCACTGAATTTTAAAAGTGCAGATCATATTTAGTTAAGGATTTCTCCATGTAGTCTCCTCAATTTAATGAAACAAAGCTCAATTACAGATGAAATAGTATACAATATATCCAACCCTGTAAAAATGCACAATATTTATAAAAACGACATAATATTTGCTATAACCTCTTCAATGTATAACTATATGCTGTATATTCTGTGTGAGTGAATATCAAATTGTTCCATAACGCTGTGCCTCAGTTCACACACCGTACCCATCCTCCATTTCGCTTGCTCTTTCTGATTGTGTTCTCCAGGCACTTGATAAGATCAGAAAAGCAAATCAAGGCTTCTTTCTTTATCGTGAGAAAAGAACGACACTGCAGGGAGACACTGTCCTTTCTTCATATCTTTGGGTTTGTTGTCTTCTACATAGAGAGTTTAACTAATTATTACATGCAAAAATAAATTAATTAAAATAATAATAATAATTATATATATACTGTGTATATATATATATACATACATACATACACACATGTATATACACCCAAATTGATGCACTAGTCATTGTCAATTTGACCTTTTGCAGAATTCCCTACATTTTGCAAAGCAAATGTTTTGCAGTGTTAAACTTCCCAATAAGGCTTTCTGAAATACAACGGGATTTGCTACTCCAACTTCGTTCAGAATTTTTTTCCAGTTTACCACCATAAACATAAACTGGTCATTGTAGTTGAACACTGTGTAATGTGTTTATTGTTATTTACATTGCGTTAATGTGTTTGTGTCAATTATTGTATTAATGTTTTATTAACTAGTGATTATGTTTTGTTTATTCTAAATAATGTGATAAATAATACTAGTTAAGTGGACTCTACAAGAAATGTGATCCACCTGGTTCACTCACTCATCGCCTATGCCGCTGTATCCTGTATACCGAGTTGCAGGGGACCTGGACCCAATCCTAGGAGACTTAGGGCACGAGGCAGGGTACACCCAGTATGGTGTATGTGGGTGCAAATCTATCACAGGGCACACACGTACACACACTCACACACACACTATGGGCAATTTGGGAATGCCAATTATCTTAATCTGCATGTCTTTGGACTGTGGGAGGAAAGCAGAGTACCACTATGGAATTCCAAAAAGCACAGGGAGAAGATGCAAACTCCCTGCTCTCACTCACTCATCTTCTATACCGCTTTATCCTGTCTTTAGGGTCGCGGGGGGACCTGGAGCTTATCCCAGGAAGCTTAAGGCACAAGGCGGGGTACACCCTGGACAGGGTGCCAATCGATCACAGGGCAAACACACACATACACACTCATTCACACACTACGGGCAATTTGGGGACACCAATTAGGCTAACCTGCATATCTTTGTACTGTGGGAGGGAACCAGAGTACCCGGAGGAAACCCACCAAGCGGGGAGAACATGCAAACTCCTTGCACACATAGACGAGAATCGAGCCTGGCCGGAAATCGAACCCGGACCCTGGAGGTGCAAGGCGACAGTGCTAACCACTACAGCACCGTGCCACCATCTTTATATATATCTTTACATCATATAATTATATATCAAGTCCAATGCATTCTTTTCAGTTTGTCAGAACTTACCTCATGCACGTTTCATATAAGGTTATACATCTAAATTTGATTCCAGTTTATACCAGTATCCTGTAAAGGAGCAGGCATAATGATGTTATAGGCTGATGAATTCCAATAGTGGCCAAAATTACTAGCTAACTAATACCTGAAGTCTAGATTATATTGTTAGAAATGGCACATGGATTTCAGCTTATAGCACAAAATCTATGACTGTGCATTTTATGACTCTAAAATCTCAAGCTATCTGACATTGACTAGTTGACTATCCACCAATTAATATTGCAATGAAGTGACTGGTGTAGTTACTGACTAATTTTAACCGAACAGTTTGATCCATTCAGCTATCATTCAACCATTCAACAGAACAAGAGAAAGTTAAATAAATAAATTGCTTGCTATTAGCATACCTCACATAACAATGGTTATGAGCTTTCACTGCAAGCATAGCATAAGCAAGACATAATTTTAGCCATATCTACCAAAGGAGGAGCAGGAATTTGTTGTGCTTGCATACAGTAACTGTGATAAGTTATAATTAAAAAATTTAAGTATAGTGCTGGACCATAAACTTCTTGGAAGAAATGTGGTTTACTCTGTATTAGAGATCACTTAAATACTTGGTGAAGGTGCATCATAAAGAAATCATAGAAATCATAGCTATGTTTAATAGTAAAAGTAAGAGCATTTTACATGCACAATGTGATGAGAACTTAGAGGACTGGCACTAAACATCTTATTACAGTAGCAGAACTACCGCAAGGGATTTTGCTTCAAAATCATTTTGCTATCACAGGGTCGTGTTGTGGTGTCCTTTAAGGTCAGTTTGTTTAACAGTTTATTCAGACTATCTAAATATATATATATTTTTTTTTGCCATGAAAATCTGTCAGGTGTTTTTTTTTTTTTTTACTTGTAGTTGATTTTTTTTATTATTATTATTCTTGCAAACTTTTTAATTTTGAAAGTTAAAGCTGTTTAGGTTCACAAGCAAACAATTTGATGTCAAATAGTGCCATTTCTTTATAACATCAAACATATTTTAAATCATTCTAAAATTTTAATTGTTTAAGTTATAAGTTGCTTTAGTTAATAGTCAAATAGTGGCATTAAACACTAATGGATTTAAATGCACTAGTGCATATAAATGCATTTTGTCTCAGACTGCCTTAAATACGAATATACTGTAAGAGAATCAGATTCAGACCTTTGAATATTAAGTTTGAGAACACCTTCCTTAGACAATGGCACAATAACAATGCCTACACAGTGGGTATGAAAAAGAAACACCCCATCTTTAAAATAATCACATTTTGTTGCTTTGCAGCCTGACATGAAAACTGACACTGAAAGTTGACTAAAAGTTTGTGTTTTGTCCAGCTGTATTTACTAAGTGCAACTTTTAACATCCTAGTGAAAGTTGTCAGACTCAAAATAAAAAAACAAAACAGAAACACTCTTTGGTAATGCCCTGTTATGGGGGTTTCTCATAAGAAATAGTCCTGATGCATAATATCTTCATTCCATTCATAATGTTTCATGGGAATTCCATGAATTAGGGGGTCTTAGATATAGCATTATCACAGATGTACAGTATATGTTAATAGAAATATAAACAATGATATAAACAGATGATAAAAAAGGTCTCACACCTCATCACCTGAGTGATCTTCTATGATCCTCCATCCTCCATTAATCAAAAGGTATAAGCTCTTTGTTGGTACCTTGTGTAATAAGGATTACAGGGCGAGACAGAGCTGTCTCTTACAAATCCTCCAGTTATGGAATTTCCACACTATTAATGATCAGGACTCAGACATAGTCTCAGTGTTTAAGTATAGGCTGAAAAAGAGTTTGTTTAGTCAAGCATTTTATATATAGTTTTTTCATAAGTAAAGAAGCAGAGCTGGGGAATCATGGGCATAGAGTTCTATTGTAAACTGGTATGTTTGGACGCTGTCTCATGAATTCACTCTGGTTTGGTGACCATGAAAACACTCGTTGCCTTATTTCCCAAGAAACCTTCAGGTTCTCCCATCTAGTTATGCTGTCATAATTAGACCTGCTGGAGTCCTTTCTTGCACAAAATATCCATTACATGATTGTCTCTCCCTCCTAAACACAGCTCACAATCCTTAGATACCAGTGGTCCTGTCTGCTTCTGGCAGGAGTTTTGGTGTTTTTGGGACTGAGATTATCATGAATAGTTTTGTACTCAAGTGGCCATCAGTGAACAGTGGGTAACCTCAACAACGAGCACTTTTTGATAAATAAAACACGTTTCCTGTTATATTCTTTTAACCATTTAACAGTTAGGGATTTATTTATGGTCATACTATTTGCCAATATCGCCTCCAACGTTCTGATTAGGGACGAATTGACCAAGTTATAAATCTATTTTTTCATTTATCTTTAAAAGTTGTTTATGATGATGTTTATTGATAAACGTGCTATTTAAATAAAATTTAATTGAATTAAACATTGCAAAAGATAGATATCATGGCCTTAAATATAATATGGATTGAAGTGAAAACTTGTTTACAGTACTTTGAAAGCTGTGTGTCTGGGTTGTTCTGTATGTAAGGAATGAAAGAGAAATGAACATGATAGCAGGATGATCATAAGTTCCATCGTCTGACAGATTTTAGAGTTAATGTTGATGAGACCAAAGAGTGAGTGGCCTGAGTAATGTCTACACTGAGGACTTCATCATGGGTTGAGAGAGATGTAAGACATAAGCCCTTTCAGTTGGTGTTAGGTGACATGATTGTCTGGTGTGATGGCTTTTTTCCAAAAAATAGGGAGTTTGGAAACTTCTCTTGTAATAGACAAAAAGTAAAATGAAATAGATCAGGAGATTGAAACTATTGAAAAACAGTGCAAAATAGAGAGTAAGCACAGCTTACGATCAGCTCCTTGAAGTGCTGATAAAATGCTATTAACCTATTATAAAATATATAAACACCATAGAGCACAACAGGTTGTGTTGAAATGGGAACTACAGCATGTTATAAATTTACTTATTATTGTGGCTCACTGAAGCAATACTGTGTCATGCATATTATCACATTAAATGCAGACATGCTCCTACCTACAATTCATAGAAAGGAGAAGGCTATAGACAGCAAAAGCTTTCTAGAACATATTTCTAAACCATTTGGTATCATTGCAGTGCAATGAATAGTTATAAAGACATCAGTGATAGTAGTCGCAAATTTAGAGCTCCATTCATGAATATAGATATGTAAAATCCCATAACAGCATAAATGATTAAATGATTGTTTTTACAAAATAAAAAAAATATATTATATTTGTTATCATTTAAAAGGTTTTTGATGTAAAACAAGTATATGATGTAACTTAATTATAAGATGCTAGCTTATGAAAGCCAACTTAATGACATTAAGATCTTCATAAAAATTAAGGAGTAGGGCATTGTGTACTTTCCCAGACACATTTGGTTACAAATCAAAAAATTGATGAAAATAAGGCTTACAATAATGTAGTCCAGCAAGATTAGTATAATTTATTCTGTGTCTTGATTAAACATCCTTCTAAAGTCTAACATATAAAATGAGATACCGTATCTAGGATAGTATAATTGTTTGTACTTAACAATAAGTAATAAGTAACACTTCTATTAGAAGCACTTCTTAGCAGACCTAAGGTTAATGCAATAATTCAGGTTTAAATCCTACTGTGCCATATGTGCCTCAAAATATTGCAAATTCAAATAATGTCATTATCACTGAGAGTAAAAAAACAGCAGGGTGTGCATGATCCCATGGTGTGAGTCATTGAGTAGTGTTCTTTAGTCAGTGTGTTAAAGTTGTTCAGCAAGACCATGCGGTGAGTTGAACAAGAAGTGGCAACTGGTAAGTCTTGTATACAGCAGCACAGCACAGGAGTACTGTATGGTCACAAGACTAAGGAGGCACTGATTACTCTAGACTCTAGAGAAAGACCATGATAAAATAAAAGAGATTAATTAATGGCTGGCTGATGAAAGTACATTGTCTACTTTACTGAAAGGGGTTAAAATCATGATAATGCATAAAGAAAATACAACATGCCAATTTTATGTTTCCAAAGTAGTAACAGGAAATGCTATGACTCTTTCTCAATTACCTGAGTTTAAGTGAAGAACACACTGAACATTAAAGCACACCTCATGCACACAAATCCACTACATATACACATGTAGTGTGTTATAAAAGTGGTACCTCTGCCCGTCAGTGGAGCTGGCTCTGAGCACTTCACCACTAATTGCCTCAGGTGCTAAATTTAGAGAGAGAGGGGGAGAGAGAGAAAGAGAGAGAGAGAAAGAGAGGATAAAAAAAAAGTTGAGAACACACATTTATAAGTGAAGTAAGATGGAAGAGAAGGAAGCTTGGGAAAATAAGGTGGAGAAAGAAAAAAAGACTGAGTGAGCTTTGATCACAAATACAGACTGCAGTAAGAAACCTCTGTCTGTAGCTGGAAGGCAATGAGGTATGTTTCCCAGCCATGCTCTCAACCCCCCCGGGAACATCAGAACTATTCCATATGCCACCACGCATGTCAATCAGAGTGGAGCTGCGAAGGCCGTCTCACTACAATCCATCATCCACTCATGAGCCAAAGCTCAGGATTTATTTTTGTCATTACGGGTGGTTCAAGAGCTCCAAAGCGTTACCATTGCAGCCAAACAATGTGAACATTTAATAATGTTAATCACACTATTTAATGATGTATGATTTATGCTATATCAGTGTAATCATACTCAATCAAGACAACAGTACAATAGCAGCATGTAGTCAAAACAGTACCAGTGATTGCACAATGCAAGAGGGTCACACTGCTATTACTGTAGCCATTACAGATCTGTCAATCATATTCAATCATATCAGGACAAGGCAAGCCACCACTGATATGTGACCTCTGATCACTTAACTGATTAAAGCCTTGAACATCTGCATAAACTGATGAAGCCGCTGTCAGACAATCTTTATCACTATTAAGTCCTGGGAAATATTCCTAAGAGGACAAAGTGTACTCTAAACATATTATTTTCAGAAATTATTTTCTTAATCCTTTCTTTCCCTAGTGACAATGTTTTCTGCATTTGTACAAAGCAAATGACAAAGGTTTGACAATTATTGACAAAAATATCAGCTATATATATCTCTTTTTTCCTCATCATTGTACACACAATGTTCCACAATGACAAAGTAAAAATAAATGTTTATAGTTTTTTGTAAATTCAGTAAAAATATAATGACTAAAATGTTCAATTTAAATAAGCATTCAGATCCATCAGTTAATACTTGGCCAAATCACCTTCGGCAGCAATGACAGCCTCAAATCTGTTTGTGAATGATGCTACAAGCTTGGCACACTTTACTTTTGGATTTTTTTATTCTATTCTTCTTGGCAGGATCATTCAGCTAAACCAGATTGAATGGGCAGGGTCAATGCACAGCCATTTTCAGGTCTCTCCAGAAATGTTCTATTGAAGGTCTGGACTCTGGTTTGGCCAATACAGGACTTTTAAATAATTGTTTTAAAGCTACTCCTGTGTTTTCTATGTTTTATGCTTTGGGTCATTGTCTTGTTGAACTGTAAACCTTAATCCCATCCTAACATCCTGAGCAGTCTGGAGAATGTTTTCACTCAGGATAGCTCTTTATTTTATCTACAGTAATTCAATTTACCTTCTATACTGGGTAATCTCTCAGTCCCAGTAACAGAAAAATATCCCCACTTCATGATACTGCCACCACCATCTTTACCTGTAGGCATGGTTTTAATAAGGTGATGTGCAGTGTTTACCGATTTACTGATTCCAAATAGTTCAATCTGTAGGTCATCAGACCATAGGATTTTGTTTCTCATGGTCTGAGAGTTCTTCGGGAGCTGTTTGGCAAACTTTGGGTTTTTTTGAGAAATGGCTTTTATCTGACCACTGTACCATATAGCCCTGATCAGTGTAGTGCTGCACCAATTGCTTTCCTTATGTAAGTCTTTCCCATCTCCATAGAGAACTAATTTATCGAGACCCTTAGATTCTTAGTTACCTCTCTGACCAAGGCCTTTCATCCCCATTTACTCAGTTTGGACGACCAGATCTGAAAGACTGTTGTTTGTTCCAAATCTCGTCCATTTGTGAATGATGGAGGCTATTGTACTATTGGGTGCTTTCAATGCTAAAGAAAGTTTCTTGCATCCTATGTTTTTTTTTTGTTTTAAAAAACTGGTGACAGGATCTTGGACACCCAAAGCCCACCCATGCCTGCAGGGACCAAAGGCCAGCATGTCTTGACTTGTACGTGTCCCAGTCGGAAAGAGCCCAAGGCAGGTGACCCTCCAAATTCCCCACACAACCATCCAACTGACCACCCATGCCATGCACTCAAACAAATCTGATCCAAAAAGGCCCCACCGCGCACTCAACAGCACCATTGGATCCACAAATATACAGTGTAACTAATCAGAAATGCAGCTCAGTGGACCAAACCTATAATAGGATCTTCTGTTTTTACACATCAAAGAACAAGAAGCCTATGACTATTAGCAGTCAACTGTAAGAGGAGTATTCACGACCACACACTGCTGAGTTGAAGTCTGATTTTTTTTGTGTTTATTTCTTTTATAAGAAATTCCTTTTTTTCTTTTACCTGACTAATTAAAAGTCTTTGTGAATGCTTTGTTATGGTTAAGGCATTAATGTTTCAATTGCCTTCCAGATATGAAATAACTGTCAGTCATCAGTGGCAGGGGCAGAGGAAAGATTATTTTGAATTACAATAGCAAACCATAATGGGAGTCAAAATGTCCGCGGAACAAACAATGAAATAAAGGAAATCAAACTTAAGTCTCTGATGAGAGTCAGAGGACAATTGAATGCATTATATACAATAAGACAGATGTGTCTGACATCATTATTGCACAGAAGGGGCTGGGTTTATACCAGATACAGATAGGAAAGGTATTATTCAATTGAGATTCATGACAGGAGGGGCTATATATCCATAAATGCATTTGTAATTCATTATGAATATACACTCTATCATTTAGCAGCTGATAGGCAAACAAATTGATTTGTCAAAGGCATTGGTTTGGCATCCATGTTAAAGAAATAAAGTATGCAATAACTCACTAAAATATAACTAACTAAATATAATAAATAAAAATTATGAAGACAGTAAGCCTTGATTTTGGTATTTTATTCAAAACATACAGTATGATTGAGACAACAAACTGAGACAATATGTCTAATGTAGCAATAGAAAGAAAAATTGTTTCTGCACTCTTGTTTTTCATAAAACATATTTTTTATTATTTTTTTCTATAAAACTTATAATTCTTTTTTAATGCTCTTAATTAAAAAATCAGTGTCCTCAACCTTACAATAACCCATTACTTTTGTTTTATTGACATTGACACACAATTAAAACTCTTTTCTATATAAGAATGTCTAAATCACTGAAATTATTGTTCAAGGTCTCTTTAGCTTCTAATTAAAAAGGGACATAAGACATAAGAGCAAAAAAGGTCAGCAAAGATGCCTTGTTGAAACTATTAGCTTAATCACTCATTTCAGTGGTACTGTGAACTAATTACTGTACAGCAAGACAGAACGATCTGAGGCAAAAGAGCAAAATTCTACAGCCAATTAACCAAATATCATCTATTAATAACAATGAGATTATTTTACTGCTGTCAGTGTATATACCTCATATAACTAGCAGTACTGCACAATACAGTATATGTGTATGCATTGTGTTTTATCAATGATTATTGGGCAGTAATTATAAAAACAAATGCTGCTAATCTGTTGATGGCAGTTACTGTAAAAGCACAGTTTAAGGCTAATGGTGTTTCATGATTGTTTAGCAGGAGGCCAGACACAGAGGCAGTCTGAGACGTCTCTCTTACCTCTATCAGCATCTCTTTCTCTGTTTAAACTCTACATGAAACCCTCTGGGGAGCTGTGGGATAAGATCCTTCTCCAGCCTTTTTGTCGTTTTCTTCTCTTCACCAGGCTCCATCCATCCTCCCTCAGGATAAGAACTCTGCTCTTTTGCCCTGCTCTCCAGCCTCCCGCTCTTCACTTCTCTTGCACACACAATGGACCACAAAAAAAAAAAAAAAAAAAAAAAAACACACACACAAACTAAAGATTAGGTCTATGGGAGCAACCAATGCTCAGGTTCCTTAGATACTGTAAGCAAGACAGACTGGGAGAAAGCCAGTGTGTGTGACTGTGTGTAGACAAAAAGAGTGAATCAGAATGGACTGTCAAATGCTGCTGTACTTTAACAATGTTGTTTATCCTTGGGATAAGATCAAATAGACATTATATCATATCCAGTTATTCTATTACTGCATTATTGAGTTTTCAGGAGTAACTGGAAAGTAATGCCCAGTAGTGTTCCGGTAAACATTTTCTTCATCATCCTTCAACATCGTAAACATATTTCTACAAGCTGACAGGTATAAAAATACACATATACTAATACTCATATATAATAATTCATACATTTTGATCAAAGGTCTACAGTCCTACATCAAACTGGGGCGAAAAACTAACAGTTATAATGGACTATAACAGAAATGACAGGTTGTGGTCGTCACTGGTGTCCTGAAGTGTTCCCTCTCCCTATTCACTCTGCCGGCACTGTAAATGTCATCACTTTTTCCCTTCCATCTCAGGCAAACCTCTGCGGGCCCTCTCGTTTATCTCTCCCTCCATCATCTCTACCTTCACAAAAGACCTTTTATTTCTCTATTGTATTCCGTCCCTCGGCACATGGTGCATGATTGCACGGGTAGGCAGCCATCGGTTTTACCCTAGAGAGAAGCGATGGAGGACTTCAAAGCCTTTTTGGATCCATCTCAATGGAAGAACGGGTTAGAATTGCTTCATTACTCTACAGATTATTCCTATAAACCAGAAGCCACAGCATTTACACCACTTCAGGGTTAAAAACTTTCAACTGAGAGGCAATCAACTTAAAACATTTTGGCTGATTGTAAATATGACAGTTTGTTGTTTGGAAATAAAGATCTTTTTATGCTGCATGCTAGCACAAAGTTTTACTACATGCAGATTACCCATGCATATACAATATTGTTTAATGTAAATGTCATTAAATTAAGGCCAACTATTTTATTGAACTACTTGTATAAATTTAAAAACACAGTAATGTCCTTTCTTGCATAGGATATCCGTATCTTGAGCTACAACAAACATGCTTCCTTGGTTCAATGTATTCCTTGCTCAAGTACTCAATATTTTCATATAATTTTACCCTACGTATAAGTATAATATAAAATTTACATTATGAAATGTATCTTTTGCTATTCAGTGAAACATTTCACTACAGTTCCACATTATGCAGCTGCTTTACTGACTATTACATTTTTACAGATAAAAAAAATAATTACTACTATTTTATCCGTATCTTTTATCCGTTTATTATAGTGTATTAAAAAATCAAACCATGATGTACAATTCATGTTGTAGATCTCCAGGAAGTTAATCCATTCAATCACTCTTAGGACTATGGTATATGCTTAGTAGAGTATTTGCTAAGAAATCATTTTGAGTTGTGTGTGACATTTTGTGTATAAAATTTTGAGAACAGTTGGAAAGTTCTTGCTCACCGCATCCTCTCTGCAGTCTGTGGTGATATGCATAGGTTTGGCAGGCCGACCTTGGGAGGATCAGCACAAGCACACAGGGAGAGCAGCTCTTTGATATTCACAATCAAAGACCTCCCATGTCTGCCGCTGAGAGGAAGGTTACTTTTGTAGTTGTTGTTGTTTTCTCTAATACACAATACAAAGGCTGCTGACCATGACTTTCATGCTGCTGTTCTGTTTGTGAAGGTCGGGGAAAGAGGTTTTAATTACCTGGTAAAAGAGCAGTATGGCACAACAGGCTTTTATAAAAGGGAAATGGGTCAGTTCTGAAGATCAAACATGCAGCCTAAGCAACACATACTGCAAAACTACACACATACAATACCAGTCAAAGTTTAGTTTAACCTTCTAATTTAATAGTCTTTATTTAGTTTTAATAATTTTTATTTATTTTAATTTTTTTCTGCATTGTAGAATAATGCTCAATGCATCTGGTACTGTACATACATATACTGTACACACACAAACACACAAATAAACTTACAGACATAAATACACTAATGTTTACTGGTTTAAATTTGCACCCAATGCAATTGTTAAAGGGTTTGTGCATGTTGGTGAGGGATCAGAATTTTTACCTGAATTTCAATTAGACCAAAAGTGACAAAATGTGTTTCTCAATTAGAATAAATGAAGTTTGAGAACTGCACAGATCACTATAATTACAGGTTAATATGTGCTCCATTAAGCACATAAACAACCTTTGGTTTGTTTGTCTGTTTGACCAAAAAGTAAACTTATACAATTTATAAAAAGTATGCAGTTTTATAAGAATTACAGTTAGAAAGTATGGAAGAAAGTCTTTGGGGCAGGTTGTTGAAATCCTTTGGATTTTAGTAAAGAGCAGAGCCATGCACAGAGCGGAGGAAAGCTAATAAGCCTCTCTCTCAAGTTAAGATTAAGAACATTGGTTCAGTGAACACTAATTGTAATAGTTCGGTGGATAAGGAGTTTTTGATCTTGTTTTTGTTTTTATGATATATGTATAGGCCACTGCTTATTTAGGGGAAAAATCCATTCACTTTTTTTTTTTTTTTCGACTGACTGGAACAGGATTAAACCCAGCAGCAGTCCTACGTTATGTGACTGCACTGAGCACTCCTGTATTCTAATGTTGCTCCTAATCGGCGTGCAGGCAATTTCCTGAAAGTGCAATCACATGGTTCAGTGTGCACATCTTAATGTTACACTCCAACAGTGAAGTAGAGCTCAGAGTATCACACCTCTGAAACTATTAGTGTGTCTAAGTATTAAGGTAGAAAAGGAAAAAAAAAAAAGACATGAAGAAATTCCTGCACTGGAAAATCATGCACAAACATGCATTCAAAAACACACAAACATTCACTCAGATACAGTTATGCATGTAGTGTTCTATTTCTGTTCATCTACTCCTCACTTTGCTTCTCACTTCAGCTCCAATCACAGTGCTTCTTTCTGTTGCTTGATCAGTGATGGCTGCCATGAGTAAATTAAATGCATTCAGTGAATTTTTGAAGAATGTTGACAAAAACAGTGTTTTCTGTCTGTTACTGCCTTTGTACTGTAGTTACCCCAGCATTCAAGAACTACAGGTAGGCATTGTTTATTGTTGCAATATGTTCTATGAAATATGACATTATGCATTTGGATGACGTGTGACAGCCATATTATAAACTTAACAAGACTATGAGGGACTCTATAATGTAACCTTCTTTTTCATTTCCAAATCAATACATTACCTCTTGCTCCTGCTATCTAGAACTGATTTTGCTGCATTTGCTATGATGCATGTCACAGAAGAGCCATTTATGGAAGAACACTAAGCAAATAAATAGCATTACAACGTAATGTGTGCAGAAAGCTGTTGCGTTTCTTAAGTCCGGTTCTATTCACTCCATCCCATTTTCCATTTAGATTTGTGAACTTTACTATACCCTTATGGAAACACGGACATATATATATACTCAGACAATGCATAAACAGACATTATGCTGCACATGCTTGTGATAAGCCGATGTCATTAACTACTGAAGGGAAACTGAAACTGGCAGAGGAGTAGGCTGATGATGCATTACAAACTGAAAAGATGAAAAGTCTTGCTATTGTGTGTAATGTTTCTCAGGATCTTCAACAATCTTTCCAATTCAATAGAAATCTTTCTAATCTTTTTACTTAAGCAATCTGATCTACTTAAAAAGCTTTTGTGTGCAACAATTTTTTCCATGTTCTAAATTGCTGGCAGTGACTCACTATAAAACACAATTAAAGCATGAGGTTTTTGTTTGTTTGTTTATTTATTTATTTATTAAACCTCAACCGACAGTTATAGATTTTGCAAAAATGCTCAAAATTCTCACTGATATAATCAAAACATTTATTTAACATTTAACATCTTTTGGCATTTATTATCACCCTTGTGATGAAGAAAACATAAACAAAATATTTTCTATCCTTGAATGGTGATATATACACCAATAAGCCACAAGCACAAATCAACCATCCATACTATTAAAACCACCACCGATAAAATTGAATATCTTGTCACAATGCCACCTGTGGAACGAGGGAGTGGTAAATACTAGGCAGCAAGTAAAAGAGTCTGTTGTCTGTACTAACTGATGAATACCAGAAACACCTGCCTCATGGCAACACCTGCCATTTTAGAGATACTCCGACCCAGTCTTCCAGCCCTGACAGCCTGGTCTTTGTCAGAGTCACTCAGATGCTCAAATTTGTCCATTTTTACTGCTTCCAAGACATTGACTGTTAACTTGCTACCTAATATAACCCCCCTCTTGACATGTGTCAATGTAACAAGAAAATGCTATTGACATCATCTGGCAGTGGTTTTAATGTTGTGGCTGATCAACCATAACATTAAAACCACGCTTCTTCTTTCTGTGTGATCATGTATTTCCTCCAAGCTCTCTGATATCGTTTCACATCCCAAAAATAATACTATTATATGGCATGGCTATTCTAAATTGCCCCTAGATGTGAATGAGTTCATGTCTGTTTGTGTGCATGGTGTTCTATGATGTACTGGCGTCTCATCCGGGGTGTATTCCCAACCTGTGATCTACTGCAACTCAGACCAGGATAAAGAGCTTACTGTGGAGGAATGAGTGAATCCCATCTAGTTGTCCCATCAACCTGCCAAGGTACTAAAGGGATGAGTTCTAAACCACAAAAACACAAAAACTGATGCACAGGCACAAAAAAGACAGACATTGCAAACAAAAACCTTCAAGAAAAATCCACACACGACCGCACACTCCACATGTGTGCACTCGAATTCAGAGGATTACTGAAGAGTGCCAGATGTTCCGTGCATGTAAGACAGAGGGAAGTGAATGCAGATAAGGCTCTAGGGAGAGGATTCCTGCTGAGGGTTTCCCTTTATCTTACCTCCCCCTACTGGCTGCTTAAGTCCCTCCTGCTCTCACTCCTCACAACCTTTTCACACAGATTAGGGGTGTTTTCATTTTATCATCATCTCTTTCACAACATACTGTATATACTGTATATTGCGACTTACGAGGCAGTGTAAAAGTCTGGTGACGTTCAGGAAAAGTTTGATTTAAGATGGATGGTGTCTGAGCTCCTAACACACAATATGACGCATACTGTGATTCTTTCTACAGTTTCTAATCACTGCAGTAACTCAGGCAGACAGATCATTTTGATGAATATATAATTGTTGTTATATGATATGTGTGCTGGCACAAAAGTGTAAGTGTTTAAAATCATAACAATACTTAGAAAGGGTTGAAGTGGGAGAAATCCAAGGGGGAGTTCTCTCCCACACAGACATGCACAAATGGTGAGAATATAGAAAAGGACTGGCCATCTCTTTTGTAGCTCTCGTGCTGCTGTGCTGTGAGTGTGATGGGGGAGTTGATGGCTGAATAGGGGCTCAGTTACAGACCTTTGGGCCAGTGTGAGTGCGGTGCATTGATCCAGAGTTAGAGAGCCCCAGCACAATAGATGGATTACAAATGCCAGGGCTGGAGCTCCTCCCCTACGTACCCATGTGTCCACACAATGAACAGGAATGATACACACACGCACACACACACTCATACGCGCACACACTAAATTCTACTCTACTACTACAAACTACAAGGTAATATTTTTATGTTTGTGGTTAAGTGGTCAGGCTTTTATGGCAGGAATTTACCATCCATAAAGCATCATGGACAGCACGAGAAGAAAAAATGAAACTGACCAACCTATGCATGTAAGCTTAGGTGATAAAAGAAATAATAATCAAATATAGAATAGAATCATAAATATGAATAAATTTTAGCCATAGTCGTGTAAGGGCAATTTAACCTTAGCTGCCCACTCTTTTGCATTTTTTGTCAGAGTGGATTGGCAACACTACACACCGTGCCACTGCGCTGCCCTAAAACAAACCAATAATAATAATCATCATCAACATCATCAAGGTACATTCATCTTTAGTAACCACTTTAAGATGGTCAGAATCACGGATTATACCTTGGTAACATGGGCCACAAGGCAGGATTATTCAACCTGAACAGAATGTCAGTCTATAACAGTGCACCATGTCCACACACACACACACACACACGCACGCAAATACCTTCACAAGCAATTTAATGTAACCAGTCTGCCTAGCTGCATGTTTCTGGACAGTGTGAGAAAACTGGAGAACCCGGAGAAATCCATGTAAATAGTGAGAGAACATGCGGCACCCTGAGCTTAAAACCTCGAAGCTGGGAGCTGGCAACACTAATTGTTCATGCAAAACAAAGGGGGAAAAAACGTTTATGTGTGTGTGCGAAGTATGCAAGTCATAATGAATGAGAATATTAATCAATCACATGACGATGCCTTTTAGGAATGTGGTCTAAACTGTTATAACTTAATCTTCCCTCAGTGTAAAATCTACACATTATTGACCACATTATCGCTTGAATGTTTAATACTCTCTGCATTGTACTGAGCAAACACCATAATCTCCCATTAACAGAGTACACCTTAAGAAAGTATAGTTGTTTTTTTTTACCCTGTTAGTAATTCTAGACAGTACGCAGTTTCTGTTTAGGGAACGGCTGTTAATATTCACTCACACAAAAATAAAACTTATACAGGAGAAAACAAATTGCAGAGGAGGAACAACATTGAAGAAGCATGGCATTGACACAGAAAGAGACGGTGTGACGGTGTGTGTGTGTGTGTGTGAGAGAGAGAGAGAGAGAGAGAGAGAGCAATAGACAGACTGCTCTGACTGTTCAGGGTCAAATTCAAAAACACACACTCCTGTTTATGTCTCCCCCGGTTCACAGAGCTATTCATTAGGCCTCTGTGTAAATCAATCTGCTGCTTTCTAAAACAGCGTCAATTTGAGCGTGACGCCTGTCAGCTTGACGTCGCTCTGTGGATATTTAACTTGAAGCCCAATTAATCATCATGATTAATTCCTGAACAAACCAGCTGCAACTGTTCAGTAAAGCAACTTCTTCCTCTCCAAAAAGCACAGGGAAGAAAAAGAAGAAGACGAAAGTGGGGGGGGGGGGCGGGGGCATACTGAGCTGCTTTTCTAACTCATGATCCCTGGAGAAGGAGACAGAAAAGTAAAAAGGAAGAAAAGAGAGAGGTGTAAAGAAAAGACTGACAGAGGACAAGAGTGATGGTGGGTAAGAGTTAACTATTTACAAGAGAAGAAGCGAACAGAAAAGGCAGGATGAATTTAACTAAGCTGTGTTGGCATCTGTGTGTGTGTGTGTGTGTGTGTGTGCGCACGCGCTCAAGTCAACAGTGGAGGTGTTCTTGCTCCCGTAGTCATTAGTTATCTTCATATGCTTGGATAATTAAGACTCCAGTTGGAGATAATTTCCCTTTTAATGAACAACCACAGAGACTTCACATTGTGGTTTTAACATGTCCTGTTGGTCACAACAAGCTTGAGTTAATATACTATATTAAAGGTTAAAAGGTTATTTTGGTTTTACATTTGTTTATTTTCCCAATTTGAATTTAACATTCATGCATAAATTTTATATTTAAGTACTGTATATACATTGTAATTGTAATCTTATACTTAGTTCTATATAATGTGTCTGCTTTGGGATTCTTATGACTAAAGCTGATTAGGCAACTAGGAAGGTTAGGCCTTAGTAGGTAGGAAGTACAGTATGATGGGTATATCCTGTGGGTTTGTCTATCCTTAACCAGATTCCAGGTTCACTTCACGTAAAGAGAGCCAAAAATATTCTTTTCATTGAAATTATAGTGTGTGTGTGTGTGTGTGTGTGTGTGTGAGTGAGACAGAGAGAGAGAGAGAGAGAGAGAGAGAGAGAGAGAGAGATCAATTAGTGCACCCTTTCCAATAGATTAGGTTGGAAAGCATAGTTTCATATTGTACTCTTGATGGTTTGCATCACATATCATAGATTTAATAAGAATTGAATCCTTACTCCCAGGAAACAATCTTTAACTAGATCTCTAGAAAGAAAAAAAATCTTTCAAACATTGTCTGATTGAAACAACAGTTCCTGCTATGGTCTTCTAGTTAGTATGCATCAAGAGGAGAGAGAGAGAGAGAGAGAGAGAGAGAGAGAGAAGGGGAGTGTAATATCACTGCCTAGTAGATCAGAGTCACAAGCTTTTATATAGTGCAAAAATGAGGAGTGTGTTATTCCACCATCTGATTGATGACACCTCATACTGTGAAGCGTGTGGACAGACTACATGGTGTAAAAGATGGAGGAAACAATAACCTATCAATCATACAGTCTGCTCCTGATTTAAAACTCCAGGCATGAAGTGCACCCAGCTGTAACTCAGACACTTCATCAAAAGCTCTGGGTCATCATTGTGCCATTACCCATTTACAGACCAAGCTTTTCCCTTAGTGCATCACTGTCAGCACAACATGGTAAGGCTTCCATACCATTCTCCTGCCTGGTCTCAAGCGACTCGCTGTTATCTATGACTTTTCTATGACAGTGTGCTGATGAAAAGGAATTAACTAATCTAGCAAAAACACAATGATTAAAAAAAAGAAAGTTGTCCTGAGAGAGAGAAAGATAGTTGAGCAGAAGGAGGGGGGCATTCTGTGAGAGGCTTGGGGTGGGTCACACTTTACTGGCGTATGACCTACAGTATATGATTTACTATATGAGGTAAATAATAAAGAGAGTAATGACTGCTCCATAACACACATGGCCAAGGAAAAAAAAGACTAACTCTTTAATTAAATATCCATATGGGAAATTCAATTAGGTTGTGTTGGATAATTAAATAAATCACTATTGCATTTCTCATTCCTCATATTTATTTCCCATTAGGTAATTCCTTTATTTTACTCTTTACTGCTGCATTATACAATCATGTTGCAGTCAACTGTTTTAGGCTGTATAAATGTAGGAATGATCTTATAAACAATATGTATGAAAAAAATAAAAATAAACAAACAAATAAATAAATAATCTATAACTTTTACCTCCCGAAACCTGATTATTTTCCAATAACAGCACAACCCAAAGTGTTTGATTCCTTCTATAGCACTTCAGGTTGGAAATTGCATGTAATGTACATTCTATTTGTTTATATTTGTTATTTCTTGAAGAGCATCCAGGAAATGAGTCTGTTCTTTTTATCACTACATTACATTAAAGCAGCTGTAATGATCACTGCCCCAGCAGCTCCTGTTTCATCATTCCTACAATAATCTCATGTTACGGAGAAATCGGAAAAACCTACTTCCTTTTTTCTTAAAACTTAAAAGGATCTGACTTACTTTTGACTGTTACAGAGGGCTGAAAATTAAGACTCTTCACTGAAATTACACCATATTAAATATTGGTGATCTGTGTATCTGGAGGGTCTGCTATAAAATCCCTGTAAAGAATTTGTTACTTATAATTATAATTACTATGATAAAGATTTGATTATATTAAATGATGTTTACAAAATTTTGGAAAGCAATGTTCAAATCAGTGATCTAATCAAAGTTGCAATGCAGTATGTACTGTACTTTTCTATTATTTTTTTGGACACACAACTCTACAAAACATTTTATTATTTAACACCAGAAATAAGCTAAAACATTTTTCATGTAGCTAATTTCACATAGTGCGTTGAAAACTCTCTCATCTACTTTTTTGTTAACCTGTGCTATGTTGTGCATTCCTGTAAGAACTACACTAACACCTAGCTCAACACATCTCGCAGCATCGTTAAATTAAGTCCAAACCAATCTGGGTATCGCTATCACAGTCTCCTATGTTTACATCAACTGCTCCAGGTGAAGCGAGAGACGAGTGCAGGCGAGAAACAGTGGTGTGTGAACATCAGCAGTGTTGATGACAGAAGCTCAAACACCCAACATCTCATCTTCCTAGCGGAAGCACAGATGGAGCAGATAAGGTGGGATCTTAATTAAACCACACCCTTCCCCGCTGAGGCAGACAGCGGGCTGGCCCTCGCTCCACGTCGGCTCCCCGTCTCACAGCGCTGTTTGAAGAATGGAACATGAAAGAGGCTGCACCTCTCGACGTGGGCTTGTATCATTACTCAAGCCCAGCAATCTTAATTAAAAAGCATTGCGTGTTATGTGCCATAACAAAGGAAGATTTGAGTTCATTTAAATCCAATTATGCCTGGACAGTATCTCCAAAGACGAGGGAGTAATTGCTGTTTGAACACACAGGCCTTTGTTCTATTGCCATGAGATTAATAAATGTGATCACAACAGCTTCTAAAACAAGAATGGAAACGGGCTGCATGCTGCTCCAGTGGAGGTTTTGATGAAGCTGAAGGACTCCTCTAAAAAAGGTACCTGAGCAAACTCGGGCAGACTTTCCCATCTCGCCTCAAAAGCCAACATTCTAACTGCACAGCTGCACGTGTAATGTGAGGATTAAACCTTATCCCACCAATTCACCCACATCTCATATGAAGCCACTTCCTCTTGACACTTTTTGCTATAAAATCCTCAGTAAAAAAAGAATTCATAAATTGTGAAATCCTCTAAGAGCTATTATTTTGTCTGACCCTAGTGAAAACTA
This sequence comes from Clarias laeviceps, assembly GCA_030014305.1. NCBI lineage: Eukaryota > Metazoa > Chordata > Actinopteri > Siluriformes > Clariidae > Clarias > Clarias laeviceps. The sequence continues at coordinate 12,594,897 of JAQMYJ010000036.1, read as the reverse complement.
GCTATTCCTTTGCCAGGCTCAGGTGGCGGCTTCTCAGAGGCTGGAGTGAAACAGTGTCCTGATCGATACTTTTCCTTCACTGCCATATGAGACAGAATAAATGATCTGTTTAAGAGAAAGCTTATGGATGGGAGGATGGGGCCCCGCATTCCTGCGGGCTCCTGAATCAGTGATCCCCATTTTTTCCTGCACCAACCGCCTCCAAACACAACCTAATCTCCATCTCTGACCAAACTCTCCTGATCAGAATATAGTTGACCAATGACCTTGACCTTTCTGTCTGATGACCTATTGATTAAGTCTGGACTTGACTGGGGGTGATGTTTGCTGATAGATGAAATAGAAAGAAAAAAGGTGCTTGTGTAAGGAAAATTAAATCCCCTAGTGCTCTGCTTTAAGACTGACTTTAATTAAACTGATATAAATTTTAGATTCCAAAATACGTTTTAGATTGCAAAATGTCGACAGCTTACCGCAAAAGATATAGAGCAATCCATATAGGTATAATATGGTTACATAAATATTACATAAGATATATGAGTTTCTTTTATATAGGTATGCAAGTATATAAGTGCTGTGAAAATCAGGCTATGCTTTTCACAATTGCCTCCTAACATATAATATCTTGAGTGACTTCATTGCAATCAATTACAGCCATAGGGCTTTTGTGCCTCCTTGTCTGTTTAGGTCCAATGAAACAAAATACAAAACCTGTTGCTACTGCAAGAAAAGAAAATCTACAACTATTTCAATCTTACACAAAAGATGTCAAAACCACAGGACTAAATTTAGTTTGATATGGATACAGGTATCTGTCAGGTTCAATATTACACGGACACGTTTTGATCTGAACTGAAGAAAACCAACAGGAATGGTATCTGTCAAAAACAACAATAAGAAGAAAGAAAAATGTATTAAAAAAAATATCTATAATTCTCCAAGGCCCAAACATGCCTCCAAGTGCACTTTCCCTGTACCCTCCTCCTCCTTCGCTGACTCATTGACACGCTATGCTTCTCTATGATGTGCAAAGCTCAGAACCTGACCTGCTGCTCTGTATGGCTTGCAGCTATCTCCAGCATGCATGTGTTGTTCCTGAGGGAAACAAGCAAGTCAAACCTTTATAAATATTTCACTGCTGCTTCTCCCCTGCTCCCTGCTCCTCTCACTAATGCTCTCGCCTCTGCTCCTGAGCCAACCACTCCACACTCATCGAGCAAGGAGGAATTATCAGTGAAACTACTTCTGCTATGTGACAGTCATCACTAAACAATCTTCATATTCTGTTTTCAATCATTTTAAGTCCAGTAATATAAAATTGTAAAAGAAAGTCATCAAATTCCTTTTTTGCTTTAAGTGTATTTATATGTTTATTTTAGTGTATTGTTATTGATAAAATAAGCTTTAAAAATCACCTTTTCCTTTAGAATAGGAGAAGATACAGAGAAGGTCATGGTCAACTTCAAGGTGTCAAGGTCCTGTGGCTGAAAAACTCATCACCCCTCCACAGGATGTCCACTCCTGGGAAGATGGACAGCTGTCTTGAATACTTTTCACTTGTGAATAATGTTTGAACTCCAAATATTTTCCAGATTGATGTGCAGCAACAATTGTTTCATAAATTGTCTTACCTTCTTGCCACTGCCAAAATTCGGTGGTCGTGATCTGCACACCTGCTGATGGTAAATTAATCAAGGGCTGATTATTAACAGCACCTGACTACAACTTGCCCTCTTACTTAGTATTGCCAATATGTTTTTCATGTTGGCTCAATTTTTTTGTTAAATAAATATTTGTACAGTATAAAAGTGATATGCTGTTTTACATCTGAAGTTGTATTTACCTAATACTAAGACCTGCTATGAAGATTTGATTTTTATTTATACGTTTTTTTTACACAAAAAAAAACAAAATTAAAAGAGGGAGTGCTAACTTTTGAACATGACTGTATGTTATAAAAAACTCTCAAAACATGCTCCATTTACTGTTATAGTACATTTACATGTACCCATTTAGCATTTTTAATAGGGTACCCAGAATCAATAGACCCTGCTATTAATTCAATTGACAAGGCAGCACAATTTGGCTTCATAAAATTATTTTAATAATAAAATAAATTATTGCATGGCTTCAAATATCTAATCGTTGCAATAATAAGTGTTAATTCACAGAACAATAATAAATGGGTTAAAACTGTAATATAACACAGAAAAATATATGATTGATCACATGATTAAGCTTCTGTATTTACCATTTATGGAAAAAGTCTCCAGTATAGACTCAGTTTCTCACCATACAGAGTGATCTGTAACTTTACACACTATTTTGTGGATTTTCCACAATGATACTTAAGTATAATTAATAATAATAAAAAAAAGTATGGTGAGCAATATAGTGTGATTAAACCAGTGTTGTAGTTTACATTTAAATTAAAGGTGGAAGAAAAAAAATATCTATTTAATTCAAAACACATTTATTCATTTTTACATTTTAATTTATATTTATTTATCATTAAAATTATTTATATTTCTGTTTTACAGTGATGTCCATAGTAAAAGCACTATACAGGTAAAACTAACATTCTATTGAATTAAAATTTAATTATTGGCAATTTGTTGTAGTACAGTATAGAGAAATAAAACAGTAATCTGAACTGTAATCTGCTTCAGTGTGGTAACAGCATGACATCATCATGTTCTTGATTGTTTTCCTATAACAGCATGTGTTTTATTACTTACTGAAACACAGAACATACACTGCTTTGGCTGTGGAGCTGTGTGTGTTGTAAGCTTTTTGCTCATCATTTGGGGTGTGTGTGTGTGTGTGTGTGTGTGTGTCTGGGAACAAGATCAATATGATAAAGCAGTAAGCTACAAGTAGTGCTTTTAGAAAAATCTCTCTCCCTCTTCATGCTCATTCCTCTATTTTGTTCTACTTGCCCATTTGTTCTCTCTCTCTGCCTCACTCACTTACTCACTTCAGAAAATTCACAGCACTCTGGGGGCTATCTTGGCCTTGTGAAACATTATTGACTCATTTTAACCCACACTGATAACCACCCAATGGGCAAACAGAGAGCCAGAGGCTTGAAATGGGTAACACTGTCAGTCCTTATTTGGATTGTAGTTCACCAGTGGGCGTAGTGTCCTGCTGATTGTTCTTTCCAACACATCTAATTCTACTGGAAAGCACTAGAAAAGATCAAAGGTCATGACTAAAGTCAAGTTTCACTCTTATCTTTGCTCAAGGTGAAATTTCAAGGGTCATATGTAAGATGTAGTCCAAGAAAAGGCTGACAGGAGGGTCCAAGAGGATCACAGATCAGAGGTCAGAGGGCTGCTATTAGATCATGGTCAAGGTGACAGGGAATTCTCCTGAGGGTGAAGTTCAGGTCCACAGTTAAACAGATCAATACCACCCCAGCATATGGCACTACCTATAAATAGTCTTCCTTTATTTTCCTTATTTTATCTTATACTTATCAATTATCTTTTCTTAATATGTTGTACTGTTTTCTGAAATTAATCAGCCTTAGAGACATAATATTGGGATCTAACAATTTTAACATTTAAGCATATATGCATCTTTTACAATTGCCATTACACAGGCAGATTTGGCCAGCACTATATTGGATTGGTGCTGCTTTTCTCTCATGCATCACTCTCATACATTTTGGGGCCAGAGAATAGTAAAAGGCAATTACACACATGACCAAACTGATAGGCAGACAAATAGCTGCAGCCTTTATCATCAGCAAAAGAAAGCACTGCTGTTGCAGTGAACCACTGTTGTAGTTCACATTTCAATTAAAGGTGGAAGAAAACTTGTTCTATTTCATTCAAAAAGCAATTGCAGCTCTAGCACTGGATAAGAGTGCAAAAGAAACCAGGGCTCAATGATAGGAAATGGCAACGGAAACAAAGAGATTGAACAGAGAGGCTCTTTGGTCCCTCTGATTTCTATTCCCAAAATGATTACTTAAGCAATACATTGAAAAGTGAAATACTGGCCATTTTTCATCAGTCATTGGATCAGAAATAAAAATGACAAATAAAATTAATACGCTGTACAAGTTGTCAAATCTATGAGATCAAAGATGGGTGGCACTGTGATGTAGTGCCTAGCATTGTTGATTTACACATTTAAGTTAAGGTTATGGGTTCAAATCTCACCTCTGGTCCCATGTGGATGGCGTTTACATGGACTCCCCGTCCTGGTGGATTTCCAGGATCTTCAGTTTTCTCTCACAGTCCAAAGGCATCTAGTCTATGTCATTTGGCATTTCCAAATTGCCCACGATGTGCATAATTATGGGTTGGCACCCCATCCAGAGTGTACCTTGCCTTGTTCCATGGGATAGGCTCCAGGCCCCTGCACAAAATAAACAGTATAGCGAATGTTTGGATGGATAGATTTGAGATTTAGGATGTGCTTTTTGATTTTTAAAATAGGGTGGCAAATGGATTTTGAATATGAAATAGGAAGAAAAATAAAGCTAAATAAAGCAGGTAATAGGTCTTGGCTCATTTTCAACAACAGCAATACTCTGAAAATTATTGTATTGTAATTCAAATGATTGATCACATGATTAAAATACTTTAAAAAATTAATTATTGTTTCTATAGTAAAAGTTTATTTGCAGGGGCTTCAAGCAGGGTACTGCTTATTGTTGAGTCTAATGATAAAAATGGGTTCAAAAACGTGTTGTATAATAAAGAAAAAATTTATACATATTGACACGTAGTGAAGCTTTCTGTGAGGAGATGTTTATGGGAATTATATTTGGTGAAACGTTGAATTGATGAATTGATCAATTTAATTAATTGATGTGGTATTAGATAAATAAAACACTTCATGATGTGCTATAGTGGGAAAATGCTCCACTTTAGGGTGATATCACATAACATGCCTTAATAATTAATTCCTTTTTTTTTTATCTTCAAGTACTATATCCTAGGTATATTTAATCCGTTTTTCCCCTATTACATAAATAAACATTATTGCTAAAGGTCTGCCAACATTTTTTGCCTCTGAACTGGAGAATACTGGAAACCAGGTTCTTATACCATTTCAATCATTTGTTGTTATAGTGATGCTCAATCATTATATTACTGCAAATGATCATGCAAGCTGACAAAGTCACAGAGTTGGTCAGCAACAGTATAGACAGCATTTGAACACCGCTGACCCAGCAGAGAGTGAGGAGAAAGATAATAACATGTTGTATCAGGGTTACAAGGGGTGATGAAAAGTGGAAGGAGGGACAGCAGGTGCTATTTTTCTCTGACAGAAGTCATTCCCATCCTGCCATGCACTATTGCATCAGACAGAATTCAGACTCTTACTCTATCTGTCTGTTTCCAAACCAGATTATTTATTCAAATAAAGAGTGAGAGTTGCACTTGGAAACGAGAAATATGATCCATGCTAAGAAAAAAAAAAGTCCTGAATTTAGTCATTTGAAAGACATGTGGTCAGGAAAAAAATTAATGACTGTGATTGATCACTTAAATGCTTGGTGAAATACATTGTACTTTGTGAAACTGAAAAATCTGTGGAAATACAGTACATACGGTAGAAATAACCCATATGTATAATAATAGCAGAAGCCACATTTCCGCATGCACAATGCAGTGAGAATTTAATAATTAACCAGCTGTGTGGCCATAAGAAAACCTCGTTAGTGAGGCTAATCAGAAAAAATTGCTTTAGTTTGATAGGGAGTAAAAAAAGACTGGATTTTGCAATGGAAAAGCGTTATTTGGTCTGATGAATCCAGCCTGACCCTGTTCCAGAGCAAAGCACATGAAGTGATGTGCCTATCACAAATAGTGTCCACTGTAAAAACCTCTGTTTGTAGTGCTATGATATGGGGTTGGTTCAGTTCTAGATCTAGGTTAAGCATTATGTGGCAATAAAATGAAGTGAGCAGACTACCTGAATGTACTGAATAACTAGGTTATTCCATCAATTATTATTTTTTTCTTCCCTGATGGCATGCACATGTTTCAGGACTCAAATTGCAAAAGGATAATTTTCAGAAGACAACAAATGATATAAATTGGCCACCACAGTGCACATTGTAATCAAAGCTAAAAGAGGTTGAACGAAACAAACATTAGCGTGTGCAACTTTTGGCCAAGCAGTGCAGATGAGCAGGTAACATTCAAATGGATAAATAATTAGCAGGAGCAAATCAATTAGAGTGATTTAAAGCTTGTGATCTGCTTCCTTCTCTTCTGGGAATAAACCTTTGCCCAATCAATGTTGGCAAAAAAATCCAAAGCCTTACTAAGCAAAGACAAGAGATGACTAATTAACATCAGGGTGATTGCTAACAGATCAATGTAGCTTTCCAACTACATGGCCTCTAAAGTTTAAGAGCTTCTACTTGACAAGCTGTTAGCTGTGTCTTCCTGTTGTTTTTTTCTATTTCTTGAAAATGTTTTTATACAGATGAAGCACCCTTATGTTCAACCATTAAGAGTTATATAGATTTCTGGGAATATCTTTGTGCAGTCAAGAAGCAATGGGTAAAATGTTACTGTTTTGACTTCAGACCTTACTATAAAGAGTTGTATAGGATTGCTCGCCCCTGAGGCTGAGTATAAAGTAGCGAAGTATATGATATCGGTTAACACAAGGAGAAGTATTAATTCAAATGCCATGGTCTGACATTTTTTTTATATATTGACTCTGCTCCAAATCTGGTAGGTTCTTTCAGATTCTTGCTACCAGTACTATGGTGGCAAAATAGTTGCAATTACCCCTGTGGTACGTTTGTTATTGCCATTTTCCCATTGATTTGAATGGTCAAATGTTTGCATTGTGATGTTACTCACTCTGCCGACTGTACAGTACTTCACCTGCTACTGCTTTGTAATCACACTTTGAATTTCCTTGCAAAAATGCTTCCCAATTTTAAATTGTCTTTTGTTTTTATATTTTTCTTTGTATTGCACTTGACAGCAGAAAAGAAAATGCAGTCCACTTTGTCAGCCCACACTGTTCATCTTCTGAATTTTCTGTAAACATAAAGCAAAGTGCATGTGGATGCAATTGACCAACTCCTGACCTGAGAGCTCAACACAAATCTGGCAACCTAGGATGTGTGAACTGCTCTTGAGTCTAAATAAGAACTTTTTCCACATAAATAACTTTAAATTGCTTACACTGAATTCAGCACAACTTCCAAGCATCACTGAAGAACAGTAAATGCATAATTATAGTTTTTTTTTTTTTTATTGTAATAAACAGACGTAAAATGTAATCAAAAGTTTAAGAAAAAATGGGACATGCCAAATACTAAGAAATACTCAGAAGATTAAGGTGAACTTTTCACTATGTTCACAAGGTGTTGTCAATTACTATATATAACTTGTAATGGAAAATGCATTAAAGTGGAAAGGAATGTAAATAAACACATGCTTATATGTCTCAAACTTTTGGACCCCACTTTATTTAACCACAGAAGAAAAACAAATTATCAGCAAAAACAGAATTCTAGTGTCTGGATACATGCCATCTTATAGACAGAATATGTTAAATGTGACCTCAAAATTTTCATAATCTAAATTTAAGAATTAATCGACAAGCCATACTTTTCTTTTAGAAAAAGTACATGAATATTGAGGCATTCTATTTAGTGCCTATGTCCAGTATCAGAATAATCCAAGATGGGCTTCATAACTTTAGACTGAACTTCTGCACACTCTTTCAGACTCTGGACTCAGCAGAAAAGTATCTGAAAAATCTGAGGACATTGATGAATCCCTCAGTGCTTCCTGCTCTACAGATAGCCTGTGGCAGTGCCTTTGTAAGGGCATTAATATATTATTCACAGTCAGATACACCTATGTATTTGATCATGCTTTGATTAAAATACACAACCTTGAACAACTTTGCATTGCTTCCTTCAAATATTTTAGCCTTGAACTGGTTTGAGAAAGGAAATTTACCTTTTGATGTCTTACTTACTGTACAGCATGGTTGCTTTTTATTATAGCACGAAGTTTAAATTAATGCAAAACAAAAATTCGATGTATCCAGACTTTCCTAAAGTATTAAGGCAGTCAAACACAGACTTTGTAAACCTCCATGGATGGACTGGAGGATTTGTGCCATTTAATATGACAAATGACCTTATGCTGCCAGTCACAGCCAAAGGAATTTCATACCCAGATAACTGAATTAACAAACATTTCCATTAGCGGTCATGGGGGACTTGTTCTTTAGTCATATTCTTAATTAAAGAACATATTCCTGCCAGCTTGTTTCCACACTCTCTGGTAAACGAACCATGTCAAGTTCGTCATGTAGGCAATTATGAATGCTAATGCAGAGGGCTCCTTTTCAAATGACGACCTTCTCAGAACAGTGATAACATACACTGCTCTGAGCATGGCTCATCCAACTGCTTCAAACCTTGGACTGATTAATATTCCAGAACCAGGGAATAGGACATAACAACCCGTTGCTTCCATTTTAGATGTGACAGCAGTGCTGTCAGCAATCTAGGCATACATTAACATTTGCTCTTATAACCAAATGATTATATGTGGAGTAACTAGCTTTTTGGATCTGACCACATATTAGCATTACTATGTAATGTGTCACAGCCTTGTTTTAACACAAGGAGAAACTTTTAAGTTACAAAAACATCATAAAGTAGGCTTCAAATAAACCAATCAATTGCATTGAACAGCATTCTCCCACAAGAGGCTATAATTCCTGAATCCCTTCACTCCACCTCCTTTCTTTTCATTCTCCATCTCTTCCATCTCCATCACTTTCGCCCCCACAAGACTTGTACTTGCTAATGAGGTGCTAACTCCTACATGAGCAAAGCAACAAGCCATTTTACTACTTATTTTTCAACTCTTATTTGGTCTACTGATATGTTTATGACAAATAAAAGGATACTTTGACCTTACGAATGTGTTCACTTACTGAACATTGAGTTTGAATGATGATCATTTTCTCTCCAAAAAACATGAAATCATAACGCAATATACTTTAAAGAATGTGCTTGATGATGTTCCAGAGTCTTGGAACATGCACATGCACAAGCACAAATTAGTGGGCTGATGAATTTATCCTGTCACACTTACACGCTCTCTTTCTCTCCCCAAGTGTGAAACCACTGGCGTTCTCCCTAAAGATTGGTTGGCTCTCCATCATAATCCATCTGGCTTTATTATCAGCCAGAGTAAATGCTCACTCAGTGTGTTATGAGCCTTGGCCTTTAGCTGCAGTTATGTACAGTTTTGGGGTACGACGACAACATGAATAGTGTTGCTTGTGTTTCTGATCTAACTTGTTCTGAAATAATTCTTTGAAATTTTTTTTGCCTTTTCTATTCATAAGTAAGTACTTCACAATGAACATACAGTACTACAGTAACATTTATGTTTTGTCTTTCAGAGATTAATAAAATATCACTGCGGTAAAAGTTAAAAAAGAGAACAATTGTTAAATATGATCAAAATGAAAGTAGGAAAAATTTAGTTTGCATACATTTTCTGTTTCAGTATCATTAGTTAAAAGCAAAAGCAATGTCACTTTCTAAGGTTTCACTCTAATTGTGGATCATGATGATGCCACTAAGAGTCAGTGAAAGTGTAACTGGCTCTCCCCTTTAGGTGGGAAGGATGACACTTGGTGGGCATCTGTGAGCTCCGTTTAGTTTTCACCCTCCTCCAAGTGTTGCCCTATGACATTGTATAAATTGTAGTTCAGAATGTGGTGCTGTTGTAGAAGTGCTAAGTGCTAGATTTCATGTTGTCAGGCTAATGTCACTCTTATTTATTTATTGCATGTGAAAAACATGTAAAGATGCATTTAACCATTTTATGCCCTGGTTAAGTGGTTGTGAACAATATGTGAAATGAAAATACATTAATTGTGTGTCAAAATCACACATGAAAATAAAAACATATTCCCTACATTTGAGTCCACTACATATGAAAAGTGTGTGAAGCAAAACGTGTATTGCCTCTTAAAACCTTGATGTCGGTGTGACATTTCCATAAGGGGAGGCGGGTAGGAATTGCACATGGACTAGGAAAAAACATACTGTATATTTACATTATATAAATCAGTGAAACCACATACAAAAATGGTCACTATAAATATTGCATATCTTTAATAATGTTAAAATAATTATTCATTAAGGGTTTTGCCAAATTTAACAAAGTGCATTTTTCACCTACTTTATGCTGATAGCATGTTTAAGACTTATTGCAGCAGCGTCCAACTTACGAATGCAAATAGATTCGCCTCTGTGTTGGGTGAGATTACTGTGAAGTGCTGCTATTTGCATTTGAAAATGATCCGGATTGGAGTGAGCGAGAGGCAAGGTGCTGTTAGGGATGATTGGGAAAGAGTGCTTGCCACGATAAGCTTAAAATTGTGTTTGCCTAAATGCTTGCAGCAGCACACCTCACAAAGACGCTTTAATTTCCCTGTTCCAATTTTTTGCCTGTCTTTTTATATACATACATGTGGCTTTAACTGTAGCCTTGTTCAACAGTGTTATGTTTTAATACCGTGCCCTCTTCTGAATCTACAAGCTGACACTATATCGCCTCTCACTGTGGATTACGAGTCCAGAGCTACATGTCATACAGAGAGAGCAGTAATAAAGGTCATTTGAGTGCACTCAGAAATCCATGGAACTCAAACAAACCAAAGCTTCTTATGAGGACTGTCAAATAACCCAAACACTCTTAAAGCTGTCTGTACCAGGGCACATATTGGGCTTGTGTTTCTAACACAATCTTAAAACTACTATAGCTGAATAATATTGAATACAATCTGTGTGGAGACACACACTGTGTTTGTGCTCATCAGAACAAAAGTCTGTGAAGTCTTATAATGTGTGCGCTTCAAAGTAGGAATTATTCAGTTGGTGCTATAGAAATTGTTGGAAGGAGTGATATATGTCTATATACAACAATAAAGAGACAAAAGCAGTAATGGGTGGTTAAGCCCAGAGATTCGCTGAGTAAATATGCCAAAGCCTGCTCGAACAGTCATCCAAGAGCACATGTACTCACAATTGTGAGACAGAAAGAGATTGGAAAAACGACTGTGGATTAATTAATTTATTAAATTTTAGTTAATTAATAGTAAAAGAAAAAAAGAGGTCTGACACATTCTTGTTTGTAAAAAGTAACATTATGATAGTTATGATACACCACAATTCAGCACATGCTTGAAAACAGTACTTTAGACAAATTTTCTCATCATATGATCATATGATCTCATCATATGATTACCAATAAGTCAAATATATATATATATATATATATATATTTGGCGTCATATGGCAAATTTTACAGACATATTGAGCCATTCGGCTTCCTTCTGTCATATAATATATGTTAAAACTACACAAATAAGGATTCTTAAAATGAGCTGCTTGTGTTTGAGACGTGTGGGATCAGCTCATGTGTACTTTAGCCTTTGAGAATGTGGCATGGCTGCCGTATAAAGCTCTGGATCAAATCTGCGAGAACTGAGCGTCTCGGCAGAACACACTACTGGTTGAATCACATTAAGCCTGCACAGCATTGGGTAATGGGATCGGCCACGGGCTTTTATGTTCCCCCACCCCCGGCCCACTCGTTCCTCTCAGCCAGAAGAACATGCCACGGCCCCAGCCGCCGTCACAGATGAATATTCATTACCACAGCTTTGTGCACATTTTCTTCTGGATACTGTTGCCCCCTCACCCCTCTCTTGCCTCCCTGTTTCTCCCCTCTACAACCCCCCCGAGCAGCCAGACTCCACAGAGAGGAAGCACTGTGGTGGGAAAATGAGCATGAGTGTGTATTGGGGTGTGACTGGGTTTTGCATAACATTCAAAGACTGAAATATGCATGTACAATTTTTATTTCATTTGTACAATGTCTGTTTTTACAGACTGGCTGTGTTTAAAAGATATATACATATTGTTAACTACAACAAGTTATCTTACTCAGTAAGCTAACATCTGTATTTTCTCTCAGTTACGAATCTTTTTATTGTCCTGTATTTTTTGCTTGCAAATTTGCAACTGTGTCCCCACTGATCTAATACAGGTCCACCATATAATAATAATAATACTGTCTTTAGTTTACAATAATAATATTTTAGTTCATATTTTGTCTTCATTTTGTAAATCATTGTCCTTTATTTTAAAACTGTGTTTCTGGTTTTGAAGCTTTAAGATAATTAATCAAAATTTTTTTTTATAAAAAGACAAAAATTGAAAGACAAATTAATATAAGTCAAAAAGCCACATTCAGTTATTTCCTGATTTCTGAAAAAATATTTTACTATTGTTATATTGAATTCCAAGTTGAATTTTAAAATGTTACATATAATTTTTAAACCACTACAAAATAAACCATAAAATGTATTTAAAAATAATAATAATAATAATTAAAATCCTAGTGCAACAATTTTCAATTCATAAATATTTCATACATTTATAAATGGCATCAAATGGCATTTGCACTGTTTTTCCATTAGGTAAAAAAAAATCTCTGATCACCGCTTTAGTCAATTCTTCATTTGGAGAGCAGACAACTTCCTTACAGACACATTCTTTATTTCAACGCTGATTCACTTCTGCCACCTCAGCACTCAGACTCGGCTATAAGGCCATACATTATTCCTCTCATCAAAAGTGTAATAAGTGCCTTTCAGTAACAAATATTAAAATATTATAAGGGTAGTACATAAAATAAATGATGAAAGTCTTAACGTCAAAACAGTAAGAAGAGTAAGAACGTGATATCTGAGGAAACTGCTTTGTATCTTGAAGTATTTAGTATTAGCCATTGGCGAAAACCTGGGAAAGGCAGTGGGTTATTAAAATGCAGAGTGTGAATGAGGTTAACGCTGACCTTTGGCACTGGTGATGGATGAGAGAGAAACTCTCACTGGCATCTAACTGCACTGGAAACGTCACCATGACAACCCTGACAGCAACAGCCGAACCCATGAATATGTAAAAGCCACATCTGGACAGCTGCTCAGGCTGATACACTCCTGCTGAGGGAAGAGTGGGTTCTGGGCAGGTAGGATGGACATCAATATTGTCTTCTAAGTCTGTGACCATAGTCATTATCACTCTATATTCTACAAGAAGAGAGCTTGTATGAGAGTGCTACATGCAGAAACTGGTGATATAGGCTAGGTGTGCCTGTGAAAATGATGAGGTGTTTTTGTTTTCTTTTCTACTAGCCATTACATATCACATTCTTGATTTCTGATGTGTTATAAAATTACTGAGCAGGATGTTGTCTAAGATCTATCACAATACTACACAAATCAATTTAGGAATCAAGAAAAAGTCAACGTCTAATGTAAAAAGTCAACGTCTAATGTAAATAAAATATGGTGACACTGTTTTAAAAATAGATTATTAGAGGGAACATTTTCCTATTTAAACACAAAGAGGCTCAACAAAGAGTTTTTTCACCCTTTTATTCTCAGTAAACAACTTAAAGTGTTTTGGACAAAATTTCTTCAGAGCTTCTTACTGTTCATAATACAATAAGAACTGCCTCAGCTGACAGCAGTTTGACATTATATAATGATATAATTACTAGTAAGCCCTTAGATGCTTGAAACATCTGTTTCTGACCTCACTGTGTCAAACAGTTCAGTGCAGAAACAGAGAACTAATATATATATATATATATATATATATATATATATATATATATATATATATATAGATAGACATAGA
>JAQMYJ010000036.1:12530974-12565561 GCA_030014305.1 Clarias laeviceps | reverse complement strand
TATATATATGATTTCTTAGGTTTACCTGACACCATGTGTTTATTTAGTAATGTAGGATCTTTCTAGTAACTTTAATTATTTAGTAATGTAGGAACTTTTAGTAATTTTCTTTTGAACAAAAATGTACACTATAATATAATGTTGGACTGGTGAATGCATTACATTTAGACTCTTCCATATGTTGGATCTGGACATGTATGGCATGATGTGATGGAGATATACAATACATATTCTTACATGTAATTGGGCTTGATGTGTATTGCATGCATTCTTACATGTAATGTAGCTGGATGTGTATGGCATGCTCTTACATGTAATGTAGCTGTATGTATATGATATGCATTCTTACATGTAATGTAGCTGGATGTGTATGGCCTATTCTTTTATGCTTTATGTAGTATATGTATGTCCTGCTCTTTTGTGTGTGGCTGGATGTGTATGGTATGCCCTTTTCCATGTAATGTAGCTGGATGTATATTGCGTGCACTCTTACACGTAATATACCTCTATGTGTATGGTATGGAGTGCGCACTTAACATGTAATGTAGCGGGATGTGTATGGAGTGCTCTAACATGTAATGTAGCTGGATGTGTATGGTGTGCTCTAACATGCAATGTAGCTGGATGTGTATGGTGTGCACTCTTACATGTACTGTAATGTAGCGGGATATGTATGCCCTGCCCTTTTGTGTGTGATTCAGTTGGATGTGTATGGCATGCTCTTTTCCATGTGATGGAGAGGGCCTTGTACAACACATATTCTTACATTTAATTCAGCCGGATGTGTATTGTGTGCACTTTTACATGTAATGTAGCTGGCCTACTCAGGGGTACCTCAGTGGTTAAGCCATTGGACTATGGTTTCGGAAGGACCTGGGTTCAAATCCCACGAATATCAAGTTTCCACAGTTGGGCCCTTGAGCAAGGCCCTCAACTGCTCAGATGTTTAATGATATAAAAATGTAAGTTGCTCTGGATAATGTTGTGTGACAAATGAGTATGACATGCTCTTTTCAATGTGATGAAGATAGATGTGTACAACACACGTTTATTTAATGGGTCTGGATGTATATTGCATGCACTCTTACATGCAATGTAGCTAGATGTCTATGGCCTACTCTTTTATGTGTGACAGAGCTAGATGTGTATAGGATACTCTTTTCCATGTGATGGAGCTAGACGTGTACACCACACATTCTTACATGTGATGGAGCTGGATATGTACAGCACTTTCTCTTAAATGTGATGGAGCTGGATATGTACAGCACTTTCTCTTACATGTGATGGAGCTGAATATGTACAGCACTTTCTCTTAGATGTGATGGAGCTGGATATGTACAGCACTTTCTCTTACATGTGATGGAGCTGGATATGTACAGCACTTTCTCTTACATGTGATGGAGCTGGATATGTACAGTACAGCACTTTCTCTTAGATGTGATGAAACTGGATATGTACAGCACTTTCTCTTACATGTGATGGAGATTAATGTGCAAAGCACTTTCCCTTGCGTGTGATGGAGCTGGATATGTACAGCACTTTCTCTTACATGTGATGGAGCTGGATATGTACAGCACTTTCTCTTAGATGTGATGGAGCTGGATATGTACAGCACTCTCTCTTACATGTGATGGAGATTAATGTGCAAAGCACTTTCTCTTGCATGTGATGAAGCGGGTTATGTACAGCACTTTCTCTTATATGTTATGGAGATTGATATGTTCAGCACTTTTCCTTACACATAGCTGAACATGTAGAGGTGGCCGTGTATAGTGCTCTCTCTTTCACATCCTGGGCCGGACGTGTACAGCATACTCTCTTACACGTATTGGAGATGGATGTTTACAGCACAGTCTCTTACATGTGATGGAGCTGGACATGTGCAGCATGCCCTGTTACGTTTGATAGAGCTCATCCATGTTTCTGGCTGCACAGGAATGATTGCAAGCAATCACCTAATGGCTGAGGCCACTACCCTGATACAAATCATGGCAAAAGGGACAAACTGCACTCACACATACAGTACAAACACAACCCATAATTTCCCTTGGCGCATCTGAAAAGGATTGTTTATGGTAACCTTGTAATCAACCTGCCTGGCAGCTCCACCATTAACCACTATAAGAAGGCGAGCACAATCTGGGAGTGAGAGTGGGGGAGGCTCGCCTCTCTGATGGAGCACGACGCCGGCCCTGCCATCTTCCTCTCATCATCCGTTTTCAAGGAGCGCAATTTCCATTTCAGTCGGATTACACCTTTTAATGTATCACAAGCATTAAGTGGAGGGGAGAAAGGGGGAGAGAAAGAGAGGAAGAAAAAAATCAGCTTCTCACACGCTTACATTTCAAACGGCGTATTCAAGCCTTTGAGTGAAGAGGAGTAGATGAGTGCCACCGCAATTAAAATCAAAAGCCTGGCACGGCAGAGCAGTGGCCTACAATAACCCTTTGTGTGCCACTGAACAGATGGGACAACACGGACAGCTGAAATTGGGTTAAATGTGATGAGACATTACCTGAATTGAACAAAGTGTGTGTGTGTGTGCGTGTGTGTGATGAGGAGTGCGTCACCTCAGCGAGAGGAGATCCCGCGCTAATTACAGCGCACGCGCACATCAGACACACGTGAAAAGAGCTTGTAATCTCGTTAAAGCATGGCTATGATTAAATAAAAAAAAAAACGGTTCAATAATTAGACGCAGCCTTTTCTGTCCTCTTTTTTTTCGTGGAAACAAGAAGAAAACAACATGACCGTTTTCTCTTCTGTTGTAATCATATTTAAACGCTGCTTGTTCTCTCTTTGTTGTGTCGCTGCCACATTTCGACCCTTTTTGTTAAGGACTGGTTGATTTATGCTTCTGCGTCAGAACGTCATGCTGCACAGGGCTTACCGTTTGTCCTTCGTGTAAACACACACACACACACTGAACACTTGTTTCATCTAAATGATGCGTCTTAATTATATGCTCGTGTCCTGCATTAATACAGTGTTTATGTAACCCATTGTTTATTCATTATAATGAATTATGTTAAATAATTTCTACACAAATCCAGCCATTAATAAGCCTTGCCACTTTGTTGTTCATGCAATTCAAATAATACCAGATTTCAGTAGGAAAAGCCAAGAAAATGAAACGCTGAAAGAGATGACATGGAATATTGCAAGGTTAAGGGACAAGATGCATTGAGAAAGGTAGTGTAGGAGAACTTCAAAATAATGAGTCAAACTCTTGACTTCTAATGGGAGAGGGGTACTGTAGCCAAATTTACTGTATACTGTAGCTTTCAAGGTACAACCAAAGGTCTCATCTCATCTCATATACCATTTTATCTTGTGTACAGGATACAGAGTCATGGGTGCTCATTCACCCACTACGGGGTAATTTGGGAACACCAATTAGCCTAATCTGCATGTCTTTGTATACAAACGCACCAAGCACGGGGAGAACATGCAAACGCACCAAGCACGGGAGAGAAACTCCACGCATACAGACCCAAGGAAGAAATTTCCTGGAGGTGCAAGGTGACAGTGCTAACCACTACGCCACCACCAAACACTACTCCACTACCTTTGGTACAACCAAAGGAAACACTGAATATTTATCTATAGTCTAGCAAACTTAACAAAGCCTAATAATTATAAATAACTGTCATTACATTATTTACTTTACGTACTTTAAACAGGAACACATATTATACTTTCACACCTGTAAAGCCTACATATCAACTTACAAATTACATTTTAATTTTGCAGCAATCAGATTATCTATGTAAAGCCAAAACATAACTTTTAAAAAGAGGGAATAACCAGGAATATAAACATGAATTTTCATGTTATATAATTATTTTAATACATTTTTTATACAAATATACAATTTCCTTTTACTTAATTTATGTTTATGTAGCTGATTACAAATAACCCTATTATTCTACCCACTGAGCCTACTGATTATTTCTCTGGTGTTTGTAGCTTTTTTAAAAATAGTAGCTGTTTAATATGAGTTCACATGATAACACATGCACATAAAATAATCCTTTCTTTTACACAGATGATAGGATTAATAAAAGTGAATATGCAGAAAACATTTTCTTTAAATCAGGATGTCACATGTTATACAGTCTATAGCTAAAATCTACTTATTCAGCAGATACTTATCTAATTACTGTATTTAATTCATAGTCAAGCAATGCATAAGCAAGTTTTCCTATTCAAGTCCCTATTCATTTCTTTACATGAGCCAGTGGTCTTCACTGCTATAATATACTTTATTTTAACCCTAACCCTTTGTTACAAATTACACAATTTAAAGCAGAGTAAACTTTTTTACAGTCTCTGTGAGCGGCTTTAAATCCTGATGCAAATTGATTCACCCAGCAAAGCCTATTATACAGCCACTCATTGCTTGGCTGCAAGCAAATCTTTGTAAGATAAGTGGATAACTGTTTTGACTTTTATTCTCAGTTTCCAAAGGCAACACAGGACAAGTGTATAAATCAGATACCATATATAGGAAAAAGGTCTAGATGTTTGAAATATGCCCTCTTGAGTGCAGGCATTCATTTTGTAGCCCCCAGATCTCTTCTGCCATGGTTAACCTCAGTTTTGGAGCCTTTGTTTCAAATGTACCCCAAGCACAGGGTGTCCCTATCATGTCCAGGCCCTGTTTCTGCAATAATAAGAGTTTTTAATACTTGCTTTATCTCTTCATTCTATAATCAGACATTTTGGTCCTCATTATGTCACTACCCTAAACAGAGTCTTTACCCTAGGTTCATATCAGCAAAGCGACAAAGCAAAATGCCACCATTTATTTTCTGTATATACGTGAGCCATGTTTGCAGTGACAAGCAACAAAACACAGCACAACAAGTAACATATGAATTTGAATTAGGCAGATCACAGTAAAAAAAAAAAAAAAAGAGGCTGTGTTATCTGGTGTTTCTTCTGTTACCCATTCAAAGCTTTTTTTCTCCCTATACTTACTGTTCAATGCACTAAAATGGAAGAAAAGAAATATGACACTGTTTTTACCTATCCTGTCATTTATAACCTCTCAATAGATATGCAGAAAGACATCTTGAAATATAAAACTAATAGTACTATCCCACCACTTGTTAGTGTATATAGCTAAAATGTAAAAGTCTAGCATAAGATGTTAATGAAGCAACAATTTCCACATGCATCATAACACTGTTTGCACAGTTAGTATGAGAAGCTATATATCTGCTACACTTTTTCACCCAAGCTAAAAAAAACAGCTGCTGCAGACATTCGCACACACACTCACACACACACACACACACACACACACACACACTGATAACTGTGGCTGCCATTCTAAAAGAGACAAACAACATGAGACACAAGGGATTTGTTGCTTGCTATTGTGAATTCAGACCAAGTCCATTATAAGAATCTTTGGCCGTTTTTGTCTCCACCCTAATCTGACTCTTTAGTCTTTAAATTGATCTTTTACTTCTACTGGGCTCTCTTCATTTCTGTTAAATTATTGATAGGGAAAAAATGTACTGTATTCCGCAAGGCTCTGTGAACATTTGTGCTAGCAATACACAATTATCTGGCTTAATCATGTGGAACTGCACAACAATCACCTGGGTCTCAGAGTCTAATGATATCCTTGCCAAAATCAGGACATGGAACAGCATACAGAACTCTCACTCTCTCTCTCTCTCTCTCTCTCTACTTAAACTATGAATGGGCATATAATGGGTTTTATGAGGTAAGACTGAGTTCTCTTCTAGTATAAACGACCATCCTCATGCCCATGTCTTGTACACATTGAGACATTTTATGCTGCATTACTGACATCTTGTGGCTGCTTTAGTCAAGTTTAGTGTCTTTGATCACTCTAACATGCAGAAACAGTAAACTCTTTTTTAGAAAGACATGGGTCAGTATTGTGTCCATTACACACAACTTTTTCAAAATCAATAATAATCATTGGCCAGGATTTCCTGTGTCCAAGACAAGTGAAGAGCACTATAGACAAATCCAGGCAATAATAAATGAAAACAAGAACTTACACAAACACATTCAACAAAATGATTGCAAACAAATATAGTAGACAGATATTAGATTATATATATTTACTTTAAAATTGGTGGTTGAACTGTAGTATAAAACAAATAAGCTTCATCAGGAGGGCTTTAAAAACTTTACCTATAAAGATTTTTCCACTCTGGCCAAATCCTACCCATTAGTCAGGTCTCCCCCAACATATAAAAACTAACAACCAAGGATGAAGGCTACCACGTGCTTCCATAAAGACATATGAATCCAGCCACTGCCTTTTTTTACAGGGCAAAAATCACACTTTGTAAACCACTTGAAGGTTTGCATTATCTGCCCCCACAAGCACATAGATGCCCATGAATGACCAGTGTCACTGATATCACTGGTCACATTCAGTATTCTCTTTATCCTGGTCAGAGTTACTGTGAACATTTTGTGCAAGGTGGGGACACATCACACGCATTAATACTCTCATTCATCATTTATTATTCCAAAACAGTACACATTAAGAAAGCCATTATATAAACATGTATTCCAAATGATTGGCTGGTAAGAAAACAAGCAAACCAAAAACATTTTTCTGGTCAATATAATTTATTATAAGGCTTTATTTCTTTTTTTGCACACTCATACATACACTGATAGACTAAGGACACATATTCACACACAGACACATTCTCTCTCTCTCTCTCTCTCTCTCTCTCTCTCATGCACACACACACACACATACACACACACACACACACACACACACACACACACACACAGCTGTCAGCTGCCATGCAGTTGAGTCATATTTCCCAAAGCTGCATGTGTTAAACAGAATCATCTGCCAGGTCTTGTCTCCTGACAATATATCTCTGACAGCAGTTCCTACATAAATCAGATTCCATCTGAGCACTGATACTTTTCTGTCCCTCACCTCTGTTCAAAGGGTGTTTAATTAAGATAATCTGTATAGGTTAGAAAATTGTTCATGGATGTTTAATTGGAAAAATGAAACTGTATCATATATGAGCTTATAGAATCTTATAGAACAAAGGGGAAGTTCAGAGTTCATGAGACATGTATGTGCTGTTCACTGTGAAGTTTTCTTCAGAATTAAACCTTTTAATGTTCTTTAAAGCCTTTTAACAAATTAATTTCATCATGATTTTACCTTGAGTGTTTATTAGTATGTTGAAAATCACTAATTTAAAAATATGATCTGATACCAATAATTAACATTATTTACAAAAGGAAATAAGCTAAAGCTGAAAAGGTTCCATTGATCTGGGCAGACAAAACTACCTGGTCATATCATGAAAATTAAACCATTAAATATACTAATAACACATTAAGTGTCATAACCTTCCAGGGCAGGGCAAGTTACCAAAACATTCTTAATATACGTTCAAAAACAATGAATCCATACAGTAGGATTAGCATGGTGATACATTTTTCTAGATAATTTAAATATATGTATACAGAGATAATTTTATAATCTACACTACCAGTCAGAAGGACATACTCAATTTAAAATAGTTGTTTTTTGTCTTCAAAAAATTTAGATTTCTCAGGCAAAACTAAACGGTGAACTAAGTCCAAGTTCATTTTCCATTAATGTGTTAATGAATCAAATGTATATTTCTAAATAAAACAAATAGTTTTTACTTAAAAGTAAATCATTTCCCCCAGACAGGAACGTTTAACTTAAGAATTCAACAAGTGCTCTGAGAATTTTAGAAAAACTAGTTTGTTTAAAATGCTCATGAAGCTGGTTGAGAATGTACCAAGGGTGTGTGACTCCTTTTTAAACATTTATAGTCACTGTCTAATGTTGTTTAATAGTGCTATTGTTCTATGATCATGTGTCCCCACCTTTGACTGGTAGTGTAAATCTTATAAGGATCACAGAGATTTTAAAGAAAATTTTAACATCGTCCCATACAGTACATATGTGCAAGGATGGCCTCCCAGCCACACACAAATCAAGTGATCTCATAACATGCCTATTATCACCCCATAATTAAACAGTATAAGAGTTAAGTACTTATAACCATGCTTGAGCAAATGATGAAATACAAATAGCGCTGGTAATCACTGGACAGATACATGCTGATTTATAAAATGGCAGACCAAGGGTTAATCATTCTCTGACCAACCAGTATGTCAGTCTGGCAAAACAAATTTCCCATAAAAGTACCTACTCTGTAAACGAAAAAGTTTATCAGATTATTGCCCTAATCAGCTATGGTCCTCCAGTGAAAACATATAAACGATTTATTTTCTCAGAATCTTCCTCTGTCAGGATAAATAAATCACCCCATCTAACAAAGAATAGAAAAATGTTTACATTTGTCTTAATGCCGTTATCCTGCTATATAATCATAAACAACATTCCGCTAAACATTAAGATGCTTAGCAGTTATGCTGCTTTAGTGCCCGTCCAATCAGGAGGAAGAGCATGCCTGAGAGAAAGCAGAAGAACACGCCCACTGGGGCAAACATAAAAGAAAGGCCATAAGTAATATCCAGCTGAAAGAACGAACAATGGCTTCTTCGATACTCCTCATATAAATCCACCACATCCATTAGCTCCAACCAGATGACAAACAGCACAGTGGCAAGAAGGGTGAAGAAACCTAAGAAGATGAGGAAGAATCTGAGTTTCTTTGTTTGTTTGTTTTTTTGAGAATAGATATATTGATAGCATGGTAAATCATGAAAGTTGAAGTAATTAGCTCACCAGCTGTCAGGAAGAGTCCGCCACCTGCTTTATAGAGGCAGGAATTGGTGAATGGAGCCCCGCAGATTATGATGAAGCCACCCAAGATAACTGCAGCCACACCCAACAACATGAAGACACTCCAGAAGCCTCTGTAGACTACACAGCACACATAACTATATGTCCTACTGAAAGTTTACATGTTTAGTAAGACACTTAAATATAAACAATATTTAACAGTACAATTCAGTGACTTCATGAATAAATTCAAGCAAAACTACAACGCATGGATCGCTACTTACTGATGGCAGACTCATAAGTGGTTGCATTGTGGGTCTGTTCAGACACAGGGAATGGAGACAGGTAGGCTTGTTCACACATTTTGGACTGTGGCTGGTTTGCTGTGGGGATAACAACACAACCATTTACAATTAGTTTTCATTGTAAAAGTGTCATTTTATCCAGCATAAAGAATTTTTGTCAATAAAAAAAAGATTAACATCTGTACTGTCTCAGCAATTCATACTTTTTTTCACCTGATTATGAACAAATTAAACAGGCTTTTACAACATCCTTCTTGCTATGTTTTGCATTTTTATACCAGAATATGGCACCTATTTTTTTGTATAGGAACCAAAAATGAGAAAATTTAGTTTTTATAGGAGCCAGTGGTCAAGCATTTGCTTTACTTATGGAGTCTAAAACCTAGCATCTTTATGGCCTCCCTCAAAAGCAACATTATGCTACTTTGTTTCCCTACATTGTTTAAACTTTTTTTGATTTGTCTGAAATTATAGCAGCATAATTTTACAGCACAGTAAACTCATTTATTTCCTTCACAGTGTTGATTAATATGTCCTGTTTCCTTTATTGACTGTTTTTTTCTAAAAAAGCCTTCAAATGTTCTTTTCATTAGTCATTTTTATTTACTGACAATATATTCTGGTTAACCAAATGACTAATTATACATTGGGAACAAAGAAATCAGTAATAAAGTTTATCTGTATATTGCTTACATGTTGAATTTAACAATGCAGGTTTAGAGAACAGGTACTACATTTTTACTTCTATTACTATGTCCAGTCCAGATGTAATTTAACTAGCCATAATGAAACTAAACCATTAACTAGGCCCATAACCCTGATCGGAACATCATGTGAAAAAACACAATTGTTTGGTAGCCTGTATGCTCATAACAGCAATACAGGTAATAGCAAAAGTGGTTAACCATCACACTTCATTACTTCCAACCATCCATCCATCTAGCAACCTCTGTAGTCCAATCAGGGACTGTGAAGGCCAGTGGTGACCAATGTATTTATTCCCATTTTGTACGACCATGGTAGGACCTCTGGTCAACATTCACACACTACGGGCAATTTGGTAACACCAATTAGCCTAATCTGCATGCCTTTGGATTATGGCAGGAAACCCAACATGCAAAATCCATGCACACAAACCCCACAAAGTGGGAATCAAACCCAGAACCTGGAGGTGCAAGGCAACAAGTGCTTACCATTTAAGCCTGCAGTATCATTACTGTAAGCATGATTCTACGTATGTCTTAAAACACTTCTTCAGTTACTTTCTTTATTGATTATGACAAAATTGTGATCTAGGTGTCTGCTGGTGTCTGTATAAAGGGGTCTTTAGCCAATAAACTTTGTCTTACTAAAGAAGAACTTCAAAATTAGGTCATTCTCCTCTCTGCCTCTAAATGAGCAGCACCAGAAGAAGCCCTCATGATAAAAGATGGAAGAGTTTCCCTGATCTTCAGGCTGGTTCAAATCCTCATTCTGTGGAAGATACAGAGAGGAGGTGTCAGACCACAGGGCATGTCCGCTATTCATTTAGATGTACATTTGTAAGAGTGTACATGCATGTGTCTTGGTATTTAAATAACACATATGTTATATAAGAATAATGGCTAATGTTAAAAAAAGGAACAGCAAGCTAAATGGCAAAAGTATTACAGTGGAACCTCGGATTGTGAGTAACCAGGTTTGCGAGCGTTCCGCAACACGAGCAAAGATGTTTAATAAATTTTGACTTGAAAAACAAGCATGTCTTAATACACGAGTATCATCGAGTATCATGCAGCACACATGCGCTTCGCGTGATCACAACTGAGCCAATGGTTCTTCTCTCTTGCATGCTGCGGAACTGTGTGTCCGCACATCGCTTGGTCTCAGAGCTTGTGCATCACTCATATAGTTTGGTAAACTGGTGTGTGTATGTATGTGTGAAAGTCATCCTGGACAGTAGCCTCCTCCCCCAGCGTTGCATGTTAAATAATAGTGTTCAAGTTACATCAGCACTGTATATTTAAAACTACTAAATGCTGCAGTCACATAGTGATTTTCCTGTGTAGAAACAACAGATCTCTAAGAAAGACCTTCACTTGATTCTACTGAAAACACTGTAGCCTATGCCGTGACTTCCACTTGCAAATTTGCAGAGCCAAAGGTTGCCCCTTTGAAAATGCTGCCAGTGTGTGTGACTTCCATTAATAGATTTGGCATAAGGGTGTAGACATTGCATTTAGATTCCTGTTTCATTGCCTATCGTTAAGTCTGGTTTCATGTTCTAGCATGTGATATTCTATCTTTGTTTCTTTCCCGAGACTGTAAAAAGTGACGTCTGATATCTGTTAACCACACCCTGCTTAAAATCGAAACTTACATTGATGCAATCTAGATCTTACTGACATTGGATAAAGTATTATTAAAGTAGATTTAAGGGTCAGTGTGGTATAGTTTAGACTTCAAGTTCTATTTACAATAGCCTGCAGAACGTGTTTGGCAAATACTATGATTAGCTGACACTGTGGCCTTAATTTAATTTAAATAAACATAATAAAACAAATGGCACTGGGATATTATAATTCAAAGTGTTCAATGTGATTACTGTCATGTCCCTCTTACTTATAAACATTAGTAAACCACCAATGCATCAATCCACCAACCTTATACATCTGAGAATCTGTTTTGCAAGTCTCACGAGCCAAGAGCCAATAATCTGTACCAAATGATATGAGGATGAAAATTGCCCCCAAGGCACCAAAGAGCCCAGCAAAAAACAGTGCCACACTGAATTTCATGGTTAAATCCGTTTCTTTTCTCCCTGTCAGCCAAAATATGTCAGTCCTCTGAGACTGTAAAAATAGAGGTCCTTGGAGTAGTTCTTTAAGAAGTTATGCTTGCCAGTGCTCCTCGAGTTACGCGCTGCTCTAGTGCCCTTATACAGTACGTCTTCACACTAGTGTCTGTTTATTGTCCTGCTCTGTCCCCGTCCAACTGGTTTAGAGACAGAAAGCATTTGGGGTAGGAGTAGGGAACAAGGAAAAAGAGAAGAGGGCCCTAGAAGTTTAGTTTTGTTTAGACCATCCCCTTGGGTTATTTTTGGACTGCTGATTGAAGATGCCTGCTGTCCCTCTCAGAGGTGGGGTATGGCAATGAGAAATTTATTGGGGGGAGGGAGTTGGACCAAAATATCTGGTGTAAACTGAAGCGCGCTCGTTAGGACAAGATATTTAGTAGCAGGATGAGTGAAAATAAAGACACCAGAGGTGGGAATTTGAGTCATCTTTTCTTGTGCCACCACCTGCAT
This sequence comes from Clarias laeviceps, assembly GCA_030014305.1. Taxonomy (NCBI): domain Eukaryota; kingdom Metazoa; phylum Chordata; class Actinopteri; order Siluriformes; family Clariidae; genus Clarias; species Clarias laeviceps. The sequence goes on along the minus strand of JAQMYJ010000036.1, from coordinate 12,553,212 downwards.
ACAGTGTTGCTATGAAAAGTTATGAAAAGTGGGCCCATACAGAAATTGTGAAAATTAAACACATATTTAATGTTTAAGCTTTACTGATTTAAAATAAAAGTCCATTTTCTGTTGAGTTTTCTTCAAACTAATCTACATTACCATGCCACTATAGTACCACAATGTAGTACTGTAAGTTTTGTCAGTTTAAAATGTATATCAGGAACATTGTGGAGTATGGTACAAATTTGAGGCAGAGAGTGAGGAAGCCAGTTCAGAACACAAAAACTGAAATAAAATAAAAAATACAATCACCAGATCTGTTACACCTGGTCAGTTACACAACCCCCCACCCCATTTTTTTAGACTCATGGACTCTCATACTCACATCTGCAAAAAAATAAAAAATAAAATAAATAAATTCATATAGAGATCTGGACTCTGATGATATTGCTACATACCAATGTTTACATACTGCACAACTCACTTTAAGTTTAATTTATTAATATATGCATCCATCCTTTTCACCTTATTGTACTTTTTCCTTGTACCCCTACTTTGTTTTGGCTATTAAGCAGTACCTTTTTTCACAGTTAATATTTATTTACAGATATTTTATACAGATGTTTATTCAAGCTTTTTGTAATTCCATTTATCATCACTCCAAAGGAAAACCAAAGAGGAGATTTATGGATGCAGTGAGAGAGAACATGAAGTTAGTTGGGGTGAGAGAATAGGAAGCAGAGGATAGGGTTAGGTGGAGGCAGATGATTCGCTGTGGCGACCCCTGAAAGGGATAAGCCGAAAGACAAAGAAGTAGAAGAAGATCACTCTAACATAACAGTTGTATTTTATTTATGCTATTTTATTTGGTATTTCCACTGATGTTTTTGTAACTACTCTGTGCGCCTTAAATTGCCCCAATAAAGTTTTTTTTTTATTATTAAATTGAGTCCTTCCAGGTGTCCTTCCAACAGATAAGCACATTATGTGTTGAACCGTCCTTTTGGGCACATACTATATAATAAGCACAAGTTAGTTACAGTAGGGTTAGGGTTACTGTAGCCATAAGACCTGTTTAAGTGAACCCAAAGTTTTTCACTCCATGGCTAAAAAGTATTGCTCTAAATGTGTACGATGAGCTAAGCTATCCATCCGTTCAATGAAAACAAAGCCAGCTGTGCTCAATTAAATGTCTGCCCATGGATGGGTGTCCTACAGAGCCATAGGCACTACTTGGAAGTCTGTTGATGAGAGATCTGGAGATGCGTTATATCATATCCTCTAATAGGGTACAGCATCTCATCTAATCATGTAGATTTCCAACTGTTCATGCAGCATGAAATCTGTTTTTTATTTATTTACCATTATGCAAACCACGGTATATCAGTTTAGATTTCTAACATTAGAAAGTAGAATTTTACTGCAAAGCATGTGTTTGCTTTTGTCTCTGAGTGATTGAAATAGTCATCAGCCTCCTGTAGATGAGTTACAGTACCATATATCTGTTCTGGGGGGAATAATAAATAAATATATACCTGGAGGAAACCTAAAAGCATTGAGAGAACAGGCAGATTCCAGACTGGATGTGAGATTCAAACCCCCAACCGTGCAGGTGTGAGGCGGCAGTGCTTACCACTAAGAGGTTGTTTTCAGTTTTAATATCGCCTGCACCGATTTGTTGTCATATTGTTTTTTTAAGATGACCAGTCCCTGTTTTTTTTGTCTGTTTGTTTTAAATTACAGGTACTCTTTGTTTTCATGTTTTTTAGGATCACCAGTACCCATTTATGTTTTTAAGATCAACAGAACCCACTTGCTTTGATAATTTTACAAGATCACTAGTTCCTATTTGCTTTCAAGGTTAAGGTCACCAGTTTATTTTTCATTTTCAGGTGTGTTAAAGATCACCAACACTCACTAATTTAGAGTTTTGGTTAAATATCACTAATACATGTCTTCAGCTTTTTTTTTTTTTTTTTTTTTTTAACAAACACCGAAATCGATGTGTGTTTGGAGGTACAGTGTATATCCTTGCATGGCCTATTTATTCTTATTATTGTTTGTTTGTCTTTTTTTTTTTTACAAGAAAACCTGAAAGATTTTTTCCACTATTGAAGGTAATGAGTTAGAAAAAGTAACTTGTCATGTTACAGAGAAAAGTGAGAAAAATCTTGCAAAGACAGTCAGAAAGTCAGTTATATGCTGTAAGTGCTTCTATTAATGTTAAACACACATCTCCACATAGAAAACTATTCACATCCATGACTACGAACATTATTCAAGAATTTTTGTAGAACAATTTAGTCCCACTTTACTGTGTGTTAGCATAGTAGTGACAATGTGTTATAAACCTGTGATTTTCAGCTGCTTGAGTGTCAGGGTAGTGACAGACTGCGAGAGACATAGATATGTGTAGGTATGTGTACTAACGTAGGAAATGTGAGTAAATGAATGCACATGCAACATTTTAGTTTTATAAATTATTTTGGAGAGATTTTGTCATATCATCAGTCTCTCATTGTCCATGATGAAGGAGTCCTGCTCCCATTAGTCACCAAACCAAACAACTAAAAATTGGTTTAACCCAGATTACTATATGCTGAATCTACACATCACTATTTCCAGCAATGTGAAATTGAAACATATGAGAAATAAAATTATTGATTTTGATCAGTCTGCAAAGCGTTACAAAGCCATTACTCGAGCTATGGAGTGCCACCAAACAAAGTAAAAGCCATTAATTCAATTCAGGATGTCACAAAAGAACTCACATGAATATCTAAGGAAATGTCCAAGTCATGAAATTCAAAGTGTTCCAGTGAAGCTGAATTAAAGCAATTTAGCAAAGAAGAGAGGGCTAAAACTTCCACCATGAAGTAAAAAAGACTGAAAAAAGACTCCAGTTATCAGAAGCTTTTGGTTGCTGTTATTGCTGCGAATTGGGCATTTACTGTACTTGATCACAGGTGTCATATATTGTACGTGTTGCCCAACCTAAGTTACATTTTAACTGCATATTGTGTTTCTTCATTCTCTGCTTGTCTTGCATAACCTTTTGTATGAGGATACAAATTTAGTGCTATAAATACTGATAAATAGACCAAATGTCGAGGGCAAATATACACTCACTGGCCAATTCATTAGGGACACCTGTTCAGCTGCTAATCATCATCTAATCATGGTAGACACTCAATACTTTTAGGTATCTATATATGGTCAATACAATTAGCTGAAGTCCGACCATCATAATGCAGAAGAAAGATAATTTAAGTTCTTGGTGCCGGCGGGCTGGTCTGAGCATTTCTGAAACTGCTGATCTACTGGGATTTTCATGCACAACCATCTCTAAGGGTTACAGAGAATGGTCTGAAAAGAGAAAATATCTAGTGAGAGGCAGTTCTCTGGGCAAAAAATATCTTGTTGATGTCAGAGTGAAATGGCCAGACTGTTTTGAGCTGACACAAAGGCAACAGTAACTCAAATAGCATCTTGTTACACCCAAGGTTTGAAATGATGGCTCCATCCTACCTTGTATCAACATTTTAGGCTTTTGGTGGTGTCTTTATAGTGTGTGAGATATTCTCTTGGCACACTTTGGGCCCCTTAATACCAACTGAGCATTGTTTAAATGCACAGCCTAGCTGTGTATTGTTGCTGACTATTTCCATCCCTTTATGTCCAGCAGGCTAAAGGGCCATGTCACAAAGCTAAAATAATCTCAAACTGATTTCAGCCAACAAATCGATCATGTCAATATGGACCAGAATCTCTAAGGAATGTTTTCAGCACCTTGTTGAATCTATGCCATAAAGAATTAGGGCAGTTCTGAAGACAAAACATAGGTAAAAGCCAGTAGGCAAAACCCAGTACTAGCAAGGTATACCTAATGAAGTGCCCAGTTTTTGTATTTTATATTTGTTATTAATAGCACTGTATCATATTTTAAATATTTAAAAAGTAATTATTTACAAAAAAAATCATAAACAAACACAGAGAAATCAAGTGTGTTTCAAAAGGTATACAGTTTGGCATTAGATTTATCTTAAATTCTCAGCGAAAAAAAAAAGATCAGTAATTGTGTGGCTCAAACCAGGCATAAACTCTCTCACTCACTCATCATCTATACTGCCTTATCCTGTTTTCAGCGTCACGGGGAGACTGGAGCCTATCTCAGGAGGCTTAAGGCACAAGGCGGGGTACACCCAGGACAGGGTGACAATCCATCCAGGCATAAACATTTTTGCTAATTCAAATGCCAGCATAAAAAAAAACCCACTTTTTTCCCCGTTCTATAAACATATTCTTGAACAGTGTACTTCACAGATTTCCATTTGGCAAACACAGTGTATATGGTAAAAAGTTATATCTATATATTCTATAAGTCTTGCAGCCATACCAAGAAACTGAATACTTCTGGGATTCCAAGGAGACTTTGGGCAAGAGGCATGATACACATCCATCGCACACATAGTATGCAATTTTGGAACACCAATTTGCCTTACCTGCATGTCTTTGGACTGTGGGAGAAAACCCACCAGGCACAGATAAAAATCCAAGGCAGGAATCTAATTTTAGTCTCCCAATTCAGTTTAATTATGCATCACACAAACCAAAGGCAAAATTATCAACATAACATTTTACAGCTTCTTGTCTTTAAATGTCATATTTAAAGTGGTTAATGCCCAGAAATGCTTCCATAACTGCAAACTTAAATGCATTACAAAGCTAACTACTATTACAAAGAACGAATCAAATACAACCAAAATTGTTCTCCTCACCACCCCCACCCCTAAAAAAAAATACTTTTAAACACGCGTTGGCAAAATCTAGTGACTGTTATTTAAAAATAAATACTTCATATAGGCAATGTTCCTTTAACATATTTTTTTATTATCTGAAAATATTTGAAATAAAAAGGTTTTAAAAATTAGCTGCTGTAGTTTCAAGAAATAATCAATTGTTTAACTTGCTTATCTAAAAATACATATGTAACTGATTTCGTTTAAAAAAAATTCTAGCTGCTTACAATTCATTTAAATAGAGTACCTCCTAGAGCATAAATAACTTCTTTAAAATAACTTTTTAACTTTTTTTCAAAATCAGATTCCTGTCTGCTGTCTTCATCTTCTACTCGTTTATCTACAGCAGGTGACGCGCAGATATATTGTGCATTACCGCCACCTAGTGACTTGGTGAAGAAAGTGTTGGTATCAAAGCACGTCCTTATCCTGCATGCGCGCATGCTCAATCCCCACAAGAAATGTAAGTATGCAATATTATTACTACATTGCACAAAATTATTACATTATTATTGCAGTGATTAACCTTAGTGTAAAAGACATATTATATTTATTTACAGATTTTTTTATACAGATGTTTACATTTACAGATTTTATACAGATATTTATTCGAGCTTCGAACAGACTAATTCCATTTATCATCATTCCAACAGTTGTATTTTATTTATGTTATTTGATTTGGTATTTGCACTGATACCAGTGGTCGTAGAAAATGCTATTATGTTTCAGAAGGGTCACATTATTGGCCCGCGTCAAGCAAAGAAAACAACTAAGGAGATTTTTATTGCTGAAATTACAGGTTAACAACACCAACATTCATCAAGCTCAAATTGGCAATGACTGATTCTGGGATCATGAGAATTTCACACATGAATTGGCCACCACAGAGTCCTGACCTTAAATAGCATTTTGTTTGACTCGATGATTCTCCTTTCATTAATAAATATCTGTACTAAAAGAAAAAAAAGGGATGAGAAAAATGTGATTTTGCATAAGGCTTCCAAAAATAGTTATTTTTACAGAAGCAGTCATTGCCAATTTGAGCTTGATGAATGTTGGTGTTGTTAACCTGTAATTTCAGCAATAAAAATGTACATCAATAAAATGTAAATATTGTACATCAAAAAAACAAAGACCATGAGAAGCAAACAAAGCTTGACTCAATGAACATAAATAAAATACAGTGTTTTTGTTTTAAGAACTGCAGGAATATAGCACATACTCTACAAGACTGAGGTGCAAAGCTGAGGCATAGAGTCCTGTTCAGGTTCATGGTTAGGGTTAAGTCCAAAGATATGCAGATTAGGCTTACTGGAATTCCTAAATTACCCGCAGTGTGTGTTTGTGTGCCATGCGCTGGATTGGAATGCCAGTTAGTCTAATCTGCATGTCTTTGAATAGTGGGGGAAACCCACCAGACACAGGAAGAACATGTAAAAAGGGTCTTGAACCCTTAACCCTGGAGGGTCAGTAGTGGCTCAAATGGGTTAGGTTCTGTATTATTGATCAGACGGTTGGGGCAGTCAGGCCCCAGCATCACCAAGTTACTATTGCTGAGCCCTTGAGCAAGGGCCTTAACCCTGTCTGCTCCAGGGACGCTGTATGCTGGCTGACCCTGTGCTCTAACCATACCAACTGGAATTTGCAAGAAATAATAATAAAAAATAAAAAAATAGCAAAAGTGCATGTGACAAATAATTTAATATGAACCACTATGCCAGTTACATTGAGTGAGGCATAAAGGAACATTAAAAGAATACAAGGCAAGGAAAGGGAAAAGCTAAAGAAAAAAGGTTGCAGTGTTTTATTGGTTAATTCTGAATTTCGAGACATTAGCAAAGCACTTTTGTGGTGGGTGTAAGAGGCTTTTGACGTCACAAAGGAAAGACAATCATTTAGGATGAGATTTAGTGGACATTTTGTGGACATGAATAAATATTTTAATGTAAAAATGTCAGATTGATGAATGAAATAGAAAACGAAAATAACGTGTGTTTGAATGAAGCGCGTGGTGAAAATGACGCAAGGCTTGGACTGTACCATGATCAGGCTCGGTAGTCTTACTAACAATGCGTCAGCGAATTTTCATTTCAATTTATCCATACATTAGAGTTTAATTTTGTTGTTTTAAATAATACGTCATGTACAGGAAAACAATGAAAAAGTGATGTATATGGAGACTGAACGTACTTCGGTATGTTTTCTCCCCACTAACGCGTGGTCTAACCCTGGCGCTGCGTGTGTGTTGTTCAGGGCAGGAAAGAGAACAACGCGACTGCAGCTTCCGTGTCTGCGGGGTCTGTGAGTGAGCAGGAGAATGAGTCACTCTGAATGTAGCCATTTTCAGAAATCAAAGAGACCTGCATGGACTATACAATGCATATACATCGTAGGGTTCATGGTGAGTCGCTTTTATTTGTTTAGAGAATAAACCGGAGGACAGAGGGAGTGGTGTGTGTGTGTCTCTGTCGTATAGATTTGGTAGAGACATTTAATCCAGACAGGTGCAGCACACGGATGAGAGTTAAGGGTTCCAAGGTGAAACAATGGCTCTCTGTCAGAGTTGGGATTTGAACTTACACCCTCCAGTCGTCCACTCCTAGCTCAGAACCTTAACTACTTGCGACAGATCCGGTCCACCTGGTTTGACTTCATTCCTTCACACGACCTGCTGCAGTGTTTTGTCTCAACTCATCTTTCTCTCACCCACGTGACACAAACAGGCACAAACTCATTATTTAATCTGAATTAGTTTAAAGGAAAATGAATAAAATTGTGGTGTGTTTCTGATCAGGATCATGGGCTAGATGTTTGACAAAAAAACTTGACACAATGTTCAATTGCATCTTTCCCATCTTTATTGCTCATACATTATGTCTATGTTCCACAGGAAACTGATGGGTTATAATCATTGTGTAAGCACTTAATACAAAACAGTGGAATAAAGGTTATTAGACATCATTGTTATTGGTTTATCTACATACATGCATACTCCGATGTCTTTGTGGTGGGTCTTGCAGGACCTTTTTGGGGTCAGTATGATCATCCCTTTACTGAGCCATCACGTGAAGGCGTTAGGAGCAAGCCCAATAGTCTCAGGAATAGTGGGTAAGTTTCAATAACTTTTATAGAATCATCTGGAATAGAGTTTAATCCAAATAAATGACCTGATCTCACCATCAAAGTCAGTAGAAAATAGCAGTATATACATTTTTTACACTGTATTGGGGAGCAGCTTGGAGGGTCGCATGATCTGTGTAATGGTCCTGGCTTGAATTATCCTCCTAGACCCATTTGGGATACTAGCTGTAATATTTCCATGCAATTCTTTTAGGTGGTGCAAAAAAAGTAACTAAAATTAGCATTAGATCACCTGATTAATCTCTGTTTGGAACTCATTCTTTAGATAAAGGTATAAAAGAGCAAGCATTAATTAATTCCTGATGTTAGATTTGCAAGAGAATATAAGAATTTGGACCTATCAAAAGTGCTTGACCTCACTAATACTCTTGTGGCTGAAATCCCATTAGCTCCCCTCCAAAATCTAGTGGAAAGCCTTTCCAAAAAAAGTGGAGGTTGTTGTAAAGCAAAAGGGGGGCTTAAATGCACATATATTTGTGATGTTTTTGTGTCCATAAACTGTTGTCCATATATTGTATGAACCAGCCGTGAACTAGAGAATTAACCATGCCATGTTCTCATTTTTAGGGTCCACTTATGGGGTTTTACAGCTTTTCTCCAGCACTATAGTAGTAAGTAATACTGTATTACTCTATATAATTATTATCTGTAACTTAAATATTATTATACCAAACAATGTGACAAATTTTGCTGTACACACATTATACATTTAGTCATCTTCCCTGACTGAATATTAAATTCTCTTGAAACTGAAAATATTGCTAACTAACCAAGAGCAATGTAAGTGTTCATTCTTGTACTGTAATGTAAGGGATTTGTAATGTACTGTAAGTGTTCATTATCTGAGCCTTGTCCCAGATTTAAATTGGTTTAAAGCTGCAGAATCATAAGACAAAAATTAGGATGTGGATGTTTTTTTGGAACAAGCAAATCCGTGTTTTCCCCTAATCTATTTGGCCCCTAATTGCATTAAGACAGAATGTTGTGTATGCTTGTGTCCTGTCATAGTACTGAATCTTAAAACTAAATTTAAGTTGTCTCAAGCTGAAACCTACAGATTCTTAGCTAGGACTCTCATCAACTCCCATTTAGGCAATCATGCTTTCATGAGCTGAAAACTGTTTTGCCTTATCACCCAGTATGCAGAATGTTAATCGTGAAATTGTTTTTTAGTTTTGCTAGTGAATTGGTGTAACACTAGTGATTTGGTGGAAAAGAATTTAGTATCATGCACAGCAACTTTTGGAAGGAAAAAAAAACATTGTCACATGTTCTCATGTTTCCTTTTTCCTTGTAAACTTCTTTTGTCAGGGCAGCTGGAGTGATGTAGTGGGGAGACGCTTTTCTTTACTGACATGCCTTTTGCTTAGTGCTTTCGGTTACAGCCTCCTGGGCATGTCCACTTGCATTGCCCTGTTTGTGCTGGCCCGAATACCAGTGGGTATGTTGTGAAAATCTGTTGCATCTACAAATCTAAGATGAGAAGTAATTTCTGATTTGATACATACAGGATAGTACACACAGGATTAGGTGTATATATTTCACAGTATTTGGTTATGTGCCTTCTGTATAAGTAGCTGTAATAAGTGTGTAAGCAATAAGTGTGTATTGTCTTATTTGATGTTGTTTTAATGTTATTTACTGCTCATTGTTCTTAATTTATCCCTTGGTTGATATTTATGGCGAACTTAAAAGACTGTCATGTGACCTAAATTCTGATACTTTATAGCATACTGTGTAACAACATATAACAATTTATATCAATCATTGATCAATACTTTCTTAACAATAGCTTACAAATTGTCCTGTGGGACACTACATTTTCTTGTCAGTTTTTTGTTTATCCGTGTTTTTGCTTGGCCCATTTGTGCTGTCACTGGGATATAAGCATAATTATCATCCACTGAATATAATAAATACTCAAATTCTCTGAAATACTATTTCTACCAGTCTTACTTTGTACTGTATTTTTTAAAAATTTGAATATATTTAGAAACTTTTAATTGTATAACTCTTTTAATTGATTGATGTTGTCTTGATGTACTGCAAACCGTGCATGCAGAATAAGTTTTAAAGTTGTATACATCAGTCTTATACGATGCTTGCATTGTCCGGTGGTTTTAATCTTCTCCATAGGGCTTTTTAAACACTCATTGTCCATTTGCCGAGCTTTAATATCGGACATGGTGTCGGAAACAGAGCGCCCTCTGGTTATGGGTCACTTTAATGCAGCTTCCAGTGTGGGATTCATCCTGGGCCCAGTGGTAGGAGGCTACCTCACTGAACACGAGGGAGGATTTTATATGTCTTCCTTTGTCTGTGCAGCTATCTTCCTCCTTAATGCAGGTAGATATTGTTATGTAAAAGAAAGAGTATGTCTGTCCTACTAATTAACTTGTATGTACTATTATACATTTAACTTCTGATTGAGAGTGTTATGCAACAATCTGATCTTATTTAGAACTTATTTAGATGTTTTTTTTTCTTTTCCTATCACTCTTAGCTTTGGTCTGGATGTTGCCGTGGAGTGAGATCCTAAACCAACGTTTAGACGCAAACAGGAACAGTAAAAGCAGACAACAAAATGAGACACTGAGAAACTGCGATGGGAACCATAATGGTAGTCCCTCTACCACTAAAACTCCTTATTCTGCTGGATCTCTGTGCAAGGACTGGGGTAATACAGCTGTACAGCAGTTGACCTCAGTAGGAGTACAAATCCACATGGTGGCCTCTTCTGACATGTGGGATGTGTTCCTGCTGCGTCTATTAATGGGGCTGGCAATCATGCTTTACCATAGTAACTTCTCTCTGGCCATGGAGGAGCGTTTTGATTTGAAACCCAAATTGACAGGTTACATGATCAGCTACAGCAGCATGCTGGGTGCACTGGCTGGGTTCCTGGTGGGCCCGATGACTCGTTTATACAGAGGCAACATGTCAGCACTGCTGATACACTCCACAGCATTCACATGCTCATTGATCTTCCTGTATGCTGCAGCTGGGAGCATATGGCACGTGGTGCTTTCCTCCACATTCTTTGCCATCTCTACCAGTGTGGGGCGTACCTGCATTACAGTCCTAGAGCTGGAGCGTGGAGGCAGTACAAGGGCCAGTGGCACCCTGATTGGGGCGGGACAATCGGTGACTGCAGTCGGGCGCATATTGGCCCCGCTGCTTTCCGGCCTGACTCAGGAAATCAGCCCATGTGGGCCACCAACCCTTGGTGTCTTACTGGCTCTCACAGCTCTGGTGCTGCTGCTTGTCAGGACTCCAAAGTGGGTTATGATGAGGGACAAGAATGCCAAAGATTGATTGGAGAAATTTTCAAAGGCACACACATGTACTGTAAGAGCACAAGGGGCATTGTGGTGGAAGCTGTTGAAGTTTGCAGTTATTGGAGTATAAAATGCAAATCTCAGCAGATGGCAACTGTACACATAGCTGGAGGACCTACCAGACCAAAGGAACACTCTGAGACATTGATTGATTCATAGTTGATAAGACTACCTACTAAATTTAAGCATTTACTTTGAAAGCTAGTAATGTTCATCAAGTATCAAGTTTATAGAAGATGAAAATCACAGGGTCTGCACAAGTTCTGTTATTAGTAGTTGATCCTTTTTATTAGGACTGAGGTTAGATTGCTCCTTGTATTAACAACATAAAATTGAAGCATTAATATATTTATTATTAAGAAATAGTACAGTGGATCAGCAGTTAGCGCTGATGCGTCACAGCTCCAAGCTGCTTGTTTTTTTTCTTGAGCTCAGGTAATGTCTCTGAAGTTTTACATGATCTATGTATCCTCTCATCCCTCAAAAACGTGTTTGTGTATGGTATGTGGTGCCAGGGGATGGACTGGCATACCATCCAGGGTGTATTTCTGACTTTGCCCAGTGTTTCTTGGATAGGCTCTGGATCCACCATGACTGAAGATTAATAAATTAATGAGTAAAAAGTACAGAATATTAAAATGTTTCCTTTTTAGTATCTGTATATAATTTAAACAGAATCTTTTAGGAAAATACACCCCTAGTTTTATAAATCAGTGTTTTGTTCTGTGTTTTTTATTTCCTAGTGATAAATAGGTAAATATCTGCAGATAGAACAGGTCAATTTAGGAAATGCAAATTGCACAAGCGACACATTTTCATTCCAGCAAGATGATAAAAGATAATGAATCCCTGATGCAACAGTTGGTGCACTGACAGTCAGAAAAGGTTTTATTTTTATTAGGTTTTTCTACAAAATATGATGGTTGGAAAATGTTAATATCCCTCTTTGAACTTTGAAAAACCCTCTTTGTATTGTATTTCATTTAAAAACACATTATACGCAGTATATTTTCCTGTGGAAAATCGAACGAACTGTGTTGTACTGTTATTCCAAATAGTTTCAAATAATCACAATTCAATGATATATACACTCAGTGGCCTTATTCATCAAAGTTGCACATGGTCAAATTTGATCATAAAACAAGTACTGTATGCACCAAATCCACTGATGGCTTTCTTTTCATCATTTTAATCTTCGTTTTTCTGTATGTGAAATTGTGTCTGTTCAAATACATGTAAATTTAAGTAAAATTTTATCAACTTTATATTGGTTGATATGCAGTTAAGTAATCAAAATAAATATTGTCTGTGTTTATAGTAAGAAGCCTATAGTAAATGTAGTAACAATGAAAAATTAATGATGTTAATAATGTTAAGCTCTTTTACACATAGCATTAACACAAAAAAAAACATTAACACATTAATATTGATTATGAATTACACTCCAGGCTAATTTATGCCTGTGGGGAGCAAAGGTCTGCCTGTCCAGTCTGATCCCACAGAAATGCTAATGCAGTACAATCTGCCAAAAAGTGCTGGCAATGATAGAAAGGAACCAGAACACCAAGTACATTACAGCCTGCCACACAAGGGCCCAGCAGGCAAAGAGCCCAGGGCTACCAACCCAGCCTCCAAACTCCCCAGATCCCAATCAGACCAAGCCCCGAGCAAATAAATCCAATCCAAGTAGGCACAGGAGTCATGCCCTGAGGGGCAAGCACTGCCCGGTGGCAGAAGGGGAACCTACACAATACTGGGCATAATGTTTTGTGTTATAATGTTATGGCTGATTGTGGACCATCATCTTCCATGGTCTCCTTGCATGTAGACTTAATTCTTCAATTCAGACCTCAGGTTTTCAGTATAATACAAATTTGGACACTGAGATGGTCATTGCTAAACACAGACTTTGTGTATCGGAAATATGTTTGGCTCATAATCATATTAAAAGCTCTATCTATGGCCCAGTCCCAGCCTCCATGCAGAGGGTAAATTATTACATGCCATCTGCATGTAACATACAAATAAGGATGCATGAACCAGTTTCCACACCGCTAACATTGACCAACTGTGTTTTGTAGACTGCTTGTTTGAATGTTGTACAAAAGTTAACAGTTCTTTCTGAGATTACGTCCACTAACGTTCATGAAAAATAAGGTAATTATTAACGAGTACCAGCATTATTAATGAAGCATTGTTTACTTCTATACTTTCGTATACTATAAGTTTCTATGTGGTTTAATTTTTAACAGCCCTGTAAATGATGATTTGCTAAATGAGATGATGAGTCATGCCATTATTTAAAATAGTTATTTTAGTTTTTACTGGCCTAGGAACCGTATCATATTATTCGTCCTATAATACCAGCCATGTTGTTAAAATTCTGACATGATCCTCACTTCTGCTGGCCTTGTTGATCCTGTGGCTTCCACTGAGATCTCCGTAGAAGAGGGTTTCGTGCCTCACCGGTGCCTCTCTCAGGAGGTTCTGGGCTCCATACTGTAGGGGGAGATACAGACTGCTGCTCTTCTGCCTCAGGCTTACAGTCTTTGGTTCTACGGTGGCTCTGCCAATGTGAAGCAGAGACCCTGGAGAACGTAGAGCTGGAGCTTGCGCTTGATGGGCCACACCCCTTCTGCTCGTTATTTACCTCATCTTCCATGGTCTCCTTAAAGGGCTCCAGCCTCCTCAGGGGTATCATTGGCATGGAGGGAGTTTGTGAAGGTTTCCTAGATCTGGGTCTGGCTAATGGGTAGCTAGGGTCTATCACAATGTCAGCATCACCTGGACAAATACAGGCATAGCTATACTGTAATAAACAAACAAAGGCTTGACAAAGATGGTTATTATGCTTTTTCATTAACAAACTAACCTTTACGATGGTATTGATATACACAAGAGTTCAACATTGGATACGGTTTAATTGCAAATAAGGGTATTGGCTTTGGCTGGTTCATAGTGTCACAATAAATAAAATAAGTATCCCATTGCACAACATTTTAGAAAATTTCACAAAATTCCATTGCAGTGTCAGTAACAAACATTTTGAAATAGAAATGTTGTCCTGAATATGTATGAATGTAATTAGCGGTATGAATGATTAGTCCTCACCATTGGTATTTAGTCTTTTTCCAGCAAATCGGGAGTTCAAACTCTGGCCCATAGGAAGAGAAAAATATTTTGGGACAGAGACATCATCCTAGGGGAGCAAAGTGGGGAAAATGTGGGTACAGAAATTTTTTTTTTTTTTTTTAAATGCCCCCATTCAAGAACTGAAAATACCATGCTTTGGAGTCTTCCAAGTCTAAGACTCCGTCGGACGCTCGTGTGTCGCCTCATCAGGATCTCTCTGTCTCTGGTGTCGTTAGGTAGGGTATGTTTATTGGTGTAAGACATTGTCTAAAAGAGTAAAAAAAAAAAAAAGTCAGTGCAATACCTGAATCTTATTGATGATCTACCTTTTATCCCCTGCACAGAGATTATATAAAAGTTATAGTGAGTTTGGAAGATTACATTACTGTACTAGATGTCAATCTGCTCCACACAGTCGTAAACTCACCCGTTCTCTGATCTTATACATGTTCTTTGACAGAATATCATGCATGGCTGTTAGATCTGTTGTTAGCAAGGTCTTATTGGGTTTATCAAACTTGTTCTTCTCACTACAAAACATTCAAGAGGAAAAATCAGTTATACTATAACTTTCGGCCTTGTCAGATAACATTTTGCATCAAAGTTATGCCAGAGTTATAGTCATATGAAGAATTACTATGCATAGTGTCAATATTACAGTATCGTAATAATATAAAAGCAAACATACTCAAGTGATATGATTTGTACTGTGTCCATGTCACCAGATACTGTGTCCAAGATCTCCATAGCATGTTGAAGCTCCAGTTTTTTATAAAGCGCCACAATGCTTGACTCAGCCCGGTTATCACGGATCAAAATCTTACGAAGGATTCGGTTATTAAACCTCATAAACCTAATAAAAAACAAGAAGTCGCATTTCATTTTAATTTGATCATGAGTAAGAATTTAAGTGCTGTTTTACGGTCATTGAATCTATGTATCTGCATTTTAGCTCAGTATTGTAAACTAAAAAGCAAACTACGTATATTATGCTCTTTGCTTAAATAATAAAATAAAATGCCAGAGAAAACTATACCTTACTCTGATCTAATATATCTACCCAGGCATTATCTATACCAGGTAATGATAAGGTAATTCCCATGAACTTGGAGCACAAGACAGGGTACACCCTGAATAGGTTGTCCATTCATTGCATGGCACAACTATACCCATATAATGCACTAATCATATACTGTGGACAATTTGCAGATGCCAATCAAACTTTTTGGAGGAAACCAGACGAGTTCCCAGAGGAAACCACCAAGCACAGGGAGAACATGCAAACTCCACGCAGAGGTGAAATTTGAACCCTCAATCAAGGCAACAGTGCTAACCACTGTGCCACCATTGCTACAAGCTGTTTTTTTTTTTTTTACAATGTATGCAAAATTATTTGCAAACAAAGCTTTAGCATGTATTTCATACAAAGTAATCTCATCTCACAGTCAGGGGTTTAATTTTTACCTGTCTTTTAATGAGTGGTGGCTCCACTGTCCACAGAGATCTTCTATCCCTGCAGTGGCATGCTCCATCAGCTGAAAGATAAAGCAGCTTGATTATGACTCATTACATGCATGTGTTATAATTAATATTAAATTGAAAAAATAATTCTTATACTACATCACCCTTTTGTGAATCTCAACATTGATGGTGCAGAGATCCCGGTTTGTTTTTCGAACATTCATCATTTCAATAATTGGTCTTATACTAATACCCTACAAAAAAGAAAAAAATTAGACAAAGGGTTTAATAAAGTTGAGGCATTTTCCAGGAGTATGATGATACACCAATCAGCCATAACATTAATACTAATTATCAATTATATACAGCACCAGTAAACTGTAGACAAGACCATGGGCATCCTAGGTCACTGCTCACTTGGCAGAAGGGGAACATCGATCATATTGGGCATAATGTTATGGCTGATCGGTGTATCCTTCATTGATATTTTTAATACAACCTTACTCATTTCCCACTGATGATCATTGCTCACTTACTCTCCCTCATCTTCTATACCACTTATCATGTATAGGGTTGCGAGAGGCTTGGAGCCTACCCCAGGGGACACAGGGAACAAGGTGGGGAGGGCTATTCTGTCATGATTCACGCCCTGTCTGCCCATTTTTTTCCCCACACTGTCACTTTTCCCCATGTGCTCATATTTTCCCTAGCCCGTCTGTGTCCATTCCCACGCCCCCGCTTCCGCCCCATCTGCACAAATGTCTCTAATTCCCAGCAGATTACTCCAGCATTTAAACACGCTTCCGTTTTACGTTGCGATCTTCATCTGCGCTTGGATTCACCTCGTTCTGCTCCACCTTGTGACAGAATAATCCAGCCAGCGATATGAATCCAGCAGATGTTGACCGCATGAAATCAGCCTGGAGAGTCAAGGTGCTCTTCTCGGTGCTCACCACCAGGAGCTGCTCGGCACCAAGCAAACCCTCGCTGACATCACGACCCAGCTCCAGGGTCGAGGTGGGGACTCCAGCATGCAATGCGAACCACGCCTCCCTGCCTCCCCATCTATGAAGGCGATCCAGGCACCTGTCGCTCCTCCCTCTCTCACTGCGTGCTGATATTCAAGGTGGCAAATGTGATAACGCTCCTCTCAGGACGGGCTCGAGAATGGAGCACTGCTCTCTGGGACAGTCACGACTCCTGCTACTCCGACAACGAGGACTTTGCTAAAGAGATGAAGAGGGTGTTCGATCACTCAGGTCACGGAAGGGAGGCTGGTCGCAAACTGTTAAAACTCCACCAAGGCTCGTGCTCGGCCTATGACTACGCCATAGAATTCCAGACCTTAGCTCTCTACTGTGGGTGGAATCGTCAGGCTCTGAGTGACACCTTTTTCGAAGGACTGATGGGGGCACTCCAGGATGAGCTAATCTCTCAAGAACTCCCTTCGTCACTCCTAGATCTCATGGATCTGGCCGGCTGAGTGGATTCACGTCTCCACCTTCGGAGAGCGGCCATTATTTTACCACCCAGAGTCCTTCTGCGACCCAACCCTCAAATGGAACCTATGGACAACTGGACAGAGCCCGCATCTCACCAGAGGAGCGGCAGTGCTGCCAAGTGGAGCGAGCCTGCTTCTACTGCAGCACTATGAATACCTAGTGGTTCCGTTTGGCTTTACTAATGCCCCAGCGGTCTTTGAGGCCCTCATTAACCACATACTCAGGGATTTTCTCAATTTTTCTACTAGTGTTTGTCTACGTGGATGACATTCTGATCTTTTCTCAGGACCTGAAGGAGCATCAACACCAAGTTCGGCAGGTGCTGCAGAGGCTCCTAGAGGATAACCTGTTTGTGAATCCAGAGAAGTGTGAATTCCACACCCGCCAAGCTTCAAGCCGTTGCAAACTGGCCACCTCACGACAGGAACTCCAGAAGTTCCTGGGGTTCGCCAACTTCTATCGCCGTTTCATCCAAGGCTACAGCTCTATCGCTGCCCCCTAACAGCCCTTACTGTACCTCTCCCAAGGTCCATTTTTGTTGGAAACTGGAATCCGGGGGGGCCTTCACCGAACTTAAGAAGCGGTTCACGTCCACCCCTATCCTCACCATTCCGGACTGGACACGTCAGTTCATTTTGGAGATCATCGCCTCCAGCATGGGAGTAGGGGGCATTCTCTCACAGAGATCCACCCATGATAACAAAATGCACCCCTGCTCCTTCTTATCCCACCGAAAGAAATTATGGGGCCATGAGCTCCTGGCCATCAAGCTAGCCCTGGAGGAGTAGAGGCACTGGCTAGAGGGAACAGTGGACCCATTCCTAGTATAGACCAACCACAAGAACCTTGAATACCTACGGAGCACCAAGAGGCTCAACTCTCGCCAGGCCCGCTGGTCCCTTTTCTTTGCCAGATTCAATGTTACCCTGTTGATCAGGGTAAAAAAACTCCAAGCCAGATGTCCTCTTGAAACCATTTACTACCTCTCATGACTCCACCACCTACGACACTATTCTGCCTTCCCCCTGCTTGCTCGCCATGGCCGAGCTCGACATCGAGACTAAAGTTAAGCAAACCTTGATCCACAAACCAGGGCCCAGCAACGTCCCCCCTAAATGCCTCTTTGTCCCTCTCTCGCTCCATTCTCAGGTCCTGGAATGGGCGCACAGCTCCAAGCTTTCTTGTCACCCTGGCTCGGCTCAAAGTCCAGCAGCGTTTTTTGGTGGTCCACACTCAAGGAGGGTGTCTCCAGCTTTGTGGCGGCATGCGACACCTGCGTGTGGTGAAAAGACGTCAACACCGCCCTAGCCGGGCTCCTCAGGCCCCTGCCTATTCCTTACCGCCCATGGGCTGACATTGCTCTGGACTTCGTCACAGGGTTACCCATGTCCAATGGCCACATTTGCATCATGACTGAACTCATGATAACCCACGTTTTCAAGCTCCATGGCCTCCCCAAAGATGTTGTTTCCGACCGAGGACCAAAGTTCACTTCGCAGTATTGGAAGGTGTTTTGCCAACTCATTGGTGCCATCCCCAGTCTGTCTTCAGGGTTCCACCCCCAGTCCAATGGCCAGACCGAGAGGAAGAATCAGTCCCTTGACGTAGCCCTGAGGTGCATGGCCTCCCAGGATGTCGCCTCTTGAAGCAAGTTTCTGCCCTGGGTGGAGTACGCCCACAAATCCCAGGCATCGTCATCTACTGGTTTGTCTCCCTTCCAGTGCTGCCTGGGGTATCAACCACCCTTGTTCCTGTCTCAGGAGGAGGAGGTCAGTGTCCCGTCTGCCCAAGCTTTTATCTGACGCTGCAGAAAGACCTGGTTGTAAGCCAGAAGAACGCTATTACGGGTCAGCAGAAGGTACAAGGGACAGGCCAACCGCAGGCGCTCTCAGGCTCCCAAGTACAGGGTGGGGCAGAGAGTCAAGCTCGCCGCCGGAGATATCCCCCTAAAGGCTCGCTAAAGGCAAACTTTCCCCCCGCTATCTCGGCCCCTTCACCATTACCAAGATTGTCAAACCCTACACCATTAAGGTCTTGCTCCCCTCAACTATGCGGCAGATTAATCCCACATTTCATGTATTCCGTCTCGCCTCATGCCATCACACCAAGCATGGGGAGAACATGCAAACTCCACACACACAGACCCGAGGCAGGAACCAAATCCTTGACCCAGGAGGTGCAAAGGCACAGTGCTACCCACTAAGCCACCATGCCACCTGCTCATTGCTCTTTAATTGTATTTAATTCCAGTTAAACATTACCATAAGGTGGCAAATCCTCCAATAATAAGTTACCTGGATGAAGACTGTGAACATGATGACAACGATGCAGGTGGTGACAAAAAGTTTTTTACGAAGAATAGTCTCTGGAAGGGTGAAAACTAATGCAAATGTTACAGCCCCTCTTAGACCACCATAGGCCAGGCCAAACTGGTCTTTGAAGTTGAAGGGGATAGTGCGAAAAGGGTTAATTATCTGTGTCAGTACCAGGATACCTGGAAGACAAGAGATGTTTAAAACACTAATTTGCTGTGATGATTAATAATTTGTCTGATTAAAAAAACTGTCTAAATTATTTAATAGTTACGATTGGTACTAAAAAGTTGATTTCAGTACAATTTCAATTGGAAACAACATTATATTCTTGGAACACATGTCATAAAACTTGAAATATACTCTCACTGTTCACCATGCAAATTCAGGCAACTATGTCGCAGGAGGGCAATTCATAAAACTATGCAGATAAAGGTGCAAAAATAAATTTAGATTGCTTGGACGTTTTACTTGTCTGCTATTGGTAAGTAATATAGAATCAGACTCCAGTTCTTGTCTGACAAAAGTAGAACCCAATGAAATCGTCTTTGGTTTTTGGTTTAGACAAACCACCTCAGAGTGTGATGTTCATTCTAAAATACTTTGCTACTCACCATGGTTTTAAAGAGTGCCTATTTGAGTTACTAATTAAGCTGGCCTGGGCATAATTATCTTCTCCTCTCAATAACCTGCCATTTATGCATACAGAACCATACTTTACTGGATGTTAAAGACTTCTGTGTATGAAAATCCATGCATGCATCCATTAAAAAAAAAATTAAAAAAAAACATTTAATATGAATATTTACAGAAGCTCTTGAGCTGTAACTATGTCAGTTAATGCACCTCACTGCTGCCACATGATTGGCTGGCTTGCATAAAGAAGCAGTTGTACTGGCGTTCATAATCTATGCCATATTATTATCCTTAAATAGCAAAAATAAGCAAAAATTATTCATCAGAAACTTGCAAATACACATATGAGACCGCTCACCTAGAGACCTCCACAGTTGGGCAAACAACAGAGTAAAGAGGATGTAACCCCAGTTCCACTCATGGTCTGTTGTTATTGTAATAACACCCAGGAAGAAGAAGATAAGTGTCTCTGTCACCGTGGCAAGCATTTTGATGGTGTGCCTGATAGTACTGCATGAGCGCTGGGACACATTCTCTTCCACATAATACTTCATGGTTAAGGCACAAGTCACAATGCTGTAACAGCACAACCATTAAGATCTGGTAAAATGATCCTGTCTACAAATACTTCTGTCATTGTTAAATAAATAAATAAATTATATTCGAACACAATTCCAAAAAAGTTGGGACACTGTACAAATTGTGAATAAAAACAGAATGCAATGATGTGGAAGTTTCAAATTTCAATATTTTATTCAGAATACAACATAGATGACATATAAAATGTTTAAACTGAGAAAATGTATCATTTTAAGGGAAAAATAAGTTGATTTAAACTTTCATGGCATCAACACATCTCAAAAAAGTTGGGACAAGGCCATGTTTACCACTATGTGGAATCCCCTCTTCTTTTTATAACAGTCTGCAAACAGGTGGGGACTGAGGAGACAAGTTGCTCAAGTTTAGGAATAGGAATGTTGTCCCATTCTTGTCTAATTCAGGCTTCTAGTTGTTAAACTGACTTAGGTCTTCTTTGTCGCATCTTCCTCTTCATGATGTGCCAAATGTTTTCTATGGGTGAAAGATCTGGACTGCAGGCTGGCCATTTCAGTACCCGGATCCTTCTTCTACACAGCCATGATGTTGTAATTGATGCAGTACGTGGTCTGGCATTGACATGTTGGAAAATGTAAAGTCTTCCCCGAAAGAGACGGCCTCTGGATGGGAGCATATGTTGTTCTAGAACTTGGATATACCCTTCAGCATTGATGGTGCCTTACCAGATGTGTAAGCTGCCAATGCCACACGCACTCATGCAACCCCATACCATCAGAGATGCAGGCTTCTGAACTGAGCGCTGATAACAACTTGAGTTGTCCTTTAGTCCTTTGTGTCTTTAGTCCGAATGACATAGCATCCCAGTTTCCCAAAAAGAACTTTAAATTTTGATTCGTCTGACCACAGAACAGTTTTCCACTTTGCCATTTTAAATGAGCCTTGGCCCAGAGAAAACGCCTGCGTTTCTGGATAGTGTTTAGATATGGCTTCTTTTTTGACCTATAGAGTTTTAGCCGGCAACGGCGAATGGCACGGTGAATTGTGTTCACAGACAATGTTTTCTGGAAGTATTCCTGAGCCCATCTTGTGATTTCCATTACAGTAGCATTCCTGTATGTCATGTAGTGCCGTCTAAGGGCCCGAAGATCACGGGCATCAAGTATGGTCTTCCGGCCTTGACCCTTACTCACAGAGATTGTTCCAGATTCTCTGAATCTTTGGATGATATTATGCACTGTAGATGATGATAACTTGAAACTTTGCAATTTTTCTCTGAGAAACTCCTTTCTGATATTGCGCCAACACGAGAGTAATTCACAACAAACATAGGAAAACTCGTTTCTGGTGCAGGAAACGACTGGGGCGCGTCGTGAGTTG
>JAQMYJ010000036.1:12504930-12529688 GCA_030014305.1 Clarias laeviceps | reverse complement strand
CTTGAAACTCTTTGCAATTTTTCTCTGAGAAACTCCTTTCTGATATTGCGCCAATATTTTTTGTCGCAGCATTGGGCAAATTGGTGAATTGTTATTTTTTAGGTGTTTATTGCTATTTCTAATTTGATTAAGAAGGTGATGCTTTCAAAATGACCTTACCTATCAAGGTCAAAATATTATGTTGGCTGAAAGGGGCCAATCTTTTTTTTTTTTTTTTTTTTTACTTTAGGCTCATCATGTCTAAACAATCTATAGTGCTTAGTTTTTAGTGTTTGCAGGTGTTTTCTTTATTTGCAAGTGTTTTAGTACTTGCAAATGGTTTCTAGATTTGCATATATTTAGAGCACTTGCATGTGTTTTTTTTTTTTTGTATTTGCAGGTGTATCAGTATTCAAGGGTGTTTTCCGTATCTGCACGTATTTCAGAGTTTACAGTTTAGTACTTGAACATGTGTGTGTATCTACAGGTGTTTCAGTATTTGCATGTGCTGTCAGCACTTACATGTGTTTTCTATATCTGCAGGTGTTCACTATTTGCAGTTGTTTTCTGTATCTGCAAGTATTTTAGTATTTACAAGTGTTTTAAGAACTTGCATGTGTTTTCTGTATCTGCAGGGGTTTGAGCATTTGCAGGTATTTTCAGCACTTGCACATGTTTTCTGTATCTGCAGGTATTTTTAGCACTTGCACATGTTTTCAGTGTCTGCAGATATTTTCAGCACTTACATGTGTTTTCTGTATCTGTAGGTATTTTCAGTACTCGTATGATGTATTGTACGTACAGACTCAGAATGCGTTTTCATTATTTGTAGCATGTTGGTCTGTTGCACTCAATAAAAAATATAAATAAAAACAAACAAAGAGCAATGACAGAACCCACTTTTCTTCTTTTCATGACTTTCAGAAAATTCGGATGATGCTTTTTACTTTTGGACATTTAACTTGTAGATATTTTAATCAAGAGTTGAGTAAATGGGGAGGCAAGGATGTTGCCTTGCACCTCCAGGGTACGGGTTCGAGCTCCAGCCAGGCTCGATTTATGTCTCTGTGTGCATGGAGTCTGCCCGTGCTTGGTGAATTTCCTCTGGGTACTCTGGTTTCCTCCCACTGTCAAAGACCTACAGTTTGACTAAGTGGAATTTCAAATTGCCCGTAGTCTGTGGATGAGTTCATGAGTGTGTGTATGTGTGTGTGCCTTGCGATGGATTGGCACTCTGCCCAGGGTGTAGCCTGCTTCGTGCCCCAAGTCTCCTGGGATAGCCATATTTATTCTATATATTCTTATATAAGAATAAATAAAGCCCAATAAGTTCATGTTATATAAGAGGCAACATTTGAAATTTGAAAACATGTATGTATACGGATTTGGTGAAATTATCGGCGCCTAAATTTGCCATTCACAAATCAAATGGAACACCTGGCCATTACCAAATGCTTTACGTTCCACCTAAAATAGAGCCAGACATCCAGACAGATGTGTTTTGTCTAGGTCTACGATAATATTTTGCGTTACACATCGCAGCTTTAACGTCACCTGACGTCAGTGGCATGGTGGGCGTCGCGGGCGACGCGAATGAGAAAGGGGCGGAGTCTTTCGCGAGCGAAATCTTACGTCACGCCGGATGACGGAGAGAAAAGGGCGAGTCTAGGGTTTATATATACACTGCAGAGAAAGCGGATCAGGTGCATATATATAATCCATAAAAGTGAACCAAAAAAAAAAAAAGAATAAGGCTGCAAACACTTCGAAAATGGAACGTGGTTGTGACTGAAGCGTAAGTTTATTTATGTGTTTTTTACTTAAATATGGACATGTTTGCATTGTGGCGGTTTGTGTAAAAGCAGTAAACAAACATGACCAAATTTTATCAGTGTTTCTCGTGTGATTGTCGAAGGTATGTCGGGTGTGAACTGAGTGTTTCTGCCGAAATGGTGTTTGCTATTGAATGCAGTGAGCAGCATTGTGCGGATGTAACAGAAACCTCCTGTCTCTGTTCTTTTCTCCTCACTATGGTGATCTCGGCGCTTAGGGGTTCACTAGGATGCTGCAGCATCGATACAACGTTGCTGTTTTTTTTAATCAGAACAGATCAATTAGCTCTTCTGTTGTTGTCGAACTGCGTTTAGATGACCGATTGGTTTAAATTGCTGCGTTTCAGGCCTATATGAGGAATTTCCTGTTTCACAAAATGTGCTTTGGATTCGCTTTGCTGCAGACAGGCTGAGTTTGTATAATAAAGACAGGCCATGCATGTTTTCTGCCTTATTTTAGGCGTCCTGTGGTTTTTAGGGCTGATTACTTTATTCTCAGCATAGCACAAGCACAGGTCTATTATTACTGAACACAACGTACAGTAGTATTGTTGTAAACATGAAACTTCACTGTTATTAGCATTTCCTCCTTACTGTTTTTTTTTTTAAGCTTTACTTGCATAGAGGTGTTTGTTAAGGTGCTGCACTTGCTACCTTATCTGTCCAGAGAGGATACAGTATCACACAATCTGTGATCACATTTGGTAGCTAAACTCTTATATTGATACAGAAAAGTAACAATGATGAATGATTGGCTTACCAATGGCAAATTACTTTATATGCAGCAGGGAACAAAAGTGAATGAAATGTAAAAAGGTGTTGAAACTCTAAGGATCACACCATATGAACCAAAGCCCAGCAAACATTTGGATGTCTAATGACTGTTGAAATGATGTATCTCTGATACGTCCCGTCATGGTTGGAAAAATAGTTCCAAAATGACAGTTGAACGTATGTGACATTATCTGATTCACAACAGCTTTCATAAGCGATCATCAAAATTTTTGCTTGGATGGTATATATTGAACAACACTTAGCAAAAAAGCAAAAACAGCTATACATGCAACCCCAGACAACTGTAGACGTGTACAAACCTCTCTAAATGCATTTTTAGGAAATGTTCTGTGTCACATTTTTACCAATTAATGCCTTAATTGGTAAAATCTTTGCCGATTAATGCCGTCCTACCTCAACTGTTTTTGGCCGAAGTCGCCGTCAGACCAGTGTTTGCTGGGAGGCTAAGTGGTAGAAATTTGAATGCTTTATTGCTCACCAAAACCTTTGTTACATTGATATTTTTAAAATGCTGCACTACAGGAAATCAAACACTAAGGCGTGAATTTGAGGCCAGTTGCCAATGGTGTTGATGGCAATTAATGAATCTAGATATATTTCTTTTCCAGTGAGCTGCCATATCACCTCTTGTGACCTCACTTTGATTGTCAAGAAAGGAAAAGGAAAATGTATTCTTATTAGTGTTTTCCATATAGAGTACAAATCTGTAAATGCACAAGAAGAAAAAGAGGCGGGGTGCACATAGGTCACATAGGATCAATTTGCTCACAAAGTGATCATCAGAGGTCATTGTAAGCCCTGATGTATCATAGGTTCACATCACACAGAACCATTTTGGTTATTAAAATATTTCCACTATATACATTTATTTTTTAAATAACTTAACATTTTCATTCTAATGTTTCTTTAATGATTAATACAAACTGGAAAAAATAGACCGTACACATAGATTTTTTTATTATTACATAGACCGTATACAACTGAACCTTTATTTGGATTGTTAAGGAACTGTCCACACCAAACCCAAGTTATTATACTGTTTGTTCACCAAGAGTTTGAGGCAGGGTTTAAAAGAGCATAAAACATTTATTTGATGATATCCGGATGAAATGAGGCTCTACAGTGCAGATGGTTCTTACATGATCTTTGGAGAAACTCAGGATGCTTTTAAACTGGGTTGGTCAGGACCAATTTGTTGTAGCAGGGAGTCCACTTAACCCTTAAGCAGGACAGCAGTGATTTATTAATGAGTTCTGTTGTGGATATACACCAGCAGATATCAAAATTTATAAAAAATTTTTTGCTGTAATCAACTCTGTATCGGTAATGCAACGCATGGAGCAGCCTATTTTTGGAAAATACTTCTATACCATTTAGTTTTTTTTTTATTTATTTTTTTTTTAACAGATCTACATATAGAACTGATCCAATAGTACAGCAAGAAGCAGTACAAGAGGTCTTACTCTACCCAGATTTCATGTTGCAGATATATACCCCAATGTAATATAGACCTTTTTATATTTCACAGTTATCTCCACATTTTATATATGTAGTAATTCCAGTCAGTTGCTGTGGTCTGGTATATCCTTGTAATTTGATTAGTAAAATTTTTTTTATACTGAAACGCAATAATCCTCTTGAATCAGTAAATTACTCATGCCTGATTCTAACGCTGGTTTGTGTCAAAAAGGTATTTGAAGTTCCAGATGAATGACTCTGATGAATTAGGGATTGCCATGTTTGATCATAAGAGGAGAAGTTATTCTGTGATCATGCTGCTCATATATCATCTGAGTCAGCTTGTTTACTGAACACATGTTGGACATTTATTTCTTGTTACTAATCGTTGAGTTGTCCCATAAAAAAAAAAAACTCAAGTTTACCATCTGCTGTTTATTGGCCTTGAGATCAGTCAATTGAACCCAGTTTTTACTTATTCATTATACAGTCAAGTCCATTCATTTTGAAACAAAGAGATTTTTTTTTGGCGTTTGGCCTCTGTACATCACCACACTGGATATGAAATGAAACACTCAAGACATGAGCAAAGTCAAGACCTTTAGCTTTAATTCAAGGAGTTTGGCAAAAGATTGGAATTAACCTTTCAGAAACCACAGCCATTTTCATACACATGCACTCATTTTGGGGTCATAAATAATGGAACAAATGGCTTGGAATATGGTGGAAGCAGTGTTATGGCATAAGTGCATACACATATGTGCCAGTTGAACCTGATGACTGGTGCTTTTTGATGATCTGACAACTGATAAAAGTACCAGGATGAATTATGAAGTGTACATGGCTATACTCTATGCTCAGATTCAACCAAATCCTGCAAAACTGAAAAGACACAGTGAAAGCTCAGGGCAAAGTGTGGGGATGTTTTTGACTAGCCAAGCCAGTCATCTGCTCTCCACCCAATAGAGCCTGCTTTCACTTACTGAAGACAAGACTGAAGGCAGAAAGACCCACAAACACGCAGCAGCTGTAGTTAAGGCCTGGCAAAGCATCTTAAGAGAGGAAACTCCGTATTTGGTCATGTGCATGGGTTCTAGACTTAAGGCAATCATTGACTGATAAGGCAATCATTGACCACTGATTTTCATTCAAGTATTAAAGACCGTCCTTATGTCTATAATCATGTTTGCTTGTTCATTTGTTAATGACCCCCCTCCCCCAAATGGGTGTATGTGTATGAAAATTGCAGTAATTCCTGAGCAACTAATGACACTTTTGTCAAAAACTTTAAAAAGTTAAAGTTGGATGTTTTGACATAACTCCCATCTTGAGTTTTTCGAATTCAAGGTGGTAGCGTACAGAGGTCAAATGCAAAAAAAAAAAAAACCTGCTTTGTTCCAAAATTTATGGGCAAAATTTATGTCAAGAATACAGGTTAACAGAATATGTAAATATTAGAGATTACAGTGGTGTGATGTGAAGAAGAGATGGAGCACAACAGTGATGAGAGGAAGGAGTGAAGTCTCAGGAATGCTGTGATGTGGAGACGAGATACAGTAGATAACAAAAGTAGATGAAGCTGGATTTTAGAGAGGCAGTAAGACTGCACAAATTATGAGAAGAAAGTTTCCCCTAAATCTTCTTATTTGGCACAAATTTCAGGATGTGGTTGTAAGGCAAGACCGTATCATGAAAGAATGAAAGTGCAGCTGGTTTAAGAAGGCTCTCGCTGACATGCATTCTCTTCCTCATGTTAGTGTCACATACTACCTTGGAAGTCAAATCTTTTCTGTGAATAGAAGAGGAACATGGGGGTTGGGGTTTTTAAAGGTTGTCTCTTGTTGTGTTTAAAGTTGTCTTTCTTGTGTAACCAACATTTAAATTCTGTTATATGAAGTAATCCTATTTCAAAGTAATCTTATGCAAATGTGTGTGTTGTTAAACTGTAAGCACTGCCAAGTTCAGTGTTTTCTAAATGGGTATGTTTACTAGGTTTTCTAGTCATTAGCTAGCAGGCAGTTATTAGCAGCCAGCTAAACAGATTTAAAACATTGCTGTAATTTAAAACCAGCAGTGACTTGGTGCTAGTTGCATAAGTCAAACTTTTTTTTTTTTTTTAATTACTGATTTATTGTAACTACTGACCTCTGGCTAAACAAGTATTGATCAGTTGCTTGTAATGATCAAATGAAAATGAGCTTAATGCAGACTCATTGGTCCACAATGGAAATGTTCTCGCAATACGTTGTTTGAAACCATTCTAACACTACAGGCTGTCAGTTAGTCTGTGTTATAGACAAATCAGTCAATTTGAGATTCAGATATTCACTCTTGTCGACATGTTCTTTCCTCATGATGTTGTATGCATTTATTTCTAATTCAAATAATATTTGTGAACTGAATGGAGAAATAGAAACATGGTCACGTGTGTTGAAAGATTGGCAGCCTTTATGCTGTGTGGGAACTGACAAAGGAGGAAAGTCTGATTCATGACCATGAGTCACACTTCATGCAACAGCACTGGATCCATGTAATATTGCATTAACATTACCCCAAATTCAATTAAATTAGATTTTTTTTATTGAATATCTGCAGAAAGACTGCTGTTTGCAAAGGTGATGGTCAATGATCATTATTTTCCCTTCATTACTGTACACTGTCTGTTAAGGCAAAATAAAAAAAGGAATGAAAAAAGTTGAGTCTGTGTAAGGGGTGAAAGATAAATTGTGTGAAATATCAGTGCTGATTTTAACTATAACAGTTCTGACATCTGATTAATTTTCTTCTATTATCAGCTGTCTTTGTGGGCATATTCTAAGTACAGTTATGTTTACTGTGAATAAAACAAAAATGCATTTATTATTAAAACACAGATGCTGTACAATGTCAGATATCAATAGGAGGGAGGGTACCGCAATCCAGTCAGATGGATGGGTTTGGACTTTTGGGTGACTTTATTGCTCTATGATATGCCAAATGGGACCAAACCATCTAATACCAGAGGATGGCCCATTACCTTCTATAAAGACAATAATCAGTCCATAATTGTTATATTTCAGCTCATGCATACGTGTATACCTACTGGTGTGACTTTGTCATTCATCATTAGGTTATTTTGTTTATTTCATGTACTCATTTTAGTAAAAAGGGTAATGTTGAATGTTTTTGGTAAAGTGACTTGGGTGTTAATCCTTTGGTGATACAATAGGAGCATTCCAGCAAATATACCCAGCTTCATCTGCCAGCACTGCAGGGATATATAATATGCAGGCCTTGTTCTACCTACAGAATGTGTGTTGTAAAACTGTAAGCACTGCCAAGTTCTGTGTTTTTTCTAAATCAGGGGTCTCCAAATCCAGTCCTGGAGGGCCAGTGACCAGAACAGTTTGTAATTCACCAACACCTAAACACACCCACTGAACCTAGTAATTAACAGATTAATTAAATCAGCTGTGTTTGAGAAGAAGAATCACCAAACTGTGTTGGACACTGGCCCTCCAGGACTGGATTTGGAGACCCCTGTTCTAAATAGTTATGTGTGCTAGGTTTTCTGACCTCTGACTAAACAAGTCTTGATCAATTGCTTGTAATGATCAAATGAACATGAGCTAAATGCAGACTAATTGGTCCACAATGGAGATGTTCTAGCAATGAGTTGTTTGAAACCATTCTAACACTACAGGCTGTCAGATAGTCTGTGTGTTGTAGCCAAATCAGTCATTTTGATATTTACTCTTGCCAACATGCTCTTACAGGCCTGGTTCTACTGTTCTTTGGCTTCACTTTAATCAATATATCAGCTTTATCAGTTTGTTTTAGAAACTTGCCCATTTATGAAAAAGACCAATGTTCTCAAGTTTAAGCTTTTATCTGTAGAAATGAGCTCCTTAAAAGAAAGTCATCACAGCATATGAATCACCAAACGCCATCTGAAGCTCTCTGCTATTTTTATGTCTTTTATCAGCTTTTCACAGCTGAGTTCATACCTATTTTGAAAAATGTTGCAATTCAAAATAGGAGATGTACAAATATGATGTTTAAAAATAAACCTGGTGCATACATTTTGTGCATAAAACAGCTTATGTTCACCGGTGAATTATGGTTACATTTCTTTCTTTAGCTTCTACAAGAAAGACAGGTTTGCAGAAATAATGCAAACTGCTCTTTTTTTTCAATCAAACAGTGACAATACATTCTAACAAACACTAGGAATAGCCTTTCAAGCTGGTCTGTCCATGCTGCTGTTAAAATAATTCATGAGCAATACATCAATGTTAGATAAGTTTCATAATTCTTGCATTCTTGAATAAATGCCTCAACTTTGAGAACAAATAAATAACAAACAGAGACATTTGCTTGATAAATAATCTGTTGTCTCGCGTAAGGCATATCTCAGTCTCCATGCCTAATCTGTTTTGGCAATTGTTGACTGGTTTTGCAAATTTGATTTTAATTCATAATGCCTTTCTCTGTACAGGTTTCCCTGTAGAAGTCTTATTTATGGAGTGAAGCAAATACTTTCTTCTCACTTGAGGTATAAGGTGTCCAACCCATCCATACTATCAATTCTGCTCTTCAACCACAATCTCCAAAATCCCAGGTCATTTTTTTTTTTATTTAAAAAAAAAAATTTTTTTTTTGCTACAAAAATGGCGGGGAAAGAGCGCAGTCCTCGTCATCGTCCCTGGTCTGTGTACCGTGCCAACACATTTGATATCGCTTCTGAAATGATGGGGCTCACATTGACAGGTAATAGCAAGAGAGAGAGAGAAAATGGATAGTTCTGAATATTGTACTACTTAAAATATCTGTTGATTTTAACAACTCTGTTAATTGTAATCATTATTCATGTACTAACATATAAAGTTAATATAATCAGAAAAATCTTTGTTTAGGGAACAGTCAGGATCCGGATGAGCCCGTGCTGGAGTTCAGTCTGGGTAAGTAGCACATGTGCCACTGTAAAAATTAAAAATTTATATGATTCATAGACATGACTGATCACCTTTATGTTGTTGCAAAGTAAAATGTTTGGAAACTGTTAAATTAGTTGATCAAGCAATGAAACATAGTTATAATAATCATAAGTAATGATTCAGTAGAAAATAATATATACTGTATATACTTTTGAAATAGTTCTCCAAATTCATCTACTTGTAAATGGTGTTCTAGCTCAGTTTTTTCATTACAATAGGACAGATTTGACAATAAATTTTTTTTTTAAAAATTAGACAATAAGGCAAATTTTTAAGGGGTATTTTTCACTATTTTTGTAGCTACTAAAATTGGTTATTTCTGTCAAGAGATCTTTCATTTGTATCAGTTTTTTGCCAAATATAATGATGCCACTGATTTCATTTAAGAACACGAGCACTTTGTATAGTATGTTTATATAGGGAGACATATAATTTCATTATGTTGATTATGCACAAGATAACGTCTATAGGCAGAGTACAATGTTTGCTTATTTAAATACAGCTAATACATGGATTGGCTTATGCTAGATAGTAATGTGTGTGTTCGATGCTGTGCATCCAGGGTTTCTGGGATGGACACAGGAATTTACAGTGACCCCAACCAAGATAAAGCTGTTGCTTAAGACAAATGAATGAATGTCATTTTTTTTTTTCCCAGCATGCAGTGAGTTAGCGACTCCAACGGTGGAGCGCAAACCCAGTAGCTTTGTGGCAGTGAGCTGCACTACCCCTCCTCAAGCATTTTGGACAAAGCATGCTCAGACTGAGATCATCGAGGTGAAACAGGTTGCACTGAACACAGTGTTTCTGCTGTTAAACTAGGATATTTATAACTGACTATAACTTAAATGATCGTGTGTATCTTAATATTAAATGTGTTTTTCCTTCCAAGGGAACAAGCAACCCAATATTCCTTAGTAGCATTGCTTTTTTCCAAGACTCTCTGATCACCCAGCAGACTCAAGTGAAACTTTCTGTCTACGATGTTAAAGACCGTTCACAGGGGACGGTGAGAATGTCAAAATATATATTTTTTATGATGTATAGAATTTTATGTTTATTTTTATAAAAATGTGTCTCAGCAGGATGTGCTGAATTTTAGAAACAAAAAGATTATATCATTTTGATTATAGTGTTCATATTGTCCACCATGGGGTCATATCCTCTTTGTGCTTTTACTCAGATGTATCTACTTGGTTCCGCCATGTTTACAGTGAAAGAGCTACTGCAGGACAAATACCATAGGTTACACCTCACGTTAAGGTACATGATCTCAGTACATGACACTCAAAGAAACATATCCATAGTATTGCTTTGTAATGATAAATTATATATTTAACACTCAATCTGTAATTCAGTGTAGCAATTTGTGAATTGTCATTGGTTAGATTTTTTTTGTGTTTAATGGTTCAGATCAGCAGAGAATGAGAAGATTGGCAACATCACTATTATCGCCTGGCAGATGGAGGAGAAGAAAGACCAGAGAGCCCCACTGTCTCGTTCAGACACGATAAATGGCAGAGTGAGCACAATTTGAGAGTTTATACAGTCAAATAAACAATTTATGAATATCAAAGAGTAAACTATAAATATTTCAGGAAAATGAATTAAACTTGCTCTAAATAAAATATAAATACATTAAAGAAATGTAAAGAAATGTATTATGTGACCCATAATAAATAGAATAAGCTAAGTTTTTAATTTTAGCCACCATGGGATTTATTGTAGTAAAGACATTTACAATTAACTGAGGTACACCTCCTCTGTCCTCTGTGTATCACAGATGGTGCTACCTGTTGATGAGAGTCTAACTGAATCCATGGGAATGAAATCAAAATCTGCTTCTCTGTGCAAAGATGTGCTCCTAAAAGCAGGTTAGTCTTTAAACAGGATGTCACTAATGGCTGTTCTTCTACATTTTCAGTTTTCTCAAAAACTTGCATACTGGTCTAGAAGGTGATGTTTTTTTTTCCACAATTATTTGGGAAAAGAAATTCATAATTCATATGCCCACCCATTTTTAAGCCAGTGAGACATAGTGGGTGGTTTAAATTCTGCTTGGTTTTAGTTATGACAGTAGGACTTAAATATTCAGCATAAATACAGTATATGTGTAAGCACATGATCTGTAACGTTTCTAAGATATTTAGTCTAAAAAAAAAAGTAACCTTCATTAGAACATTTGTTAATTTTTACAATACACTTTAAAAAATTATAATTCCCTGTTTTATCTTATGGCCTGTGCAGTTGGTCCTTTTGAAAAGATTTTATCCAATACCTCACAGTGGATGCTTTCTCATTTAGAAAATAATTCAGCTAGAACCTTCCAGTTGCCATTGACTCCTAAAGAATTCACATTTTAGAAACTATCTAGCAAATTATTTGATAATAATTAAGATATTGTTTAATTTGTTGTAGTATTTGGAGGTACAATATCACGGATGTATCGTTTGCCCACCACGGATGGGAACCATCTGCGTGTCCTGGAACAGATGGCAGAGAGCGTGTTGTCTCTTCACATACCCAGACAATTTGTAAAACTCCTACTGGAGGAAGATGCTGCCAGGTATTTTCCATATTATAAAAATATGTAAGTGTTCAACAATAAAGGGTTATTTTATGCTTTTGCATATCGGCCAGCCCCACCTTTTGTGTGCATAATTATAATACATTTCTCTGTTTTATTTTTTATTGTTTTCTTTTTTTAACCTGGGACTATTCTGTCTTGACCATCGGTATTTTCCACCATTCCTCTTGCTCATGTTGATACTCACTGTAAATAACAGCTGACTGTAGTAATATAGAATGTGCATCATTCAAACAAACACCAATAATGCTACTTATCATACTGTATACTACACCAATACATGAACAATGCTACAAATATCTACATAAAATATACATTCAGTGCAATTACACGTTCATATTGGCTTTCTGACAAACAAAAGGTACTAATGATATTAACATTAGTTGCACCAGTGTGTGCCTTTGTTGGTCACGGAGTGAAAATGTGACTAATTAGCTTTTCAGGTACATTTTCTATGATAGATATCATCACTAATGGTTGATTATCACTCAACAGTAGGTCTGTTATCACCAAAAAAAAGAAGAAAACTTTATAGCTAAATATTTTAGAACTGCACAGTTACAGTACATTGCAAAATGACATATTTACATTATCTTTTCATGTGTGTCCTAGCTGAAGTGAAGTGTTATTGGTACAGTGTCAATCACTGATAGAAATTCTAACTTTGCACAAAATTAGCAAGCATTTAATTAATTGTACATACCCACAGCTGTCATTCCACTTGAGCATACCACACACTGATGTGCAGTACACCATAACACTTGAAGCGGTAGTAATAATAATAATTAATGGTTATATGTTAAGGATACATATCATTTATGATTACATTTGCTAATTATTGATTTACAGGGGGCGGCACGGTGGCTTATTGGTTAGCACTGTCACCTTGCACCTCCAGGTTCCGGGGTTGACTCCCACCTTGGAAGTTCCCAAATAGTTGTAATGTTTGAATGAGAGTGTGAGTGTGTGTCCTGCGATGGATTGGCACCCCGTCCAGGGTGTACCCCCGCCTTGTGCCCTAGGTCTCCTGGGATAGGCACCAGGCCTCACGCAAACCTTTTTTCAGGATTAAGCGGTATAGACGTTGAGTGAGCGAGCGAGGGAGTGAATGTATTCTATAAACAGGGTTGCGTGAGGCCTGGTGCTTATCCCAGGAGACCTAGGGCACCAGGCGGCGTACAGGCACCAGGCCTCACATGACCCTGTATACAGGATAAAGCGGAGTGAGTGAGTGTGTTCTACAATGTGGAAAATAAGTCCAAATATTTTCCAAACCTTTGACTTGTACTGTATATTATAATGATACCCTTAGTATATGAACAGTATCTAAATCTATCTTTTCTGTGTGTAGAGTGTGTGAGCTGGAGGAGTTGGGGGAGTTGTCTCCATGGTGGGAAAATCTAAGAAGGCAGATCATCGATCAATATCAAACTATCATCCTTACCTACCAGGAAACACTAAGTGACCTGCATGAGTACAAGGGTAGAGATTGCCTTATAGACTTAAAAATGCCTGCAAATGCATAACTGAAATATTAGGCTTAACCGGCTGTAGTGTTTATTATTAGATTGATTTTTATGTTAATCCTGCATACAGTACATCTGATTCCTACAATACCTACAATTAATGTTACTTGCTTTTGTCATATATTTTTTTTTTGTACTTGTGACTTTCTATTCGCTGCAGGTCCCTCTTTTAAATCCAGTACTTTAAAAGCAGAGAAGAGGCTGGAGTTTGTGCCGACTAATCTCCATATTCAAAGGATGAGGGTACAGGGCGAGTCCGGCTACGGTACATATCAGACACACTCAGATATTTTCTACAATATGTATTTTCTACAAATGTAAAAGCAATCCCATCTAGAAGTAAAGATATATATTTTATTTATTTATTTATTTATTTATTTTTCCAAAAAAAGCTTCACTCAGTACCAGAAACTGACAGATTTTAATGGGCATTTTTTTTTTTTTTTCCGGGCAAAGGAAGATTTTATTGATAGTTTTTATCTGTCTAAAATGACTGAATGAGTATAAAAATCAGTAACAATATTCCATTTTCAACTAAGTAATCTAAGTTCCAGTTTTAATGAGCACAAACTTGAGCTTAAGTAACGTATCTCCCTACAGATCGAACATATGATGTGGTCACTACTGGAGCCCCTGCAGCACATCATCAAGGTTTTAAGGGCAGCGGTTTGAGGAAACTAATTCAAAAGTTTGAGGAGACTAAGAAACAGTAAGCTCTAAACTTGAATCTACTGATAACCTTTTAAGTAGATTTCACTAGTTATGGTTTCATCTATGAATTAATGTACTCTTTAATTAGTGAATGTGTGCCTCGATGCATCAGAGTTCTCATTGCTTTCTTTCTTACTGCTTCTTACTGCTCCTTCCTTATTTTAATAAAGATGTTTGTTAGTTTTGGTTTATTTATTTATGCTAATCATTTCAGTAGTAATTATTTTTGCACTTCTATTTTTGCTTTCTAATCAGTTCATATGATGATGATGAGGAAGGGTGAGTTATGGTGATGCAGAAGTTTTTATTAATGTTGTATGTTTTATGTTGTTTGTTTGATCATGAATTGAGTCACCTAGCAAAGGTTCGATGTGTCCAGGAAACATGTGAATTTGTTTTTGTTTATTTATTTGATAATTTATTTACCACCATGGAATGCTCATGTGTTCTGCACTCACTTGTGACCTGGCACCAATGTGTACAGTGTACACATGTTTTGCAATATATGGCCAACAGTTTATGACCACCTGACCAACACACCTGACCACATGTGCTTTCTAAAGCAGGTTTATTGCAGATTTATTCCCCGTTCTCCTTTTTTGGAGTGTGGCTGTTCGGACTTGCCTATTCCGCCACATCAGCATTAGTGAGGTCAGGCAATGATATCAGATGAGGAGGCCTGGGGCACAACTGACGTTTTAGTTTGTCCCAAAAGTGTCCATCAGGGTAGAAGTCAGTCAGGGTTTGTGCAGGCCACTCAAGTTGTTCCATTCCAACCTTGGGAAACCATGCCTTCATGGACCCTGCTTTGTGCTCGGGAGCATTGCCATGCTGGAACATGTTTGGTGCCTCTTTGGCCCTCACAATTTGGGGAAGACTCATTTACAAGTGTCATGGTCAGCTGTTCACAAACTTTTAGCATATGAAGTGTCTATATTCATATTGTATGTGTGTTCATGTTACTCTGTGTCTCAACCACACATCAGTGAACTAGATCTGGGTGGAAACCGTAAGCAGAAATGGAGAGAGAAAGCTTATTCAAGCTGATCTGAACTAACTTGACCATCTATTCTCTGTTCTGTTCCTTATTTCCACAGTGCTGCAGAGTCTCGTCCACATTCAGGAGTCTACCAGCCACAGGATGTGATAAGAGCAAAAGAAATAATTTCTCACATTAACACTCTGAAGACGCAAGTAAGCTACTATACAGAGCGCTTGTCCCGGGCCGCCAAAGAACGTTCCTCTAATGCACTGGAGAGAACCCTTGGCATCCTCACAGAGAAGGTCAGTCTACTCTGCTAATTAAAGTTCTTTATTCCTCTTTCCATTGAATAATATGGTCTCTTGCCTGATTTGGGAATCTTTCTCTGGTTATCTAGCCTCATGACATATTTTACTACTTTTCTTTTAAGTAATTTTTAGTCTTACCTCTTCATTTTCACTGTAACATGGGTGTAGTGCAGGACATAAGGGCATGCTAAAATGTATGTTTATTTACTTCTTTTCAATAATCATGGTACACCAATTAGGGGTCAAAACTGGATGGCAAAAAAAAAACGAGACAAGTCAGAGTCTAACCACAGACAGCAAAACATAATAAATAAAGGCAATGGTAATGAAGATGAATATAGAGACCTGACAAAAGTTTAGACTTATTTTCTACCTTTTTAAAACAATACTGGATTTTTTTCAAAACTATGACATAACAAATATAGCATTAGGTAATTAAGTCGCAACAACAGTTGCTATTCCACCTGTTCTGGAACAGTTCTTGCAAGAACAGTATTGTCAAGTGCGTTTGCAAAACCCATCAAGCACCATGATGAAACTGGCTCTCACGAAGACCTTCCCAATAAAGGAAGGCCAAGAAACTTCTCCGCTGCAGAGTTTCTGGCCTCAGAAATTTGCCAATTAACAGCACCTCAGATTAGCGCCATTATGAAGGCTTTACGGAGCATAAGTACAGTAGCTAATACATCTCAATATCAACTGTTCAAATGAGATTATTATTGCATATTTTGGATACCTTCAGAATAATTTTACACTGTAGAAAGAAATAAAAATCAAGAACCATCGAGTTATAAGGTGTGCCTAAACTTTTGACTGGTAGCCTACAAAACTGCACAAAGTGTAATCAAAGAGCTTAAAAAAGGAACCAATGATTAGAAAGTTCTAACAAAGATAGTGTGGTGCAGTTTGAATTTTTTTAAGCTCTTGGGCACTTCGAATTGTTGTGTTCTTCCACTAAAACCTGTACATTATTATTATTATTATTATTATTATTATTATTATTATCTTTTTTGTTATTTTACTATATAATTTTTTTAATCTATTTATTCCTGTTATTTTCTTCTGACTTATTTCTGAGCTTTGGCAAAATGAATGTAAATTTTATTCATGCCAACAAAGCACCTTTGAATCTTGAAAATAAACTGATTTTTTTTTTTATACTATACAAGGTAACATACATTGTAAATTGACACTATTTGCCAATTTCAGTTTTGTAAATTAACACTTTACAGTATGTTCCTTTATTTAAATGCCTTTTGGTTATTGTGAAATAGTCATTACTTTGCTTATCCCCATACCACAGTCTTCAGTAGCACTCTCTTTTCTTTAAATAAGTGCTGATAGATTCTATCTGACCATTTTGATTCATACACATTCAAATTCCATACAAACTTAAATAATTCTTTTGATTGTGTTAAGCTGCTTTGGGACAATGTCAATTGTTAAAAGTGCTATACAAATAAAATTGAATTGAATTGAATTGAATTGATAGATTAAACTGTAAGCTTTCTCTCTTTCTTCAGACAAGGCAGCTGGTGACAGTGTGTGATAACAAACTGCTGGCTACTGCCATCCAGTCTCTGAGCGCAGCACGACCAGACTTCATCGCCTCCAAAATCTCACCTTCTGGGCCAGACAGTGAACGTGTGGTTCTGCGTAATGACCCAAGCTCTTCACAAGCCAAGTGGAGTGGCAAAGGGAACAGAACCTCCATGAATTTGGACTGGCATGAGGAGGAGTGGGTAAGGAACCTCAACTGGAACAAAATGTTCTATGAAAGATAAAAGGATGATTCTGTGCTATAGGATACCATCCATCCCAATACAGACTTTTTTTAATCAGATCTTGTTCTCTCTCTCTCTCACTGTTTCAGGAGAAGGTGTGGTTGAATGTGGACAAAAGCATGGAGTGTGTAATCCACTGTGTGAACAGGCTGTTAACGAGGGAGAGGTTGCAGAGTGACAGCAGTGAAGATGTCTTCCTATCTGACCAGCAGCCCAACACTAGCAAGAGAGGTAGCCAAGGCAATGCCTTCTGGATCAACCCCAACCACCCATCATCATCATCCTCTCTTTGCACCCCCCTGCCTTCATCACATCTTTCTTCTGATTCCCCTTCATCAGTACCAACCTCTTCTCTGACCTCTGCATGTGTAACCAGTTCTCACAGATCTACCTGTACGTCCAGGCTCTTTATTTATAGTCACCTAAAACAGCACTGTTCTTCCTAATGCTTTCAGTTTTACATCCCTTTTTAACCTCTTTCAATTTCCAGTATTACGTATTACACAATGTGAACATATTTGATTAGAACTGCCATATAATTAAAGAATGAAATTAATGTGTTAGCAGTGTATTATCTCATGAGGCGTCATTGATTGTATAATCAAAATGATGTGGTGTAAAATCATGCACACACCTGGACGCGCACACACGCGCACGAACACACATGGACGCGCACACACAAACACGGACACACACGCACACAGGTGTTTCATGTCCTTAATGTTCTCCTGGGTATATGTCACATTTCCTCCAAATACCAGACATGGCAGCAAACAGAGAAGCTGTAATCTCTTTCTACAAAACCAAAAAAACACCAAACTTACAATTCTATAATCTGTTTTTTAGTATATTTTTGTACTTTGCATTTGCTTAGTCGTGTCTACTTTCAGTTGCTCCCCTTAGTAAAAAATGATACAGAGTAAATAATCTGCCTTGTTCTTGTGTAGCACAACTATGATGGCATAGGATCAAAATTTCTTCCCGAATAGAGATCCGATCAAGGTTTTTGTTTTTTTGTTGTTTTTTTGTCTGTGTTGTCCTCTGATGTGATCATTGGCGACTGTGAATAGGCTAGAGTGTAGATGTACAGCCTAACCTCTTTCTTTGATACAGTTTTGTAATGTATTTTTCTTACAAAAGTTGGTGGGTGCTGTTACACTTGCTTCTATTGAAGTCCAAAATAATCCACTTTAACCAGTGGATTAGTTATAGATGACAAATATACCTTACATTTATATATTAATGTTTAAAAGATTTGTATCCAATCCACCTATTATACAATCCACCCTGATTAGCTCTTTTAGGAATATTAAGTAATTTTTGCATATTTCTTTAAGTTTACTTACAGAATTTCTATTTAATAGATGTCTCATTATTAACATAAAGTTTAAATATGTAAAACTTCTAAATCTTTTTGCAGATGGAAGCCCGAGCATTGATAACTGCTCCCCAGGTAATCCATGTGTGGATGTTGCTTCTTTGAAGTCATTTTATTTAATTTTTTTATTATTATTTTTTCCCCCCACTATATTATTACAGTGCATCAGTGATGTTACATGTGTGATGCTACAGGTGAATGGAGCGATGCCCTGTATCCTCTACTGACTACACTGAATGAGTGTGTAGCAATGATGAGTGACATGGCAAAGAAGTCTATGGTGTTTGTACTGATGCAGGACTGTGCTCCCACCATTGCTATGAGCCTCACGTTACAGTACCGCAGAGACGTGGTCTTCTGTCAAACGGTGAGTGCATTCATATCTACATGGATAACTACATACACATCACCACTTATGAGGGGAAAACAGGAAACTGCTGCATGTGTTCTATTCTGGAAACAAATCACTGGTCCACTGTTACAGTGCTATAGCAACAGACTCTGTGTTCTGTAGATTATTATATATTTTATATCCATCACAAATTGGCCATTGTCAAAGTTGCTCAAATCCTTACACTTGCCCATTTTTCTGCTTCCAACACATCAACTTCAGGGACATAATGTTCACTTGCTGCCCACCCACTTCAAAGTGCCCTTGTAATAAGATATTGTAACTGTAGCACTGTGTCAAGGGCCAAATTGTCATGGGTGAAGTGATTGGTGGCTCAGTGTGTTAAGGCTCTGAGTTACTGATCACAAGGTCTGCGTTTGGAGTCCCAGCTCTTCCAGGTTGCCGCTGTTGGGCCCTGGGGGGGGATCTGCTCAATATTAGGTGGGTGAACATTATGTCTAATCAGTGTAAATTAAAACTGTATGTTTTGCCATTAGTTAGCTGAATCATCTACAGTAAATACAGCAGTTGTTCACTCTCATTCAGTGGTTTGTCGATTTTTCATTTGGCTTAGCGTATTATTAATATCCATTCAAGAAATTTGTGCACATTCCATAAACATAAACTACAAGACCAATGTATACAACAATATACTTTTTTTTTTTTTTTGTTTCACTATTAAATACATTTGCCAACACACAATATAGCACCATGTCTTTAACATATCATTTAGTCTAAGATGATTTTTTTTTTGTGTGTTTTTCATCGGTTTATAGAATTTACACTGTTTCATGTAAATACTATACAGCTTTTCTTGTGTGACTAAAGTCTCATACATTCACGTTACAATGTCTATATACTCATCAGACTTACTTTTGTAGTCAAGATTTTAGGACCATCTGAATGTGAGGATTATTGAAAGTATTCCACTTAGTCTAAGAAACATTACTGTCTTTTATCAGTTATATAAAACCAATGTCGTAAAAAGTCAAGGGTTTTTAATTGTAAAATTTTTTGCACATTTCTGTAGAAAATACTAATAATAACCCTTGATAATCAAGTAAAGATGGACTCGGAATAAGTGAAAGAGGGAATGGAGACCACATTATTTCAGTTCTATGAATAACATAATAGCAGACCTGCTGGAGAATATTGCACTTGCAATATATTGAAGTTTCTAAACCCAGTTAGCTTTACCTTATGCACAAAATTACTTTACGCATATAGTATGCATCTGTGTTTCTGTTTACTTTTATCAGCAGAAAATTTGCAACAAAACAGCTATTTTAAACACTGCAGAATGTGCAGTAAATATTTTCAGGGGGAAATACAGTATTGTATATGATTAGTTACTTAATGTATAAATATGGCTCTCTCCTCAGCTGGCAGCTGTGATCTGTGGTTTCATAGCAAAGCTGAGGAATTGTCTGTGTGATCACGGATTCCTTAGACAACTCCATACTATCGGCTTACTGGTCCAGTTTGAGGGTCTACTTAGTACTTACGGTATGTCCATGTAGGTGTATGTGTGTTTAATTGCGGTGCTTTATCATGACAATCTTCTATAACCCGTGCTATCATGTTAAAGGGGAAGAGCTGGCCATGCTAGAGGACATGAGCGTAGGCATCATGGATCTTAGAAACGTCACCTTTAAGGTTACTCAGGCAACCTCAAGCTTTGGTCCTGACATGTTACCTGTTATCACGGGGAACAGAGATGGGTTTAATGTTCGAGTCCCAGTGCCTGGGTCTGTGTTTGATGTTTTACCACGGGAAATCCAAAATGGGATGCTGCTACGTGTTCAGCCGGTTATGTTCAACGTAGGAATTAATGAACAACAGACACTTGCAGAGAAGTAAGCTTGTCTAATATACCGTTTAATTTATTGATGACCTATTGAACATTGTAATTAGAATCTTTATGCTGGAAAATCATTAAACTTTGTGTTTTACAGCTCTTATGCTGATGCTCATATTTTTTATTTATTTTTTATTTTTTCCCACAAAGGTTTGGAGACACCTCACTACAAGAAACAGTCAATACAGAAAGTCTGGCACGACTCAACTCCTACTATGATCAGTTCAAGGAAGTATTGCCTGAGGACTGTGAGTTCTAACCCAGTTCAAAAGTGTATGATGTTCTGCAGTTTTTTCTAGGCGTTTCATTTATTCTCCGCTTCCCCAGGTTTACCTCGTTCTCAGAGTCAGTACTGTATACCAGAACTACTGAAATTCCTCACTCAAAATGTGAACTCCAGGAAGAGTAAGAATGTGGACATACTTTCGCAGGCAGCAGAGGTATAAAAAATTAGCTTGTGATTTTACTTCAGTTTGTACTCTAAACCATTCCATCCTTCTCAGACTCTGTATAGAACGACCTTACAACGTGTTTGACTTGTCTTTCCCGTTGCCCAATATCCTGATGTTTTTGGCAGTTGTGTCGGCGTCTCAATGGTGTGCGGGTAACCAGCTGTAAGAGTGCAAAGGATCGCACAGCCATGTCTGTAACTCTGGAACAGTGTCTGATCCTGCAGCAGGAGCACTGCATGGCCCCACAGGTCTTAAGCCAGGCTCTAGAATGCATGCGCAGGTAAAGAAGTACCACTCCTTCACTCTTAATACGTTTATTGTACAAAATAAGCTGTTAATACTTTTCACTTGGGTGATCTGATCAATGTCACTTACTCTTGTGTATAATTCTCATAGTGAGGGCTGCAGAAGAGAGAATACCATGAAGAATGTGGGCAGCAGGAAATATGCATTCAATTCACTTCAGCTGAAGGCCTTCCCGAAACAGTATAGACCTCCAGAGGGTACTTACGGTAAAGTGGATACTTGATTGGTATACCACAACTCCTACTGTTCTTCACCAGGCTGCTTTCCCACTTTATCCCCTTTACTTTGTTGTCACTAATCTAAAGAAAATGATGCAATGAATTCAGTCAAATAAAGACTCACTATCACTGGACAAATAAGGTTGTAGTTCACATAACTGCACAAGTCACTGGTCTCTTCTTATATCTGTGTTTTATTATATTGGAACAATTTGGAAGAGTAGGACTCCATTCATCCAGCAAGACAAGCAATCGGCAACAGCACTAAGCTAATCAGTTAAGGAGTTTATTGTAAGCTACCAGTGCAAATTACACAATTGTTTTCTTTTGTGTTTTTGTCTTTACAGAACCTCAGTTTTACATACCTAGTTAACCATGGACACGCTCTTGACCTGACATAAATCGTATATATAAATCATAAAAATCACATGAAAAGATTTTACTATTTCTCATATCTTTATCAGATTGCACTTGTTCTTAAATTTATCTTAGTGTTTACATGCTGATGGACTGTAATAACAATGTCATTTATGCACAGTCTGAAAATGTATTGAATTGGATGCACTAGATACATAAATGATAATTCATGTTCTTTTTCAATTCATTAAATGTGCACATTGACACTACAGGTCAGCTCTAGTATAGTGATGTAACAGAGTAAGGTTTCATCAAATCTTATGCTATCACAAGGCTATACATATATTGCTTTAAATTATCCCTTTAGCTTAATAACAGCAGCAGTGTGTGTTTTACGGGTTGTAGATTTTCAAGGAATGGGCCTTTCTCATGCTGTTGCTAAGCACAGGTAAAGTTTGTACAGTTAATACAGTGAAATGTTGTCAATAGATATTAACATAATTTAACAGTTGTGTAAGATAATTAAGACTATTCAGTTAGTTGT
Organism: Clarias laeviceps; assembly: GCA_030014305.1. Taxonomy (NCBI): domain Eukaryota; kingdom Metazoa; phylum Chordata; class Actinopteri; order Siluriformes; family Clariidae; genus Clarias; species Clarias laeviceps. The sequence goes on along the minus strand of JAQMYJ010000036.1, from coordinate 12,507,246 downwards.
TGGTTCTAAACTGTTTGTATGTGGGTTCTGTAAATCTCTTTGGGTTTGTCATGACTTCTGTCTTTGAAAATGTAATAACATCCAATAACATTCATTATAATTTATGCTCATGTATTGGTAATAAATGTAAGTATTCTGTTTTGTTTTTCTTTCCAGTTCAAACCCTATTTTTCTTGTCAAAAAAAGAAGCTCTATAGACACTTTACTATCATTAATCCTTTGTTATGCTTATAGCATGAAAAAAGCAAAGCCTGACAAAAAAGTATCATAAACTTACTACGTAAAGACATAATGTGACTTATTCTTTGTTTTTATTTGAAGGCTGTGCTAGCAGTGTAAGAATTCTCCAATAGCTAAACTCATTTTGTTTTGCTGTTAATGTCTACACAAACACTGGATTGTCTGTACATAATGCAGAACTATTCATCCGAACATGCAGCTATTAAAGGCAGAGTTATACACATTTTACTGACTGTTATTGTTATTGTTAGAAGTTATTAACTGTAACTGTGGCTACTGAGCGAGGGTAAGGAAAGTATTATAATGCGCTTATGGTCAGCATTTAAAATTTGTCTCCAATATTTTAGGTCAATACTCTGGTAAATAGTCATAATTGCACCAATTTAAAGCTCACTCATTGTGTGTGAATATATGCATGATAAGCACATTATATATATAATGATGGATAGAATCTGTACTTTGAACGTTTTTTTTTTTTTTTATATATATATACAGGTTTTAATTCAAATTTTTTTAGCGCATTTGTTGTCTCAAAGCAGCTTCACAAAATGAAAAGAAAATTTATGGAAATGTATGAATGAGAAAAAATGTGTTTTTACAGAAAAGAACTAGAGTTAAAAAAAATACAACATACTATATATAATAAAAGTGCTCTTAAATATAAAAAGAAAAATAGCATTAATATTTGAATGCATGCATAGTGGTTTAGTTGTTAGCACTGTGGCCTCACACCTCCAGAATTTGTGATTGGGTGTGCTTGCAGGTTTTATCCAGATAATCCAGTTTCCTCCCACAGTCCAATAGACATGCAGTGTACGCTGATTGACGTTTCCTATTGATATTTGCCTATAGTTTATGATTGGCTGTGAAAGTGTTTGCTTGTGCGCTGCAATGGTTTGGCACCCCATCCAGGGTGTACCCCGTCTTGTGCTCCGGGGATAGGCTCCGGTCCCCTCTCTACCATAATAATAATAATAATATTTTAAAGCATTGTCTGTACTACTAATAGCTTGTGAGTAAACATATAGAGTATATTGTGATGTAGTGTACTGTAGAAATGACTTCGAGAATTGAGATGATATTTTATTATTATAATATCCTCCACCATGTTGTATCTAAACCAGCACAGATGACACTGTGTATTAAACTGAAATTATTATAGATCATGTGCATGGATTATAGTAATATGCTATTTGTAATGTATTATATTTAAGATATTTGAGAGTTGAGGTCACCCTTTGATTGATAAATAACCTGTTAGGCTGATCTGGACTTTTATTTCTAAGTGGTTTGGTTTAACGCTGTAAATTCTTTATTCTTATAATATCTTGAAATATTAACAGTATCAGGTGGAAGGTATATACTTCCGGTACTATATGTGAAATATTCTTCCGGTACCAAACCCGTTAAAAGGAGGCGGGCAAAGGTTCGCGCTACAGCTCGCACATAACGCTATCGAGTACAGTAAGTGCTGGGGTTTTATACTCTTTCTTAAGTAACTGAATACAATTAATAAAAGCGACGCCAATTTTAGTAACACCGAGCTAGTAACCTGGAGACGCTGTTCAGTTACTACAACAAAAGGACTAGTAGAGTTAAAGCTGCGTGTGTTTGTGTGTGTCTATACTAGGACACATGGTGCACGTTAGTGTTCTATCATTGTTTCCTACTTGTCGGATGTATTTCCTACCGGTAGCAAAAACGTATAGTTAGACCTATCGGTCTGTCCTACTTTATTCTAGCGCGTTGTTATTGCTTTATCAGAATGTAATTTCTTATGCAATAAATAGTCATTTAGTCACAATATCCCGCTGTATTTCTTAACATAATTTATTTACAATAAAAAAAAAAAAATCTAAATTGTAATCTGTTCGTTTGTGTTCGTGTACGTGGGGCGCCGGACAAAACTATGTAGGCACGTAATTTTTTTGAAAAGCATGTGATTTGAGGCTTTTTTTATTTGATTTTTTTATTATTTTTTTCAACTCATCCTTGGCGCGCAGCACTGTGCGCCCCGAACCCTCCCACTTTTGTTCTTAGCGAATCAATATTGTTTTTAAATATTTGGGCTCATAT
>JAQMYJ010000036.1:12490765-12502327 GCA_030014305.1 Clarias laeviceps | reverse complement strand
TGATTGGTCAGATGGCGCGGTCCTTTATGATTGGTCTACCGCTACAGCGTGTGTTGGAAAACGAAATGCCCATTACCATATTATCAGAAAAGATAGCGTCGGTTTTACCCTATCAATTCGAGCCGGAGTCTGACGATGAATTGGTTAAAGTGGCACATCAACAAGAAACTGCGCAGGATACAGCGACTTCTTGACATGATGTAATGTTAATCCACGTGGAAATTGTACTGTTTGTGGGCGGGCAAGTTGTTCGCGACGTAGAATGGCGGACATTATGCAAATATGTTACGGAGTGACGTGGATCCGTAACAGAGAAAGATTAGAATTGCTAATGACTCGTTTAGGCGAATGTGAGTCGACTTTTTTTTTTTTCTTTTTTTTTTAAATAGACAAAAAATTCATTCATCATGCACTGTCGGCGTCACAACTTTGCAGGTAGTTTATGTTCACATACAGCTACATGACACACTGCATGAAAGATCATATTTGAAAACGCATAATAGTGGCACTTTAAAAGAAGCTTCGAGGCGGAAGATTTTGCCTCTATCATTTTTTGTAATCGAATTACTTGAGTTACTCGAGGAATCGTTTCAGCCCTACAAGTATCAGCCTGGTAAGAGTTACAAAGCAATTTTTAAGGCATTGGGACTCAAGGAAAGCCCACGATGAGAGCCTTTATCTACAAATGGAGAAAATGTGGAACAGTGGTGAACCTTCCTGCCTACCAAAATTACTCCAAGAGCACAACAACGACTCCAGATGCTCATAAAAGAACCCAGAACAACATCTAAAAACTGCAGGCCTCACTGCCTCAGTTAAGGCATTTTGTATTTATTCTGGTTATCTTTGTGTAATATTACATTTTGTTTAATGATCTGAATTATGTAAGTGTAACAAATATGCAAAAAAGTAAAAAAAATTGGAAAGGGGCAAATACCTTTTCACAGTACTGTACATGTTTTAGATCCCTGTATACAGAGGGGCATCAAAGCCTCTTCTTGGGGGTGTTCAAAGTGCTTCACTGTTTCATGGATGTGATGGGCTTGGTGATGCTCCAGACCCGAACGCTCCTGGTCTGGAACTAGTACAAGAGGAGGGAGCCGTATCAGCCATCATCCGCATCATTAATGAGCATCCAGGAGAGGTGAGTACTCACTTCACATTATGTGATCTGAGCATAGTTATTACAGGTGTTTTGTAAGCTTGGTCTGTAATAAAAACTGCTTTAATTTTTTTTTGTATTGCTCTATTGTGCTGTACTTTAATGGTGAAATGATTCTATAATCTCTCAGGTGTCTTTAGTGGCCACAGCTCCTTTGACAAACCTAGCATTGGCAGTAAGGTTGGATCCTACCTTGCCACAGAAGCTGAAAGGGCTGTACATAATGGGCGGCAACACAGATTGTGAGTACATTGGCCTCTGCTTTAATGGGACACTGCTAACTTTGCTTTCATTAAAATGTAACTTGTTCTTTTGAATCTCTTCATTCATTACATATTTAAGTTCATTCTTTTGCCTGAGGTTTCTATTGTGAAAGTTAATGGCTAACATGTCTGTTTAAACATTAAAAGTAAAATGTTCTGTCTTTAGCTAGGGGGAACACAACTGTATGTGGGGAATTCAACTTTGTAGCAGACCCTGAAGCAGCATATGTTGTACTAAATGACTACCTTTGCCCGACTTACATCGCCTGCTGGGAGTTCACTTGTCACAGCAAACTGCCCTGGGTAAAGATCCACCTTATCATAAACACATTAATAAATAATCCCATGTAGGCTTTAGAGCAAGTTATAGAGCTTATCTGCAGGGATCTGCATAGTTTTTTTTTCTGTTCACCAAACATACCTAGGGTCTGTTCCAGAAAGCAGGTTTTAAAAATAATTAACTCAGACTTGAGATAAATTACAGGAGCGTTCTGGCATAAATCTAGATTTTGTTTTATTTTGGTAATAATAAGTAGTATATTAGTGCATAATATTATTACTTGGTGTCAGCTTTTTAACATGATTTTTAACACATTATTTTCTATTCTTTTTTTGCTGTTATCATTTTTTATTCTTTGCATGCTATTATATTTTTATGAAACTGTAATAGCATGCAATATGCAAATACAAACATAAACCTTTGGAATTCCCACTGATCAACCAGACACATAACTCTAACGTCTCACTCTGGTATTAGTCTTCTGGAAAAGCATAGTGGGACTTTTAAGAACAAGACAGATTTGTTTTCTAATATGTCGCATTGAATAAGACACCTCAGGTAGGTGGTGCCTATTTCATCTCCTCCAAGCAGCTAACTATCAAAACAGTGAGGTTTAACATGCCTAGCTTATATTTTCATTAATTAATTAATTAATTAATTAATTAATTAAAGAAGCCAAAACTTCAGATTAAACTGCTCTCCCAGGGGCGTTGTGATCTTGTATGAAAATCGCATGTCCACACACTTCTGCCCACACTATTGATACTCTGAAAAACTTTTTGAGGTATTAAAGTATCCTCTTATAGTCCTAATCTTGATCCATCTGATGATACGATGATAAAGATTAATTTCTGATGAAGTTAAGACAGCAGTGCATTTATGGCTCGCACCTCAGCCTAAAACATTTTTTAATGAGGGAATGCAAAAGGTTGTTGACAGATGGATAAAGTATATTGAAAAGCAAGGAGTTGAAGAATTAAGTATTTTTCCTTTTTAAAATGTAATTAAAACAAAATTTTACATCCAGAGTGCTTTATAATTTTTGACTCACTCTCGTATATTGTGGAAGAGATCAGAGTGTACAATATCAGGGTAAATAAGCCAAATGTGTTGTCTTGTATCTGGAGGGGAATAGTCCAGATTTTTCTGATTCTTGAATTAGACTGCATGTCAAATCCTTTGTGCTTTGAGTAACTGACATCAGATTTCAAGAAAGCTTTAAAAGAAGTGTATTCATATATATTTTGTTTTACTTAAATGCAAACTATTATACAGACTTTACTGCACCATTTTACCTATGCATTGTAAATAAATAAACCTAGGAACCCTTTAGCGGTTTTTAAAATTGTCCTTTTGAAGGAACCCTTTAAGGTTCTGTGTAGAATATTGTGCTGTCACTAATGATTTAACAAAAAGAGCACACCCCCATTTTAAGTACTCTGGAGACTAATCGAATATGTAGTGCTTGTACAAGGCTTAATACTATACTGACATTGTCTTTACAGGAGTTCTGTGATACCTGGCTGGCTCAGGACACCGATAAAGCTCGGTTCATGAAGAAGATCTTCCAGCACAGCATGAACGCATGCTACAATCCGAGGATTGAAAAAGAGCTAGTGTCAGGACTAGGATTTATTTCTTGTGATTCCTATGCCATGGCGGCTGCCATCGATGACACATTTATTATTGAGAGTGAGCATAAGGCTGTGACTGTAGAGCTCACTGGTAAATATACCAGGGGAATGATGGTGGTAGATCACCTTGAGATTCTGAACAAGACTCATAAGATCTGCATAATGAGGAAGGTGGACTTGGGAAAGTTTGAAAAGCTAATGACGAATGCTTTGAAATGAGAATTTTATCAGGATCATGACTTCCTTTGTCATCATTGAAACACTAAAACCGATCTTATGCTAGCTTGTGCTTGCATGAAAAGATATTTTAAAAATCTAAAACTGTAATAAATGTATGTATATGCGTATGTATGTATACGCGTATATGTATGGACATTGATTTTTCTATTGATTTTTTTGTATTTGAAAATAAGAAAATGAAATATTTTGTATCTCTAATTCTAATTCTATAATTCTCTCTCTATCTATCTATCTATCTATATATATATATACACACACACATACTATATACATTTCATATGTTCTATACTGTAATGTTAAGTGCTTCTGTCTCTTATGTTTGAGTATATGAATGGTCTTTTTAGGGATGGCATACAAAAACAATCTGTTTCATGGCATCGTGTAGCTGAACACAGGGAAAACACTATCAGCGTCATGTAAAGTCTAGCACACTTTGCTACTAATAAACAAAAAGATTTTATTCACACAGTCCTTGAAGCAGTTTGTGTCAAAGTACTATTATGAGCATACATCTCGGTGTGAGTATTTAAGTGCTACTTGGAGTAACGACGCATTTTTCCAATGCAACTTATAACAGAGAAAAACAACTTGTTGCTCAATAGTGGTCAACAGCACTAGTCAGTAGCAATGCTGAGATCTGAGTTCACAAAAAAATCTCTAATCAAGCAATTATTTACAGTGAAATTACAATATCCTCAACAGCTGAGATCTCATCTCCTGCTCCTTCTGACACACACAAAACGTCATGGTCCAGTTAGAAGCCTTTTCTGCCTCTGAACCGAGATCTTGTGTCCAGCTACAAAAAATAAATTAAAAAAGGAATGTCAAATTACTGTGATCAACATGTAAATTAGAAACAAAATGTAAAAAGGAAAAAAAAAAAACATGGAATGGGTTGGAAACCAGCAATAAATAAGACATAAGCTGCATCAGTTTACTAACCATGGATCTTTTACATTCGAAGAAAGAAACCTGCAGGGCTTTACAGTGTCCCTCCTTTAGACACTCACTGGGCTTTTTGCCTTCCTAAAAACAAGCAATAAAATGGTGTTAGAAAAACAAGCACTATTCATGTGAACCCTTATCTGTGTGAGGATTCAGCCAGATTCTCATCCCTGGTCCTGGAGAATGAACATGCTTAGTGTTTTCCCCTTAAAACACCCACTTCAGCTCAGGAAAAATACATCTGTTATAAATGTATGACCTCAGCAAATTTGCTAACACACAACTTTAACTTTACTGTCTCATTAGATATCCACAAAACGTACAGTACATTCATTTGTGTAAACGAAGTATATAAATAGACAGACTAAAGAAAAGGAGTGACTGAAGCCTTGAGAACCGTTAGTAAGGTTTCTTGTTAGCAACGTGCTGAGCTGAACAACCTTTACAACGCAGTCATGCTGAAGGAGACAGGCCTTAAAATCCTCTCTGATTCCGGCACAAGCACGAGCATCCTCATCTTTATCTTCGTAGTACTGGGGCATTGTGTTCACTTTACATTCGAGCTTATTTGAACATTAAATCTTGTTTATCTGACCCCAAAACACTACAACGAAGCTGTTTATGCGACTGTTATGAAAGCGGCCATGTTTTCCCAGCAGCACTCAGAGCGAACCGATAGGCGGGTCTATACTCACTCACTTCCGGTTCTGCTATCGAAATGCCGCGGCCACACAACGGCGCTATAAGCATTTTATAAAACCGAGTACTGGATCTTTTCACTTTTTAGTCGTTTATACTTATAGGATGCGCTCAATCTGTAGCAGTAATTTAATTTACTGTAGCAATAATTTAATGTCACATGTACAGTACATTACTGCACAGTGAAATGCCTTATTCTCCTCATATCCCAGCTTCGTGTTAGTAGGCTGGAATCAGACCACAGGGTCAGACATTATATGGCGCCCCTGGAGTAGACAGGGTTATGGGCCTTGCTCAAGGGCCCAACAGCAGCAACCTGAGGCTCAAACTTCCTATCAGTAACGCAGAGCTTTAACACATTGAGCCACCACCGCCCCTATAGAGTTAACAAGGATCATAAGTTAGACCAGCATTTCACAAACTTCCTTTTCTAGGGACCCACATTTAAAAAAATAAATAAATGATTTAGTGGTTAGTACTATTGCCTTGCACCTCCAGGGTCCGGGTTCGATTCTCGCCTCGGGGTCTGTGTGCATGGAGTTTGCATGTTCTCCCCGTGTTTAGTGGGTTTCCTCTAGGTACTCTGGTTTCCTCCCACAGTCGGAAGACATGCAGGTGAGGCTAATTGGTGTTCTCAAATTGCTCATAGTGTGTAAATGAGGGTACAAGTGTGTGTCCACTGCCATGGATTGGTCAAAATGTAAAGAGAAACCTTACGAATTATACCAAATAAATGCATTTATAGGTGTAGATTATTTGATTGCTTTGATTTCCTCTACTCTCTGTGAGTTATGACAAAACCATAACAGTGGTAGAAAACTAACTACTAACTCCTTACACGATCATAAATCTTGACAATAGCAATCCAAATAGACTCTCCGGCCACCCACCCAGTGTTTGGGATCCAGTGATCGAGACATGAGTGCCTCCTGTGTCTGGAAAGTTTAATTGCTATATGACATGACCTGTGTGTGTACACAGACATAACTTTATGAGAAAATAGAGCAAGTAAGTATTTGAGCTATAAATATTTTGCTGGCTTTTCTTTAGCAATTTTAATAGCAACAACTCACCTAGGAGAAGGTTTTTCCTCAATAGCACGAAGACATCTCAAGGAGGCCTTGGTCCAGCAAGTCATGACCCTGTTGATAGTTTACCCTTTTCTTTAAATTGAACTATAATTCTGTTAACAGTGCAACATGGATATTTCAATTTGACTAACTACCTCTCTCTAGGCCAGTCCACCCTCAGAGACCAAAGAGCCAATCTTTGGAATACATTTGTGTATATGTATGCTTAAAGATGGTCATCTTCTAATCCAAAAAGGAAACAATTGCTCTAATAATGGTCACAACTTAAAAATAAATATATATATATATTTATTTTTATCATAAAACTATGGAGGTAATTTAACACAGTGAGCTCTTATGCCCTGTGAATGCAGGCATTACCATCCTGATAGGCTATGATTTCTACCTCGGGGAAGTCTAAGGATAGAGGTCATGCGTTTTGCACTTTCTTGGTAAGAACCACCTGCATTTTAAAATCCTTAGGTGACGAAGGAATGACTATACACAGCTGTTATGAGGTAAGTAACAAACTACTTAAATGTTAAATAATAAAGGAATGAATCAACAATAATAGTAATAGTTTATAATTACAATAGTTTAATGTTTTAGTAATTTCTATGGTACAATATTGATCAGATGGAACTTTAATTTCAATGATAATCAATGAGTACTGTACTTTGATCTTGATCAAATTAATTGGAAACCAACACGCATAGAAGTGACCAACAGATTTAACTTTTGAGGATTTTACTAGAGCAGGGTTTCAGTTTAACATACTGTATGTTGGGGCAGTTAGGATTCTTTATGTCATAGCAATTATCTGTAATTGAGAAAAAGCATTGCCTGATTCACTGATATTATTTTCTCAGTAGTTTAAATGCATCTGAAGGTCTACAAGTAGAACATACTAGAAAGACTGGCTAATGCACAGAGGTACAAAAGTTTAAAACAGAAAACTACAATTTAGATCATATTTAATTTATTTGTGTTTAACTTAAATTTCAACTTGAAACAATGCACATATAAAAGGTACATGAAAAGCCGAGATGTACCAGACATGGGGAATCTTTTTTTTTTTTTTTTTCATCCCAATATGGGGAGGTTAAGACAGTGGACTAAGGGTGGCAGAGGGTTTAGAGGGTTATATTCAGCCTCCTGAGAATTTAATCCTCATTATATACAAAAGCAACTATGTACAAGAATTCTGACATTAAGTCAAATAAAACAGCAGGAACCCAAAAACTGCCTGGCCAGATGACATTCATGCTATGGTACCTTCACCAGTCAAGTTTGTTCTCAGACAATACAAACTAGACAGTATTTCAGACACGGCACATTCTCCGAGTACACCATTACATGTCCTCATTTTGTGTATAAATCAAACATTTAAAAAATGTGTAAACAAATATATACACACACGTTTTCAGCAGATTTTACCTGTTTGATATACCTCAAGCGGATGATGTGTAAGTAAATGTGATGTGCATGAAAGATGGACTGGTTATATGTTTTGACTGGTGCATAATAGTAAATGACATGATTTATCTAGCTCAAATCATATCAATTCTAAAACATCTATACAATCTAATGAGACGAGAGCACTTGGGGGAAATATACATACAGCAGTTAGACTGTCGTTTTTCAGCAAATGGCCAAAAACCATAAAATTCAACAGACTGAACCATTTCCAGAGACTGCCTCACTCTCCTGGACAGAGTCACATAGACTGGGACTCAGGGCACGAAGCAGGGCTCACAAGCAAACACTACAGGAAATTTAGGAACACCAATTAGCCTACTCTCCATGTCTTTGGACTGTGGGAGGAAAGCAGATTACTTGGAGGAAACCCACCATGCATGGGGAGAAAATGCAAACTCCACACACACACACGGACCCGAGGTGGGAATCGAACCCTTGAAGCCGGAGTTGCGAGACCACAGCGCTAAGCACTATGACACTCATTTCCAGAGACATTCTACTTAAATGCCCATAAGCAGCATGCTTCTCCTCTCACTACACTAAATCTTCAGCCAGTGTTCATACACTATAGAGAATTAACAGTTCAAACTACAATAAATTCTAGTATTAATCATTCTATTTTTTTTGTTTTTCCCTGCTCAAAACAAACAAGATGTCAGTGAACCAAACTGGAAATTAAACAAAACAAAAGATCATGAATTTGATAGTCACTGTAGCATATGGACTATGTACAAAATGTGGGCTAAACACAGAGCAGCAGGTACCAAAACTACTAATTCCAGTCCTTTTGAATGTGAATAAAACTTTGTTCTATTGCAGCTCTCCACAAATCTGACAGAGCAGCAGTTATCAGATACATGGGTCAGACAAGCAGAAAATTAATAAAAAGGTGTGATTTTTCAAGAACTGAAATGGCATCCTAGCCCAAATTACTCCTGACAGAGAGGCAGTCCCATTCTGGACAATAAGGCACAAACGTGGGGGACCTGCACCCTTTGGGGGAGGGGCGGGGAAGGGAAAAAAAAAAAAGACCAAAATGCCTCACTTTCAATCTTTTAAAACCATTTAGAAGTCAGAAATTTACCAAATTTTTTGTGTTCTGCATCACAAACTTTTCACAGCATAAAAAAAAAAAATCTTGTACAAATTAAACATTTATTTCAAATAAGTTAAATCACCTTTATAGTTTGTCAAAATAAGCGTGTCCCTTCCTATGAAAGGCAATTGTTGATTGGTTTATATCAAAGGACAAAGGGTAGGCAGACCATCCTTTTAAACAGGAGATCTACATTATAATTTCTGTTCTTTACAAATTTCTTTAACAACCATTTTGGCAAAGTAGTCATTGCAACAAACTGTTTCCTGAACATAATGAAATATGCTTGAACAGAGTTCCCCATCTCTGTACTGTTAAACTCAAGAAGTGAAAAACTTTTTTTTTTTTTTTTTTTTTTAAATAGAAAAATCTTCTTTTTGCATCCTGAAAACTTTGTGTAAAATATATACCAATGTTAAAAAAATTAAAGTAAAAGAAAATACACCAAAATATTTTCGCCTTGTTTCATCCTACTCTTTAACTGATCGTGAACGGAGTATCCATGAGGAGTCAGTACTTGTAATATTCTTCAGTGGGAAAAACCACCTTCTCTTCAGCATCAGCCAACAAGCGTACAAACACCAACCTTTTATTAGATACAGCACTAAACAATTCCTCAAGGCTGAAACTTCAGTGTCTACTTTATCTCACTTAGAAAGCGCCTTTTATACAGTAGTATTCACATCGAAAAGCAGAAACATAAAGGAAGTGTCTTGACAAAATGTTTAAAGTCTTTAAACAAAAAGCATGAAAGTAAAGTCTGAAGGAAAAAAAAAAAAAACAGAAGTGTGAAGAGAGAAATATAAAGGGATGAAGAGAGGGTAAGCCAGCAATCCTTAAAGTGACAGTGATTGGTAGCGTCCATGCGCTTTGACAATGTCACTGTTAAAATCCCTGCAAGGGCCTTTACAGCACAACATGGCCTCCTTGGAGTGTGAATGGTGAAGACCTACATACAGCTATCCAGAAAGTCTCTTCATGTGGATCTAAGGGGAAAAAATAGAAATACCACATACCAGTACAAGAAACATATGTCAGTATTTCATGAGCAAAATTAAATGCCCTAAAGAACATAAAATCGTGCTAATATGGAAAATTGAATGTGTGATAGCTTGATAAAGTAAAGTAGTGCAGTGCTAGAGTGATAACAGAAACTAAGGGGTGACTTGTCAGAAAGTGTTTGAGTGGCTAACCTCACTGACAATAGCCCACACTGCAGAATCCTTCTGAACAGTCAGACGCACAGCAGCCACTGGGTTAAGGGCAGCATCCACTTTGCCCTCAGCCACTCCATTCTCAAACTCAGCTATTGAGGTTCAAAATGGATGAACAGTGAACATTAGAAAAGAAAAAGCCTTAAAAGCAAACATTTAAACTGCAACTTACCAATTCTGTAAAAATGGTCATCTGTTTGTTTGTACTTCTCTTTGGTCTTTAGTTCTGTGTCCTGAAAAAAAAAATCTCCAGCACTTAGAATCCATGAGAAAGATAACAAATAAAAGATAAAAAAATGTAACATGGGCATTCTGGATGGTTTAACCCTCAATATTAACAAGCTTATGAACCTTCTTCCTATTAATACAATTTTTATATACAGGAAGCACACAGCAAAGCCAACCCTTTAATAGCATCAAAGGCTCACTAAGCCCTATTTCCCAGCAGGGTTGTGTGCTCCTGCTTCATTACTAGAAAAGCACAAGTTGCTGCTGGCTAAAATTAGCACACAGTGACAGGCTAGAGTACAGACAGAACTACGGCTCATGTGCAAATTTAGAACTAATGAAAGCGCTCAAACTGCTGTCAAGTCAGGAGTGACAGACCATCATGACAATGTCATTGCTGAATATAGTTAAGGATCCTTTTTGCCACATTTTAACAAGCGTCTCACCGAGAATGGCAGAATTTCAACTGTGGTGTTCTCGATTTTATCCCCTGGGTGCTCCTGATTTCCACTGCGGAACAGGAACCTGTCAATCAAATGTCAAGTGTAAGGAATATAAATATACAGAAAAATCTATGGATATTTGTGTACATGCACATACTTGTGAATTTACAGCCAACATGCATAGATGAATAAATTAAAGAGGGCATTAGATACAGTCCCATCTAGTCTTGTATACAGTCCCATCTAATTAGTCACACCTGACAAAATGGTCACGTTACTATGTTACTCCTCAGACATTACATAGAATCGAGCTCAACACAGTAATGAAGGCCTCATACACACGCACAACAAAACAAAAGATGTAATTAATTCATACCCTAAGACATTAACTGTCTGTATGCCTCCCTCATACTTCATATACTCTAGTAGTACAGATTATGTTTCTTTTTTTGTTTGTTTGTTTGTGTTTTTCTCATGTCACAACATCTCTCTTATCCATACCTCACTTCCTCTAAACACAAAACAGACCTTTTCACACTCGCTTTCTGTCTGTTTCCATGTCACTTCACTCTTTGCTTCAAGGCTGTGGGAGACAGGTTCTTATTCTGGCAGATTATCATTGTCCGAGTCTGTTTGCTAATGAGAATACAGCATGGCTCTAGTTTTCTTTATTAGCTTTCTCAAAGCAAGTGTGACAGCCTGCTGGTAGCATATGCAGAGCCTGCATGATTGTACAGTCGTGGCCAAAAGTTTTGAGAATGACAAATATTAGTTTTCACAAAGTTTGCTGCTAAACTGCTTTTAGATCT
>JAQMYJ010000036.1:12476304-12490193 GCA_030014305.1 Clarias laeviceps | reverse complement strand
AAAGATGACCTGGCGGGGGGGACAAAAAAAAAAAAAAAAAAAAAAAAAGAGGGATACACATGCACAGAAATTTTTTTTTAACATTTTTTAACACAGACTTACAGCATCTTTCTCAGGGTTGCAAACTTTTACCCAGAGAATGTGGTCCAACAACCAGTCGATAGGCTTCTCCTTGTAGAACATGAATATGAACTCTACTATAAGATTCAGATCAGGAGCCTGGAACATCTTACCTAACAGGAAGAGTGTGCATTTACGAATCAATTAAAAGCTTTGCCAGTCAACAAAGAAGCTCAGAATTCCATTGTGCCATACTTAAAGCATTTTAATATCTTTTTCTTACCAATAAAACCTAGCTGGGAGAACTCTAGGATCATCCAATCTTCAGAGGCCAGCTGTAGGGCAAAGTTCTTCATAGTTGCAAAGTAGTTGGGCTTTGCAACAATATCGTCTTCTAACTACGAGATAAAAAGCCAGGTTAGAGTGAGCTGAAAATTAAACAGCTTTTTCAAGCTGGACTAATCTTATCTGGTGAGGTTTTATTTGACCAACTATTTCACATTTATTTTAGTTTTCTTACAAATCCAGTGTCTGGATTTCTTAGAGAACACAAAAGCATTATTTCTTGAGCAAATTAGATTTTGTATTTTGTCACACAATAGTTGCCTTGTTCAAAGTGACATTGTAGTGTTCCTTTCTCACTGCCACAGTGGCCGTGTTGTAGTCATATGCCACGGCCATAAGACGAGTACATGCAGCCGGTCCTCCATAATTTCTACAGAAATGTGCCTTATCCTGTATGTATCTGCCAGGTAGATCACTGCAAAATCGTAGAACCTCACCAGGTGAACTAATCCAGCTAATAATCTAATGTAGCTGAGCCAGAAAAGCCTTAGTTGTGCAATTAATAAGCTGTCTTTCTCTTGAATAAGCACACAAAAAGTAAACAGCTTCTTTCTCAAACACATACAGTATATAAACGGTACAGAGCCTAACATGACCTATGTTAAAGACAAAGCATGAAAGTGATACCTTTCCCCACTTGTAAGACAGCATGGCATGGGAGGAGAGGACAGAGAAATGGAGACACTAAACAGATTAACTATTGTGACAAATTAGACATAAAATAATCAAAAGTCTGGAAAGCTTGAAAATATTAAACATAGAAATATGAAGGAGAATATTGAAAGTGAAGAAAGAAACAAGTGTGTGATGACAGGAAGGTGAGACTGGTGTTTTTGCAGGTTTAGGCATTAGACAACAGTTGCTATATTGATGAAAGTAAGAAGGCATTGCTTTCATAAAGCACAGACGCTCCCACACAAAACACAAGTTTAGCAGAATATAAAAATATAAAACCAGAATATGAATATGTTTTAAATACAGGGGTTAGACAATGAAACTGAAATGTCCGATTTTAGACCACAATAATTTATTAGTATGATGTAGGGCCTTTGTCTTGGGAATGACGGATACAAATCCTGCACAGTGGCCAGAGGGATTCAATAATATTTAGATCTGGTGACTGTGCAGGCCATGGGAGATGTTCAACTTCACGTTGATGTTCATCAAACCACTCTGTCATTAGTCTTGCTGTGTGTATTGGTGCATTATCATCCTGATACAAGGCCCCACCCATCAGAACAAGTATTGGGCCTAGGGAATGCCATGATAATGCACCCCAAACCATCACTGATCCACTCCCACGCTTCACTCTGGGTATGCAACAGTCTGGGTGGTACCCTTCTTTGGGGCTTCTCCACACCGTAACTCTTCCGGATGTGGGAAAGACTGAAGGTGGACTCATCAGAGAACAATACATGTTTCACATTGTCCACAGCCCAAGATTTTCACTGCTGGCACCATTGAAACCGACGTTTGGCATTGGCACAAGTAACCAAAGGTTTAGCTATAGCAGCCCGGCCATGTCCATTGACCCTGTGGAGCTCCCGACGAGCAGTTTTGGTGGCAACAGGAACACATTTAATTCTGCAGCGAGTTGGGCGGCTGTGGTTTTATGTTTTAGCACCCGGACATCCCTTTCAGATGGGCTTCCTCTGGCGTCCACAGTTACTCCTGTTGGATGTGGTTCGTCCTTCTTGGTGGTACGTTGACATTACCCTGGATACCGTGGCTCTTGATACATCACAGAGACTTGCTGTCTTGGTCACAGATGCGCCAGCGAGACACGCACCAACAATTTGTCCTCTTTTGAACTCTGATACATGTATGTCACCCATAATATTGTGTTCATTGCAATATTTTAAGCAAAACTATGCTATTACTCTGCTAATTAAACCTTCACACTCTGCACATTCCACCAGTAAGAGCAATCAATGAAGATTGGCCACCAGGGTGGTCAAAATTTGGCCATAAAACCTCCAACACTAAATTGGCCAGTGTTTCAGTTTCATTGCCCAACCCCTGTAGGTCTGGAATGGTTCATCAACATAACTGATTACACTGATTATGTAAAAGGCCTTGATTTCTGTACAGTGTGGATAAATTGCAGTGTTTACATTCTTCCCATGTAAGGCAATTATTTAGGAATTTATTACAGAATCCTCAAATCCCCAAACCCAATCATTTATTAGGGAATCCTCAAATGCCCAAACCCAATCATCAAAAGTGTGTGAATTCCTTAAACAGAGATCCAATCAAACTGTGCACAAGTGCTATGCAAGAACTCAACAGAAAACACCCTAGAGCAGATGCTAAGGGCTACTCTGGGAAAGTTACCTTCCTGCACATTTCCAAGTAGTTTGAAAAAAGGTTAAAGTTATAAAACAAAATGATGCAGATTTCCATTAATGCTACTGTGAAAAAATAATGACTAAAATAATTGATGATAAAAAAATATTTGCAACTAACCACTATGGTCTTTGAGTACAGAGAATTTGTTTTCTTTATTGTAATGCACTACTGCACTGAGAGCAGGTTTCCACAGCAACCTTTAGGCAAAGACATTTTTTAGAAGAACATCACAGCATGAACACTGCAGTTCATATAAATCTAGACAATATGTTTTAAAAATGAAATTCATCTTTGCACTTAAAATATTTTGTAATGGTTTGTTTACTACTTTTAAACAAATATAAATTATTACAGTGAAACTATCGCAAAAGAACAAGCTACGCACTTGATTACATTTCAAGTATTATTTTTTTTTTGCATTTTAAAGTGTTACTAATGAAAAATAAAGTAACGTTTCTGGAGTGTGGTTATATAACCTTACTAATGTTCAGTGCTTAAGCTCGTGATTCAATGCTGTTGTTACCTGGACATAATAAACTCCTCTGCTGACTGCATACATCATGAGGAATGAATAGTCCAAGTTCTGCTTTGTTCTCCATCTGCAAACAGTACAGAGCAACTGTTAATGTTTCAGTTTCATTGTCCAATCCCTGTAGGTCTGGAATGGTTCATCAACATAACCTGATTACACCGATTATGTAAAAGGCTTTGATATCTGTACAGTGTGGATGCATTGCAGTGTTTACATCCTTCCCAAATAAAGGCATTTATTAGGCTTTAATCCTCAAAAGCCCAAACCATCAAAAGTGTGTGAATTCCTTAAACAGAGATCCAATCAAATTGTGCTCTCACGCTGGGCATAAGTGCTCAGAGCAACTGTTAAAACTATGGCCACATTGATATTGCCATCGATGTAGGCAGCTAAAATCCTGGGAAACAATATCATTAGTTGATACACTTTGATAGCTTCAAAATCTAGGAAAACAACATTTTTAGTCAAAGACAAAGCAAGCTCTCAGTATGTACATCCCATTTAGGTTGCAGGTGTAAAGAAAGACGTGTCCTTTTCTGTGTCTCTTCTACACAAACCACAATAAGCAGTGCTATAATTCTCTGGTTTCTGCACACACACAAAGATGTAAACTCCTAAACTAAAGAACTTGAGAGGTTTTGCTTGTGAAATACTGATTTCTAAAACTATAATTATGCAGAGGAACATAAAGAGATAATGAGAGATAATTAGAGGTAGAGACAGAAATGCAGAGAGTTAGTGAAAGACAAGAACATATTAAGAAGCCCTTTAAGGACGACCTCTACAGTACCTGTCAAAAGTTTGGACACAAGTTTGGAATTATTTTCTATATTTTGAAAAAAATAAAAAATAAATCCAGCATTGTTTTAGAACACTGAAATAACACGTATGGCATTGGGTAATTAAATTATTATTGGGTTGTTATTTTAAGACACAAAGGTCCATGATGAAACTTGTTCTCAAAGTCCATCCCAGGAAAGCAAGACCCATCTCTGCTCCAGAGAAGTTCATTTAAGATTCAATTCTTACAGCACAGAGAAACAATTTTTATTTATTTTTTTTGAACATCCCAGTTAGGAAGCTGAATAAAAAAAAATAAAAAAATAAAAAAAATGGATTGAGGTCAGAGCGTCAGGTCAGTCAGGATGCAGCATCCTTGGAGCACGTAAGGAAAAACGGGATTCGCTCAAGGGCTAAATTAGACCCTGGAATGCAAGACCAATGGCGGTTCTGGGGTTTGAACCCCCAATCTTCCGGTCAGTACCCAATAGCCTTAACCTGCCCCGTTTAGATACCAGCCTCAAATCACATATTTACAGCACATCAGATTATAGCCATTTTGAAGGCTTTACTGAAAGTAGCAGTTACATTTCAATATCAACTGTTCAAAGAAGATGCTGCATATTTTGGCCTTTAGCATTTTTTCTTTTTACAATGTAGAAATTTTGACTGGAAGTGTATATAGATAGTGGGGGGGGGGGGGGGGGGGGATTGACAACAGTATGCTCAAAACTCTATGAAATGGTGATCGCCTTTTTTTTTGGTAAAGTTTTTACTTTATGAATTGATGAGCAATATCCTTATATAAATAACTTCCCACGTGCACACAGGAACAACAAGCACAATAACAGCAACCACAATAACACCACCTGTGCTACAATATAGATATTAAGACAGGAAGGAGCAGTTATGAAGCCTTTTGGTGCTGCAGATAAATGTTGCACTCACTTTACTCGCTCTTTAGAGTCCCCAAAGGTCTCTTTAATGTTGTTGAGATCTGGATAGTAACTTGCAGGCGGAGAGATGACTTCCAACAGCCCTGAATTCAGCTCTACAGAAAATCTGATTAAAAAAAAAAAAAAGACAAGAAAAATAAGCGGCAATACAGTATATGTTCATGAGTATTTACATGTTCTGATTGCTTCGATGAACATCACTCGAGTGCTCTGCACCTGCATGCATAATTCAGCATGGACATGCAATAAAAATGTAATTAAAAGAGAAATTCAATAACCGTGTTGTCAAACTGTAAGCATCAAAAGATATTTTATAGAAAATGTTCAACATATAGGCTACAGTTTTTAGCGGTCAATCATTAACTCTACAATAAGGCATTTGCCATGACCCAATGTGTGACTGAAGCAATTATTGTATGATACAAATAAAATAATTTATTTACTAGAGGCCTGCTTTTTAGCAGCCAGAAAGTGCATAAATGACAAATAAAATAATATCACTCACTCTTTCTCAAGGCCTGAGACCACACTATGCACATGATCCATGTCAGTCTAGGGAAAAAGAACAAACTGTATTTTGTTAACAGAAATAGAGAGTTGTTAACAAAAATATAAAAAGAGTATTTCTATAGACATCCACATTGGATGATAAACAATATGATGGCCAATATTCTTGCCATCTACAACACAATATGCAAGACATGACTTATTTTTATTAAAGGATATTAAAAGTATGAACTCTTTGCTTGCGAGGTATATGATAAGAACAGCTAATTTTTATTCAGTTTAACAGCATTAAATGTTTATTCTCCAATTTATATCAAGCAGATATATTACCTACAGTTATTGAAGTATTAAAAAATACTAAAATATTTATTTTAAAATGTTGACATGCTGTTAAATTCATTAATTTATTCATTCACCTTCAATATGCTAATCCAGTTACAGGGTGACAGGGGGCCTGGAGCCCATCTCAAGGGGCGTTGGGCACAAGGCAGGGTACACCTTAGAAAGGGTGCCAATCCATTGCAGGACACACATACATGCACATACAGGCAGGACTTGAACCCTAGACCATGGAGGTGCAAGGCCACAGTGATAACCACTACGCCACCATGCCAAGTGTGTTTGATAATTTTTTGATCAAGCATTCAAGTTGTAAAAATAAATGACTAGGAACTAGTTTTCCCTATGAGCACAAAAAGGATTTCCTAATTTGTACTTGCCATGTTTGATATTGGCATTGTGTGTTAAACATTACATAATCTATGACAAATACATTTATTGGCAATATGCCACAGCTTCTGCAAAAAACACAAACCACTTCCACCTTGTGCAAACTACTTTTTACTGCAGTTGGACATTCTTGCTCAAGATAATTTGCAATGCTTGCAACGTGTTCTTGCATTGCTCATGTTATCCTCATGTTCTCTCTGCAAAAGAATAGCCCGTTGCATAAGCAATGTGCATTTTCTGTAGACGTTGTGGTATATTATATATATATTGTGAAATGCTTAAATATTTTTTTAAGAGAAATTGCCAAATAACTTCTGTGTCAGTCGATTCTGAATGAAAAACAGCTCAAACAATTTGGCTATCGAATCACTGAGGGAAGGGGGAAAAAAAAAAAAAAAAAAAAACCTGCGCCTCTTCAATACACACTCACCTCCCCAATAAAAACGATGATTACGCAGTCAAGCTTCTCTTCAGGTGAGAGTTTATCGATGAGGGAATGCAACGTCTCTGCCAGGTACGACTTCACTTTTCGCTTCACAGTGGGAATCCCCATCACCACAGAAACTGCAGAATACATGGTGTGAACAGTCTTTAAATTTATTGTGATCCTTTTTTTCCCTGAACTCTACAAATCAAACATAACATTAAGTTAAATAAGATAAAAAACCTGTATGTACACAAATATTTTAGACATTATGCTTTGCCTCTCTACAGGGTAAAAAAGTCTTGCATCAGGCCACTTAAACTTGGCTGAGACACTTTTTTTTTTTTTTTTTTTTTAATCACACCCCCTTCTTCTACCTTTATCATGCACTGTCTACACATTCATACCCATAATCCAGCTGCTACTGAGCAGTGAGAATACTATTTTTCAGATATGCACAAACGGCAGTGACCAGTGCAAACTGAGAGAATGTACCTTTTAACAGCACTGCTTCTTTCCAACCCCAAACTAATACACACTGGAAACAAGAGTGCTTTTGGGAAGCAGGGTGAAGAGCCTCCAAGGCAAAGCCATTACACTGACTCTATTATACAGTACTCTTCTTAAGATTTAGGGAGAGCAGAGACATGAACAGAAGAACCACACTGCAATGTATTTAGAGCATACTGAGCAATGCTTGTGAGAGACCTTGGGCTAAGAAAAAAAAAGAAAAAGAAAAAAAGATGTACATGGAGGAGTGTGTGGAACTAATTACATGAAGCAGTCAAAATAAAGAGCTTCGTTTCTCCTACACCCTTGCAGAGCCATGGACCTGTGACCTAGCTGAATCACACAAACACCCACATGCAAGGATAAACACAGCGCACTCAGTGCCTTTCCATGTAAGCTCTTGGCCATTCCAAAGAAATGCTGGTAACGACCATTCTATTATCCAAAAAATATCTCTAAATTTCCAGGGAAAAAAAACAAAAAAAAAAACGACACATTAAATATCCCACGCACTCACACAGAATCACCTTGATTTCGTGGTATATTCTGAATCAGGTGCAAGTGACAGTTTTCATGATTCTGTGAAGCCCGTCTGTGTACATGAGGATTGACATGCTGACAGAAATACATCACTTCACCAGTACTAACGCAGAAAGAAATAAAAATGAAAACGTCCTCATTTCACATCATCTCCTACTGCAGAGACAAAGGGCAGACAGAAAAACAAAGTAGGTCATGGATGAAAGGTTGGCAAAGTGTTAAGCAAGTTGGAAGAAGGAGCAAGTGCCATCACACAGGCACAGTGATAGAAAAACTTGGCCTGGAGTATAAGCTGCAGAAAATGCAGATGTGGACGTCACTGCAAATATTAGCGATTGCATTGCTAAAAGAACAGCAATTCCTTATTCGAATCATACACCATGCCACTCTTTCATTCGTCCTCCACGCGGGGAAAAGTGTGCAAGATTGAGTTTCTAGGGGGTGGACAAGTGATGTCCCAATTTACATACCTAAAATTAGCTTCTCCACAGTTAGGATCTAGTACAGCAAAGAGGAAGGTGGGAAGTAAATTCTCTCACTGTGGGTGAAAGAGAGTGAAGAGAAACCACCTGCATTTAAAGGAGAAGAGATGTTTACCAGTAGAAGGATTCATCTTTGCAGAAGAAAGATGCGAATAAGAATTCATGGGTGTGGACTTGCTTTGCATTTTTTAAGCATTTCTCATAAGGGGGAGGGGTGGGGGAAAAAAAAAAAAGTTTGAGAGAGTTACCACATCATTAACCTCAGTTCAAGCTCTGCACAGCCAGTTTCAAAAGTTCACTTGTGATAATTCGAGCCCACATAGGACAATTAAAAATTAAAAAGCAGGGCTAAAGCTTTAAGTCCGAGCAGAATATTGAATAAGTGGCACTAGTGCAAGTAATAAAGCAAACCGCTATACCATCAACCGTAATCAGTCTGAATTTCAACATAAAAATAAAAGTTAATAAAAATAAAAGTTCTTATTTTCATTTTCTCCATAGGGTTTAAAGAAAAATTTTAGAGTACAGAAAAACTGAACCAAGTCAACTGGCTATGAATCATGGACCCATGACAATGATTTCATAGCAAACAATGTTTGTACTTTTATTACTGGAATAATGAATTACTGAGCCCATAAAGCACTGTCAGTGATGTCAATTATCCATTTTCCCCTCAAAGTTTAAATGTATGTATTGTATATATGCACTGTATTTATTTTATGGTTTTGTAGTTATATTATACATTTTAAGCACACCAGTATGCATGCAAATTCATTCAATTATTCAAAATGAGCAAATCATGTGACACCAATGCAGTGCAAAATTCACTTCAAATGTTCACATCAAAAATCAGAATAGGGAAATGTTCTCTCAGTGACTTTGACCAGGGCATTGTTGTCAGTGTCTGGAAGGCCCTTGCTTGTATATTTCAGAATTTGCTGATCTCCAGGGTTTTTTACACATCCGAGACTGCTAGATGGCTACAGTATGCAAAATTGAGAGGAGAGAAAAGGATAACAGGCCAGACAATTTTTTCAACTTTATCTTTAAACATCTAATTTTTGCGAGTCTGTACCCACTGTACTTTCAAATGCCTAGTTTTGGCTGACTTAAATGCAGTCCAATGTGGTCTTCTGCTGCTCCCACCTCCCTCCTAAAGATGTGACATATTGCTTGATTTAAAAGGTTATGACAGCCAACGTGATTTCTAATCATATTATATATAGATGATAAACGGTAAGCTGGAATGGGAAAAAACAATAATGCTTCCCAGTCTCAGAGATTTCGAATTAGATAACACAAATATAACAGTAAAGACATAAGGTACACTAACTATTTAATTACAAAGCCTCCACTATTCAGATAAAAATCCACTTACATTGTAAAACAAAACCAACAGGAAATGAGATATAAACTATACTGCACTACACAAGTTATTTACCCTTTCGAGTTCAGTCCTCTCCTCAGTAAACACACTGCAATTCCACACGTACAGAAGCAATGGGCTTATAAGTTATTTGATATTTCACATCTATTTCAGCACTTGCCTTAGTATTTGTAGAGGAGTTAATATCACAGTTGTTCAGCTCAACCTTCAGCAGTTCAGTTCAGTTATTGCTAATAATCAAATTCACCACGTCAATTTTTTCTTCTAGAACATGACTGCTCAACTCAATTTTCTTATTAAATACATCGGTATGACTGGGTTTGTGCAAGGAAACCGCAGAAATGCCTTGTCTACTTCTATAGTAAAATGGTGACTGAAGAGTTCAGTTGTACAGCAGAAGACTTGCTACTTTAAACTAATTTCCTGCTTTGGTTTAGTTCAAGTCCCCGGTGCATTTAGGAGTGCTGGACATCATGAAGACTCTCAGAAGCACTCCCAAAATGCTGTGCCTAAAGCACAGAACGGTGTATCAATACCTAGTAGCCAAATAAAAATACTCTTTGGTGCACCCAAAAAATACTAATATATAAATGTTTACTATTGCGAAAACACGAACGGATATTATTGTCTCCATTTGCAGAGTGTAGTAGATCGTGATATAATCTGACAAACACATTATAGCGTCTGTTAAAGAAGTAGGCCAAGAATTTATTGGTACTGTGTGACAAGTAATAAATCATAAAAATACCATGGAAACAACACAGTGAAAAAAATGACTTAAAATAGTAAATCTTTTGCAAGTCATTGTATTTGTGATCAATAAAGTCATCAAACAGTACGGCTGTCTGATAAACTCTAATGCTGTGTTCCTTACTGGCTTCAAAGGTCAACGCTGTGGCCAGCGAGTGAAATCCTCCACACAGTCAAATCAGTAGCTCAGTAGACATTTCTGAAACATGATCCTTGACAAATAATTTTCCACTGCAAATGCTATGTGTACATACACTTATGAAGCTGTTTTTAATGCTTAAGATTATGACAGAAAATAACGGAGCAGAGAGATGAGCTGTGAATAGCTACAAATATTATATTTTTATATAGGAATAAATGAAATGATTAAAACAGTATTTCGATTTCTGTCCATGCAAATTGTATCCTTAACAGTTCCATTGGTCTTGTGTAAACTTGAGCATTTATGAAGTTTAATAATATAATAATAATATAATTTAATACCCTTTTTTTGCACAACTGAGTATGTCATTTGCATAAAATATATGTAATGCATGTATGAATAAATGTAACTGATGAACCCATGCATGGTCCACTTAGGGCTGCATAATGAAGTGCAATTCATTATGATGATTTCTGGCTTCTTGAAATAATTAAAACATGCGAGACTGGTCACTGGTCAAAGGCAAAGTGAAGCTAGGGAGTGAAAAAGTAAAAGCCCTTTAAACTCTGGGTTAAAATTTATAATCATGAGCTACCTGCTTACCAAATAGTATTTGAATAATCATTAAGTAAACTTATTTAGTTTAAAACTAATTAATATTCAGATTTCAATATTGTGCTAAACACTATTGATTACTGGTTTAACCATTACTCTGAAGTCATATGTTAAAAGTGAAACACTGTGGTGCTGGATGTTGAGAAGAACTTACCTCCTGTACGTCCCTGGCCCACCTGCACTGCAGGGTGCAGGCCGCCCTCATTGTTTATCAGGTGTGGCAAGTGGTGGAAGATATTTGGCACTTGGAGAGGCTTCCTATGTGCCAGGTCCTTCAACAGTTTCTGGGTTTCATCTGTGTGTGGGGGGAAGACGGGGAGAATTTAACTAATTTTAACATTATCCATATACAGGACAATAAACATGATTAATAGAGTAACAAAACTTAACAGATAATTCTCTCTCTAACTCACCTACTTGTAATGGTCATAATAGAGAGGAAAAAAAGGTTTTATATTCTTATTTGCTTTTAAGTAATTTTGACTGTAGAATAAATGTACTATGTGAAATTAAATCTGTGGTAAAAGTAACCTGAGAGGCTACAAACATTTTAACTTGTGTGGTGACACTTTCATTTTTGAATCAGTTCTTGCATGAGGCTCCATTAATGTGTAAAATGTCTGTTTGTTTCTTCTGTTATCAGGCTGGTGCATCCCCATCTCCTATTTGAGTCCTTGTACACAGTATCTACACTATATAGCCAAACTTATGTGGACACCAGACCATCGCACACATAAGGGACGTGCGTGGGATGCACACAATGGTATGCTGTAGAGTTACAAAATCCCAGTGCGCAACACAAGCTACATATGAAGACATGGTTTGCCAAGATTGAAGCTGAAAAGCGAGATTTCACTAATGCTCCTGCAGATGAATGAGCAAACCCTCACAGCAACATTCCAACATCTAGTTGAAAGACGTCCCAGAAACATACTGGTTACTGTTATAACAACAAACATTTTTAATTTCCATGGCTTTAGAATGGGATGCAAGTACGAAGAGGTGAGAATGACCGTGATTGTCAAAAACTTCCGGTCATACCATGTGTGTGCCTGCACATTTGAAAATTTAAATAACACACTTGCATTATGTGGAAACACTATTTTATCTATTGACTACAATGTTCTTAAATATGCTCAGAATGTACTACAGTCACTCGTTTTATTTATAAATAAATAATAGTAAAATAATAATAGCTTTATGACTGAATTTGATCTAGCAAGCATAAGGAAGCCTTGTCTTTTAAGTTCTGAATCCTAATTATTTACTAGACACAAACAATTTATTTAACACACTAACTAATGCTGTGCCAAATGATTAAATATAAAAGTGTGCATGTACCTGAGAAGTTGGTGAGGGCATCTTTGCTGCCGTTGGTCTCTGCGATGGCACGTCGAAACTGTTCCAGAACAGTGTTGAGCTCAGAAGAGCGCTGCAGTGTTCGATGCTCAGCTGCACGCAGACGCTCTCGCAGTGCATGAAACTCCCGCTGATATGCTACCAACTTCTCTGAACACCAAAAAAATGAGAGAGCGCAACATGAGATTACTCTGTAGTAAAACCAGTAGTAAAAAAAAAAAAAAAGTATCTGGCAAAACTCATTACTATAACGACTACACTTCACTTAAAAGGCTGCATCAGTGCCTTACCTCACCATAAACCAACTGACGTTAATAGCTGTATCAACCCCAAGCTAAGTCATAAAGCAGACTCATCTTTCTTGTCTCTAAAAATAGAATTCTAGGAATATTACAGCCCACTGACCAAAAAAAAAAAAAAAAGAAAATCTTGGGAATGTGCTTTGTGTTGACAACCCTGACATCTCAACAGATTATGATTATGGCATTATAGATTACACAAGTCACGCAGCCATGTACGGTACACAATAAAGGAGAAGCAAATTACTGCAGGCCCAAGGCACCCAGTTGTTAGTGGTAAATGATGGAAAAGAAATTGGGAATGTTTTCAACAGCTGCTCATTCCCTAGAGGACCTTACACCTCTAACCACAAGAGAAGAGAGGTGTTTTGATTCTCTCGTTCTTCCTACTGCTCATGCATGCACAGACAACCATGTTGGCACTGAAATTTTTTTATTTTTTTCAAATATCATAAATATTCAAATACAGAATTTTATATAAGAATTTGGGGCATTTTATAATTTCCAAAGACTGTGCAAGAACGCATGCGGAGATACGTCTGTTCTTGAGATATTTATTTATTCATTCATTTTTTTTCTTGTTCAAAAGATGTAAGCCTAGCCAGACATGAGTACATACATTTCTCCTTCTGGGAAATATGTCCTGCTTCCTTTGTAATATAACAACAATCATAAAACCAGAAGAACAATCGTGAATGCCAGCACACCTCTTCAGAAAACGCATGTTTTAAGGTAGTTGTTTTCAAGACCTAGATAGCTTGTAGCATTTATAAAAATAGCACACAAGCTTGTGTACATCTTCATTATCTTGTTATTCATCTCTGCTTCTCCATCACTGCCTGTGCTGTTTCAGGGGCCTGGGGAAAATCCTAGGTAATGCATCTGCACAAGTAGACAGCTGACAAGGTCCAGAGCTTGTATGTAGTATACATACAATATACGGAAGAACAAAACACTTACTTTATTTTAGTTTAAATATAATTTATAATAAGAAATAATGTGTGCATGTGTGTGCGTGATTGTCAATACTCGCAGACTAAAATAGACCTTTTGCACCCCACAAAAAAAAGTTCGAGACTTTAGCGGTACAGTTCTAATTTGTATATCTATGTGTATATATATA
>JAQMYJ010000036.1:12460353-12476208 GCA_030014305.1 Clarias laeviceps | reverse complement strand
GTATTAATTATTTTTATGTATTTATTTTTTGGGCTGTGGAACGAATAATTTGAGTTTCCATTATTTCTTATGGGAAAACTCAATTTGGTTTACAAGTGTTGGAATACAAGCACACTTCCGGAACAAATTATGCTCGTAATCCGAGGTTGTGTGTGTGTGTGTGTGTGTGTGTGTGTGAGCGTGTGTGTGTCAGCAGCACAGTTAATCAACATCAGGCTATTTTGCATTTTCGATGATAATTACGTTCAAGTTGTATTTCAGGCCAAATAAAGATTACCTGATCTCTATCTGATTATCTACAGATTTACTTCATGCTATGCCACACAGATAGGAGAGTAAGGAAGCAACTGATGGCTTCTGTTGTGCTGATTATTGTCATATGCAGTATGTTGTGGTGGACTTGCTTAACTTATTCAAAAGAGTAACAAGCATGTGAAAAATTTGCAGAAACAGCGTAAAATGGAAAGCTAGTGTGTTATGTAGGGTGTACAATCACTTGTTTCACAACCAAGCAGTGCCCTTGATCAGGGGTTAAGAGAGATTTGGGATTTAGCCTTGTGTAAGAAGCTAGTTAACCATGAACCAAGATGGATGGTTTAGAGGCATTTCAGAACAACTTTGTAGAAGTAGTTGTTTAAGATGACAATGGCATCAGATGTGTTTTCTTGTTGAAGGTGCTACCATGACTAGTTTTGAATGTGTTTACGTGAATTTTGGCACCAGCATCCGATAAGTAACCCCCCTCTTGCCCTTGAGAAGTGGTCTGGACCATGGTGGACAGATGTCGTTATTCAATATGCAAAAGGTCAACACACACACACACACACACACACACACACACACACACACACACACACACACACACACACACACACACACACACACACGGTTTGCAAGCAATGTTACAAAAAATTATTAATTATCAAAAATACATTATTAAATGATTATCAGTTTGAACCATCATGACGTGTCTAATCTGGCACATTATGTGCAAAAGATAGTTAGATATTATAATTCAATCTCATATGAAATAGGATGCTAAATAAAGTGGTTACAGTGAGTGCTCTAAGGAGTGTCAGGAGTGGAAACAGGACAAACAAGGACTCCCTGATGATAGTCCAATTCTCAGGCCTAATATGGAGGAGGAATGTTGTTGTATGGTAGGGAGTGCCGCTGTGAGCAATCTAGTTCAATTAAAGCATTTTGGAAACACCAAGAGCCTCTTTTTAGTTTGGAATGAGGGCATGGGGGAGAGAGGAAATTAAGCCAATAGTGCAAGGCATTCAACAAAGAGAAGGTCCTATAACAAGGTCAAAACTTAATGAGCATCCCATGCTACTGGCAGTAAGTCCTGTGGTCTTACTGGAAACATGTACAATCATTTTCTACATCATATTCTCATACCAACCTGAGAATATTGAAAAGAACTATTAAAACTACTAAAGAAATGCATGCGCTCTCGTGACCCAATGTGACCCAGCTACCACATAATACCAGAGAACAAAGTCATTGTGCACTATAGACTGCCCCCTGCTTCCCTGTTATCCTAAGGCATGCTTCTTATCTGTTTTTTTCTATTGGTAGGCTAATGGCCCATTTCATCAGTCTGCTATTTTAAGCCCATTGTGTACCACTCTCCCTGAGGACTGCCAAGTGCAAAAGAAATTCATACGCAGAGGAAATAGAAATTAGACAAAAGATGGGGCTCTTGTTTACTGCTAGTTACAAAAGAACACAAGAGCAGGATCAAGTAACACAGAAAAAGATATTTCATAAGGTGAGTGGAACCACTACAGCTTCCTCTGCAAGGACTCCATTCACCTGCATAATGTGTATTCCTGAAATCAGGACGCTGTTACAGGATACTGAAGTGATTAGATTTAGGCTTCAACCTGCAGCGAATGTTTCGACTGATGCCTAGATGAGCAAAGATGAGAAAGCTCAGCATTTCTTTGATACTCAAGCCAGTTAGCAGAGTTAAATGCTGTACATCACTAAACAGAGGGGAAATAAAGATATTATCAAAAGAAATGCCAAACTTTCTCTGCAAGTCTATAATCTTTGAATAACTTTTACCACAAACCTCAATTTCTAAAACAAAACAACAAAGGGAATCGGTGGGAGTGGGGGTGGTGTACATGAAGTGTTACATATGACTCATATCACAAACATGTCAAGTTCGTCTAAGAATCACTGATAAAACATAACTAGGTTAAGCAGTTAAACAAATATCCATGTTATAAGTCTGGCCATCAAAGCTAATTCCTGCTGATCAAAAAGCATGCAACATTGTTGTTCCTCTTCCAAGTTCCTCAAGTTGTCACAGTCGTCTTAGCAAACACTTATTGGAACATCGTTATTAGGACAACACAACACACACTGAGCACATTATACAATTCTACTTTCGCAAAGTCCTGACATGAGTAAAATTTAAATTTTCAACTCAGTGATTACCATCGTCATTTCCAAAATCGCCTTGCTGTTCACAAAGTTTTAATGTTGCCACCTTCAATTTTTTTAGATTTAGTGGCTAGATCCCATCCATCAGGCAGCTCTCTCTACATCTGTTCCCTATCAGACAGGGCGAAGGCTATTATGTAGTTTCTCCAAAACAGGTAAAGCCAGATAACTACAACATTCTCATTGTGATGTTGGGGCAGAGTGAGATGGTGTACCACACTTAGAGAAAAAGCACTATTCGTTTTTCTCGATACCCATGACTGGGAAGCGTCGCTGTGATTGAAAAGGGGACAGTCATTTCAGTTCTCAGCCTGATAAGACAAAAGTTTCTGGAAAAAGCAAAAATTCTCTCGTGGTGCATATACTGTCTCCATACTAGACACACTTTTCAAATCAGAAGTGAAGTACTGCGATACAGGAGAATTCTTCAAAGTTAGCAACTCACCCAATGTTCACCCAATGTTTAGCTTGCTAAATAAGAACATGAATGACTTGCCACATAACCAATGAGATAATGAGGTTGTGAAGTATGCATTTCTCCTTGTCATTTTGGCTCACTTTATGAAGAAAGAGTACTTGTTGAAAGTGGTAAAGACTTTACAGCATACAGTAAAAATTACGATTTAATATCACACAGACTGTTAAAAAGTTAAAGAATAGCATGAAATGTTTGACTTTCTAAGTAAAAAGTTTGCTTTTTAGTGACCCCAAACCTTCTTCCAAAAATAGAAAAAGTTGTGCTATCCACAGTGGACTAGAAGTCCAAATCACCTGACCGTAACCCATTTCTATCCACAGTGGAATAGAAGTCCAAATCACCTGACCGTAACCCATTTCAGGTGCTTTGGTAGACATAAAAATCTGAGCAAAGTGCAAGCTGCTCCCAAAACCTCTGGAAATTCCAGAAAGACGCACATCAGGATGTGTGCAACCACTAAAGCTGATAAATATCTTTTTTTTTTTTTTTTTTTTCTTTAAACGAACATGGCATAACTACTGTATGCACCACAACTATTTCAATGTGCAACACTGCTTCATCTTTGATATTTTACAGATTTGCAAAAATCAACCAATCCAACAATTTTTACCACTTACAAAGCCGCCGTCTTAATCTTTAGACAGATATTGGACAAATGTTCATGGTGAAACAAACATGCCATTTTGTAGGCTATAAAACATGCTCAAGTGCTGATGGTGCAAAGGTGGAAGACAGACATGCTGGTCTCATATACATTATTTCATGAATACTGAATATATCCCACATGGCTTAACAAGCTAAAGGTCAACCAGGGCTCTACAGAAATTGTGTATGAAAAGATAAATAAATAAATATGTATATTAGATACAAAAAAGTATTCCAAGTTCCCATGTAGGAACTAGCATTAGAAAGTGACCTGAATTGGGTTCAGAGTACTTTTTAAATCTTTTTGATTAAATTTCCCTTATAAAATATTTTCCTTAAATTATGTTTTAAATTTATCCTATGCAAACATGCAGTCAGCAGTCAAGCACTAGACACTATCCACCCAGTGAATGTTTCTGAATGTCTCAAACGACAACAGATTAGAGTGGCACTATAGACAGGTAGTTACACAAATTATTGCAAAATGCTTCCAGAAATTT
The DNA here is from genome assembly GCA_030014305.1 of Clarias laeviceps. Classification (NCBI taxonomy): domain Eukaryota; kingdom Metazoa; phylum Chordata; class Actinopteri; order Siluriformes; family Clariidae; genus Clarias; species Clarias laeviceps. The sequence continues at coordinate 12,472,125 of JAQMYJ010000036.1, read as the reverse complement.
TCTATGATCATAAAATTGAGATGATCTGAATCATGGTTAATACAAGCAAACTGTCCATAGTACAACAGATTACAGTAATTTTACAACAAGCCGGCTACAGTAACAGCAAGCAAAAATACTATAGAATGTGTAAAAGTCACAACTGCAAAACTAATTTTCAGAAAACACAAACGATCATATCATTGCCACGTTAAGGTGGGCAGTAATGTAAGGTAAAGGTGTGGGCTATGTGTAGACCAGAAAGTAGCTATGCTTAACAGCAGAATCAAATAAAAAAAAATGGACACACTCAGACTTGCTCGTCTATTTAAAAGCAGATGTCTGGGCAGGGGAAAAAAAGGACTGGACAAAATAAAGACAAGCAGTGCACAAGCGCAATTAAACCAAGAAAACGTTTGGGAAATACAGTAAGCATTCCCCAAACGTTCCCTAAACAAACAATGCAATAGACACACCACAAGCAAGAGGCAAATCTTTAGCTTAATTCAGTGAAAAAGGCGAAAAGCAAATTACCGGCTGCTTTGATTATTATTTTTTTTTTATTTGCATCCCTGCGCTGTCCTTAAAAACCTGACATGAATTGAAACAGACCGATAGACAGAGTACAACTATATGGTCAAGTTACACTTACAGAAGATTAAATCGTGCACCCTTGACCAAAACCTTTTTGAATCATGTGGGGACTTAAAGTTTTCTCTTACTAGTTTTTGTTGATTTTATTATTTCTATTATTAGGGCCCAAGCACTTGGCCAGCAGCCCTACAATGTCATTATTATTATTTTTTTTATTATTATAACTATCATAAGTATTATGTTGTGTAAGGAAATGCATAATTATAAGTCTTATTATATCAAAAGCTGATGAAATTTACAGAGAAGTCTGATCGATACTGACAGAAAAAGTTCACACTGGGAATTGATCTCCGACTAACATAGTGAGTGTCATCTTACACAACCCACAGCATCTAAAAGCCCAGACACCAGATGTCAGGGAGACAGTTACTTAAGAAACCAACCAACTCCATGATAAAAAACAAAATGTTCAATTGTAAAGAAAAAAAATCTGACTTTAGTGACATATTAATGTCTATTAATCTTAATAATAATCGTCCTAGAAGGAGAGGGGAAAAAAATCAGCCATGTATAATGAGTCTTTGGCATCACCACACTGACATCAAAACTGATATATATTTTTTTGTATTCAGGTCATAAAACTGTGGTGTTCCTCTATAATGCTACAGGTGGTGCACTCTAAACTGTTCACACACTAGCAGGCAGCAGAGCATTGTGTGTGGTAGGGGTGAAATTATTTGCAAAGATGTTGAGAATTGTAACAAAATCTTTTTACAAAAAAAATTTAATTGGGATGTTTATAAAGTCGCAATACTTATAGTATCGCAATACAAATCAATTCTAATTACCATTACCACGTTCGCACAATGCTGTTTGCCCGCCTGCTTACAGCGGTGCCAGACTTACTTTAGCGCCATCCTAGGGTATCTTGGTCCTTCTGTCCAGCTCCCCAACGTCCTCATCTGTACACTGTTCAGCTTCATTCTAATACGGCCCGTCAAAGCCCCTGGCCCCATCATAGATCAATAACTACCAGAGCCCATTCTGTGACGCAACTCCACCATGTCATAGAGCTGCACTACATTCTGTCATAAATACGATGTGAAACATCAATCGAAAATGTGTGTAAGAGAAGGAGTAAAAGGAAGCTTTTGGTCTTTCAACTGCAAAACCTGGCCTTTAATTCGCCCCAACAGTGACGTCATTGAGGCACATAACTGACAACATTACTAGTTTTCCTTTAAACTGATTAAATATGTCTGGTGACACTTTGTGGTTAAACTCATGTTTCACTTACCCTTTCCGTTCTGCCAGGCGGTGTACCAGGACAGACTGAGAAACGAGGTGAAGAAGATGAGGGCAGTGGCAACAGTTCCATTTCTGAGCCTCATCTCATTTCAGCGGCTGCGCGCGCGGCGGCCCTGGCTCCTCTCGCCTCCCGCGGTCACTCGGTCCTCCTTCAACGCTTCAGAAAGCCGCCCTGACCGAGCCGAGACATCATTACCCTGAGTGTGTCGCGTCACAATCTAACCTCCTACCGTATATAGCACATGAGTCGCAGCGGCGGCTTCCTCTTCAACTTCTGTAACAAGAAAAAAAAAACTATAACGTCACACGAAAGGTCAAGTTAGAATCCAACTATTAGTGACGAGATTACAATGCATCAAAGAATTCAGCTTTAATGTGGAAAGAGCCCCGATTTACCGGTTCTGGGAAACAAGCAGCGGACTGAAGAAGCTGTGTGGCTAATGAGCTAACCCTGTATTAGCTAACAGAGCTAGCCGCGTCTCTCTCTCTCTATCTGTCTGTCTGTCTATCCTTAGCCAGCTGTGGGACGGTCATATCAGTGCCTCGTTACTAGCTATGAACAAACACTAATGGGCTTAGCTATCTAGAGCTAAACCCCCAGTTATGGCACAGCCTAATGATACAAAGAGAAGACAAATAAGAAGCCATTTTAAAAGTGGATTTCTTTAGTTTCGGTAGAATGAATATCAGGGTGCACTCACTACCTCAGCCTTCCTGTCTCTCTAGCTGACGTTACCTGTCGGAAGAGCCACAATCTATCAGACACAACAGGCGTGTTAGCTCACAAACACACTAAAACACAAGTTTTCATACCCACTCTAACCACCAGCGGAGGCTCCGTATATATACATACTCGTTTCGTTGTGATAAAAAGCCAGCGATGACTCCAGCTGATAAAATGTACTGAGTGTAAATTAATAAGACTACCGACCCGCGGTCCAAACGTACTAATGGTGAGCTCTCAATCAACCTTCACCATAAACACCGCCCATCGGCAGCCGCCATTAACCCCGCCCTCTTACAGGAGGATTCCTTTCACCGTGTCTTAAGTTGCTGTGTCTGTATTTAAGCGCTAGAGGGCAGACTCGTACGAATTCAAATGCGTTAGAAATTTTTTATTTATTTTATACCGAAATGGAAAAATCACATTTTAATCATGTATTAATTCTGATCTTCGTAGTAAGTGTGCCACGTAGACTATAGAATCTTTAAACCTATAGAATAGAACAGAAACAAACTGATTGTAGTTGCTTCTGAATAAATGATAAGGCGAGGACATCTGGTCTGGGTCAGATAAAGAGGCGTGAGTTTGAATGTAGGAACATCATGTACAGGGCGCTGATTATGTTAGCAGAGATGTTTGTGTATAAAATGGGACAGGAGAGAAAGAGATCACCTTTCTCCATGCTGCAACTGTTTGCTGTATGAGACTGGTCCTTCTGCAGAAGTTAAAATAAAACCTTTGTTACTTTGCTCTTACCCAGAATGTGAATTACTTGTCTTTATAATCTTTTCAGAATTTCCACCAGAATACCCGACCTTTAAACTGACAGAAGACAACACATTCAAGTTTACATTATTTATTTGAGAAGTTGTTGAGTTATTGTATCCATCCATACAAGTGACCAGTCAGATATGTTAATAACTATAAAAGCTCAAAAGAAAATATACTGATGTTGATGGCAGGAGATTGTGATTTCCACCACTGAAACAAACAAAAACAAACAAACAAAATCACAGACTCCCATAGCTATGTATCAAAGATCCTTTAGCATCCCCAGACCACACTTTAACAAACACTGCATTAAATAATAAATGATACTTTACCAAATTCCAGCTTTAAACACTTTGATCAAATATGCACTATGAAATACTTGTGATAAATATCAGTAAACACTGGCCCCATTCCCCTGAAAAACATTTATACAGTAAATGAAAGATGTTTTTCAAATGTACACACTGACTGAAGTTTGTAGATATACACTATTCTGAGTAATACTTATATCCTTTATGAAAGTCTAATTCAAACCAGTTAAAACATTTGATTGCAAAACCCCTTATAATCCCAAATACTGCAATCCCCAAATAAAGTTTCATTCATAAAAACTGTCTTGTATAACTGTTAAATTTCATTGTATGCATATACCTTAATGAGCCAAAGAAGAATTTTACATAAAAGACTACCCTTCTAATATGCATTTAATTTTGTAATTAAACACAAAACCATAATTTAAATTGATCACATTTAGTCAGACAAAACTAAAACTCATAGATTTGTAAATATACATGTATATAGATTATTCCTTAATAAAACACTGTGATAAACCTGAGAACACCATAACAAAGGGTATTTGGAGAATTGTGTAATTGTGTTTTTGTGGCAGCTACAAAACCTTTTTCCTCTTTCTTTACTTGTCGTTTTTTTTTTATTTCTCCTTCTTCCACTGCTTTCTCATCACCCACACAAACTTGAAACATCTTATATTTTGTCTTCTCAGTTTTTTCTGGAATTTTAAAATTTAGTATACTCTTATATCTAATTCAGTCCATAGTCTTATCACTCCAGGCCATAGATTTCCTCTTTGCCAGCTCCATCCAGGAAGGCTGTCTATTATCACTATTTGACTGAAGATGTGATGATGAAGAAGGTGAGGGAGGTGGTAATGCTTTCTTCTGACACCTGACCTCTCGGTCTAGCCTCATGAGTCCAGGGGAAACTGGTAATTCTGACACAAGCATAAAATCAGGCATATTAAGTTAGAAACAGAATTTCTGTCACATTGAGTTATATGCATATGATATGCATTAGACCAATACCTGTGGACTTGCTATAACTGGAAAAGGTCAATAATTCATCCAAAGATGCATACGATTCAGAGTCTGGTGTAGATTTCTGGTTCACTGCCTAATTTAGAAAACAAAAAGGACATAAGCCTTGATTTAAAGTTTAATCCATTGTAAATGGGGCAAAAATTCAAGAACCTCACCTTGACTGCATCAGGTTTTTGGTACTGCCATTGCTCAATAAGTAAAGCCTTGCTCCCCAGCCCTGCATACTGTGCTTGGCTTTCTGTTGAGCTTTTTCCCTGATGCATGAGGAGCTGATCCACTGTCCCTAAAGGCAAAAAGGACAAGTTTTCCACAAGTGGTCTGGGCTGTGAAAGTGGTAAGGGTGCTTGATGAGCAGGATGATGATGTGCCAGCTTTGGACTCAATGACAGACGAAGCGATTGTGATGATTGAGGTTTTGCCATGCTTTGTGGCAGAGATTGCTGGATTGGATCAGCCTGATTTATTGACATCTGGGATAAATGCTGCTGTGCTGCAGTCATTTGAGGGGCCAACTGGTTAGGTGGTATATAAATTCCTGTCAATTGCACTGGTTTTGTAGCTGAGTGAGTAGACATTTGTCCTGGTTTGACACCAAGATGAGATTGCTGTACATGACTCATTGGTGAATGAGTGTGTTTTACAGAGAAGTCAACTCCTCTTAACTGAGCTATGGATGGCTGTGCAGAGCTGATGGAAGACATTGAATTTGGCGGGTGAGTTGGATGTGTTGCCCTTAAGGAAGCATGTTGAGTCTGTAGTGGACTGACAGAGGGCTGTGCAGATGACATTAGATCTTTGGGCCTTATAGATTCTGCACTGGATTTTGACATTTGTGTTAGTGGTGATGCAGCTGGTCGTGTGGCTGTCTGCAGGCCAGCAAGATCATTCAGTGTGTTTGTAAAGAGTTGCTGGAGGCTTTTGGTCTTTTCTCGGGCTAGAGTCACCCAGGATAGCTCAGTGGAAGCCTCTCTTGACTCTTTTGCACTTGTTTGTACTGGGCTTTTCTCCATCACACACACTGGCGTACTCGTAGTGACGTTAATAGTTGAACCTGGCAATTGAGCTGAAGCCTGAAAATCTGTAAAGAATGATAGTTAAACATATGTTTAGTGCATATGTGCAGTATAGTACATATTCTATAATTTGTATAATTATATAATTCTTAGATTTCAAATGTTTATTTGCTCTGCTGTAATATTTACTGCTTTATTTTTATTTAACAATGAACACAATGCATATTATTAATAATTTAAATTATTAACCTTGAATGAAATTGTACTGAAGCTTGTGTGTTTGTTAAGAATCCTGGGAATCTTTATTTAGCCTAAAGTCATGTGACACTGTTCTAAAACAGTAGAGCACAGAAAGTGCAACTAAAATCAAATTTTCTGCTATCTGCAACATGTTTGTATAGCAGATTAAGAACTAAAATGAACAATGCAAACAATGAAAAGGGCATATTGTGAACTGAAGGACACAGATCTGATAATAAAAAGAATAAGTGGCTAAATAAACACTTTTCCTGTTTTGCCTAAACACTCAAGTCTGTATAACTTGTGAATTTGTGCTCTATGGCAAATTCCTTCTGAGTTACAGATACTCTATACCTCAATACTACTCCTGTGTGTGTACAGCCTTTGCAACACTGAAGTTTCACACTATATGTATTAAATGAACATTTCCCTAACAAGTGGTGCCACCTCACTGCTCAAACGGCCCTGGCTTGAACCTGAGCACACCTTTGTGTAGTTTTGCATATCCTCCACAAATATGGCAGAAAGTAGACTGGCTACTTTAAATTGTTTAAAGTGAATGAATGTATAAATGTTTGTGACCATGGAGCTCTGCAATGATCTGGCAATCCTTCCAAGCTGCATTATTTATGTGAAAATGGATAGAGAGCTGCACAGATTAGATTCTGGCATATATAAGTAGTTTCATAAAACATAAAACCAGACTTACCAGAAAATGTAATTAGTCCAGCTCCCTCTTGGGCCCTTCTGGCACTATGAGGTCGAATACTGGAGAATAACGGAGGCTCAGCCAAGATATGGGGCTCAGTGTTAGAGAAAGGTGGACTTCTGGGAACACTGCAAGGTTCTCTTACAGGCCCCACCATGCTGTCATTCTGGCCTACAGCTGTAGGAGAATTCGATTGTGGCAACCAAGGTGCACTCAGACTTCTGACCTCAGAGTTATGCTGTTTGACATTGACCTTTAATTGAGAAGTGTTTTGCAGCTTTACTTCGTAAACACTCCTTTCCTTTCTCTGCTCCTTATTGACCCTGTTCCTTTTCATCTTCTCATTTGCCTCTTCAACTCCCTCTTGAGTCTCCCCTGTCATGTCTCTGGTTTTATTTGCTAGACTTTCCCTGTTTTGTTGAGCAGCAGACACAGTTATAATGAGATCTCTAGACTTGGTTGAAACTGCTGGAGTGCTGGTAGCTCCTGTCTGTGATGTCATTACTTGTGTATTACTGCGTGGATCCTGTGTTTTGAGGTTTGACAACGGTTTAATTAGTGGGACGACATGCTCTCTCTTTTCTCCTGCTTGCTCCATCTCTCCAGGAAAGCTTCCAGTTCTCTGCCTCTCATGACTTTTACCTGAGGAGACAGAAAAACTTAGAGACCGTTGTTGGGTTGTGGACTCCTGTAGGCAGCCCTGCTGACTGAAAAATGGTAATAAACAGATTTTGTGCACATTGCTGCCCTCGAATTTGGAATCTAAGGGTGAAAGGGGTTTCAATGGCTGGTCTTGAAAATGATGTTCCTGCATTGTATCTTGCACTCTGTTCCTGTTCAATGCACTTCTCTTAATACAAGTTGTTGCTGTATTAAATTCTTTGTCAGACTTAGGCTGAACCTGTTCAGTGCCTAATGAAACAGAACATGGTGTATATAAAGAGCTTACAGTGGAAACATCACTGCCTTCAACACCCTTAAAGCTGGAGCTATACAGACTCTCTTTATGGTCTCCACTCCTCTTATGACTGGTTGGACCAACTGAGCTAGGAATTTTGGCAACCATTCCTTCTGCCGATTTCAGTATCGGCTTAGTTCCTACTTCAGTATTGGTGCTCACAGCAGGCTTTTCCTTTGCTTTACATTGGCTCATATCATGTGGTTGATATTCATCATCGGCTGTCACCAGTAATTTCAGTGGGGAAGCAGGACATGGGCTTTTAATTGGAGGAGAGGTAAGGATCATCCCTGGCCCAATGATCTGCGAGGAGTAGGAGCATACATTGGTAATTTCCTTGGTGACATCTATCTCAACTTCTTGTTTACTGTCAGTTAGAGGTCGTTCAAGGATAATCATACTTTCTGAGCGAAATTTGCTTTTATCCTGTCCGGGTAAAAAGGTTGAAGAAGTTTTAAGGCAAATAGCATTATATATATTAAAATGTTTCTAGGTAAATGTTGTATTAACATAATATCAAATTAATTGAACTGAATGAGTCAAACTCACTGAGGTGGGCATTCGTCTGCTCTTAGTGCTGGCTCTCTGATTCCGAGGCTTAACGGACATCCGATGTCGGGCAGCAGAGTTGTCCAGACAGGAGATACACTGAGGGAGGGTGCTGAAATCTACCCCAGGTGAAGGTGCAGAGGAATGAAATGGTGGCAGTGTGGGGCTGACTGGATGAGGTAAAATTCCCCGTGATGAAGACTTCAGGTGAGACAGAATAAAAAATGATGGAGTATGTAAAGTAGGCACTAAAAATGTATCTGTTTGGCTGTACTGCTGTGATACAGACGCTGATAAAAATACCTTTGACTCATAAGGGTGGACTCCTGTTTATGCTGCCCTCCGTTCATATGAATACCAGATTTTTTTTTGTAAAAGCCAAAAATATCTGATCGACCCCATAATTTTTATGAAACAGTTTTTCATGGTTTATATAAACCCAATAATGGTTCAAGACCCTGGCTACTACTAAGCCCAGGCATAAGCTCAGTCCTTATGAAATGTGAGCATTTTTATGATAAAATATTTTACGGTCTATTAAGTTTAAGAAACTTTTTAATGGCAAGACTCAGGCAAACAGAACCAGTGGTTTTAAAGACAACATAATAAGATGAAGGCTGCGTCAAAAAATAATAGTTTCAGTTCTACTAAACATATTATTAAATGTAGGCATCTGTATTTCCTGAGGGAAAAAAAGAAAACTGTTGGACAGAAATAGGCTTTCAGTCACATAAAGTAATGGATGATACAGTAGGAATGCACTATCCAAACACAAAAAATGTGTGTTTGCGTAGGTTGTGTATAAAGATGGTTACCTTGTACGGCAGGTTTTTGGACAATGTCAGGACTTCAGTGGGGTGTTGATGGTCTTCAGTTTGTTTAACTGGCAGCACCAGAGGTGGTGGGCCTAGGTGCATCTTTTGCATCTGCAGCTTCAACTAACCAAAACACACAAAGGAATAGGAAATATACTGTAAGTGTGTGTAATTTAACTGCAACACTAGCATTGTGACTGACACACACTCACTTGCAGTGCTTGAATTTTTCCATGGACGTACTCCTGGGAAAGAACCCTGGCTGGCTCAGGGTCTGACTGATGCTGTTCTGACAGAAAAATACTGTCATGTGACAATGACCTGGTTCCCAACCTGCTCTGGAAACCGCTGAGGGAGGATTTGGGATTTAATTAGAGCATTAAGTCAACAGAAAGTTTTAGATCAATATCTATTATATACACACTAAATTTCTTTAAATACTAAAACAAACCATGACAGGGAAGAAACATATTTTCTCACCCAAAGTCATCTTTTCGGTCCAGAATTCCTTGCATAATATCACTAGCTGACTTACTCTGCTTGATCATGCCTAAATTCCCTTTTTTCTTCATTTTTTTCCAGTGTTAACTTGAGTATCTTCTTCCCTGACAGTGCAAAGGAAACCAGGAGATAAACTACAACATCAATAGCATATCATGTGAGACATACAATACACTATAACATTCAAATTTAACTGAAATTGAAAGAAAACACACATCAGGTAGCAGCTTAAATGGCCCCAACACTGTGTGAAAGAGAAACATATAAGGTGTAACTTGATGTAATTCTGAAATAATTAGAAAACATTCTGGGGACGTACTGACCTCTTAAATTGTCATTGGTTCATCCTTCCTTATCCCATGTGGCCTACACATCATCTTCTTCATAGCTATCAAAATTAAGAAAGGACAAAATTAGAGAGATATGTAAGGCAGGATGTGATGAAGAGACACACGGACGTGATGTACGAGACAAGTGTTACATTAATGTAGATTAAGATCATCCTAGTGATCTTAAGTACTTATTTCTTATACTAAAGTCCCCTAATATGGCAAAGTTACAATTTCCTATATATAGACCATTAATGTTCTTTCTCATTTCAATTGACCATGAGTGTAGTGACTACATAGCCAGCAATCTGCAATTGCACTTTTCTCTTGTCTCCTCTAATTATAATAGACTACTAATCTCCGAAAGGTCAGCTAAGTAGTTATTGTTTAGATGAATGTGTGAGCTGCAAATCTTAGAGAGTATGTTTGCAGGAATTGTGTGTACTTGGGGTAGTTTCTGGAATAGCATTTTTAACCTTGTTGACTAGTTGGTTGCACTTTTCTATTTAAACAGTCAAGTTCATTACACAGCAACTTGCTTTGGTGAAGAATCTGGACCTTAGTGACCATATCTTTGTGTGTGGTTCCGTTTATGTGCCGCCCGGCACATCGGGGAACAGATATATATCCGTAGTTTCTGTGGCAGTTATTTACAAGGTCGGTTGCCAGCATGACGCCCGATTGTACAGTATCTGAGCACACGGGGTGAAGGACCATGCTCAAGGGTCCAACAGTGGCAACCCATATCTTTGTACAACCAGATATTCAAAATTGTTAGTTGAAAAGTGACCTGACTTGAAAACTGTCTTGACCTCCTCAATCAGGTAACAAAACTCCAATCACTCCAAGCATAACACACTGCAATATTTCCATATATCTATGGACTGACTACATACAAAGACCTTTTACTAAATAAAAACAGTTCTTGTTCTCATTCCATACCTGAAAGGATATTAATGGGTGTCAAAAATTAATGTCCAGTTCATATCAAATATCTACTTGTCCACATAAAGCAATATATGATGAACTTCAAAATACAAGAGCTGGCTCATCTAAATTCCATGACATAATCTAATGTACTTCAAGGTGATTTTTACGTAGATTAGTTAAAGATAGCTAGCTTTTAAACTTAAGTCCATTCAAACTAAAGAATCCGTTCTCCCTAACGTCTTTTTTCAGTGGCATGTTCAAAGTTAAAAAAAATATATACCCAGGTCGAATGCTAGGGCAAGAGCAGGCAATTCCCAAAGACACTACCACACAAAAAGGGAACTTACGTTTGCTATAAAACCACAATCAAACTTTTTACATTATTAAAATATTGATCAACAGATGAAACAACAATGTGTTTGAGACACTAAACAAATTTCGAGCACAAGAAATGGGCAAATTAAATGCAACACACTATATATCACTCAGCTTCTCAGAGTCAGAATGTACAGTCATAGAGGTTTATTTAGCAAAAGCACAAAATGTCATTTAGTGTAAGCTTTAAGTTAAATTTTTAACTGAGGGACATTTTAGGTGTCTTATTTGATGGTGATTATGTCATTACTTTTTGCTATTATTATTGAAGATAAAAATAGGTCCAATGAGTTCCACGAGTTTAGAGCATCCCAATGTGACCCATTTTATCAGTAATAGTTGTGAACATAAATTTTATAATATGTGTTTAATCATCAAATTCATAAAGAGTTTACATTAGCCAAAAAGAACCTTCATTTGTTTTCATGCCATTATACTATTATATTTTGCATATGTTTAATGGCTTACCTATATAGATTGAGGGTTATGAAACGTTAGAACTGTAATTCCTCTAAATCTTGCATAATCTTTTCTACTATTTAACCTTATAATTGTGAACATTTTGGTTGAAATGATGATAATAATATCATGAATTATACAAAAAAATAAATACATTTTATTTATTATCAATATATATATA
>JAQMYJ010000036.1:12443580-12460253 GCA_030014305.1 Clarias laeviceps | reverse complement strand
TATATATATATAGATATATATATATATATATATATATATATATATATACACAATAAAAAAAACTGTAATCATTTAAACTTTTACATTTTTTAATCATTTAAACAATTTTTAAAAATCCTCATTAACCACAAATCCAAATAAATTTGGTACGTTTCAGTGTGTTAGCTACACAGCATATAAACACAGATTTTTAGACATAGGCAAAGTTTAACAAATGAAAAAGAGTCCAAGGCCCTCACAGTAAAACACTTAACTACTTAGCAGGCCGATAGTTAATTCATCTAAGCCTATGCATTAGTTAACCCTCTTCCAAAAAACAGTCACTCGTCTATTCAATCATCTCTGTGTTTTGGATGGAAGATCTCATATCAAGCACAGCACAAAGCACAAGAGCTGCTTTGCCCCAGATATAGAGCACAAAATCTGTGCCAGGACCAGGAGTCTGCAAATCCTCCTCCTTTCCTCCTCCTGCTCCTCCTACTGGACAAAAAGTCAACATGACATCTCTCTGACTTTCAGTTACCCTACATTACAAGCTGCCATTTTATCATATCTCACACTGGGGGTCCAGTTAATAAAAAGCCATAGTCTTCATCCTATTGGCACACTTGTCTTTAAGTAGGCTACCCTACTGGGAGTTCAGACTCAAGAACTCAGTCTGATACTCACACTGGCTATATCTCACTGAATAAAAACAGCATACTTATGTTTATATGACATGACACAATATATTACGATATAAGGAGAATTATTTTCAGCCGCTTAGTCGTAATTCTCCATAATTTTATGATTAATATGATTATTTATATCAGGATCCAGACACAAGTGATGTCATATTAAGGGAGTTTTTTTTTTTTTTCTAAACACATCTAGCATGTTAGGTTTTTGTGCCCTCGGCTGGCAGATTATTTAGAGATCCACTCTATTTAAAAAATCTGAGATGATGAGAAATTGCAGAGATTAAGGGCGATTATACACATATTTAATCCTCTTCCACTTCCACTGGAGCAGTATTCTACTCTAAAGCAAACGTTTCCTATTACAAAGGAATACTAAAGGGGTTTATTACAGAATTGGGAAATTAAGCAATCTAATTTACAGGCTTGCAGGTTCATTCAAACTATGAAAAGATTGTGAAACAATTGTGTCACAATTATTTCTATAAAAGTAAGTTACATCAAACCGAACACGCATTCAAATGAATTATATAACATGTTACAGTCACTCTTGCAAAAAGAGAACTTATTGCATCATACCAAATTAATGAATAGTTTAGAAAATGTTTAAACTACTCACGTCCTCCTACTATCCAAAGTCTGTAGCCTGGCTTTCTGCTTTAAAACGTCTCAGCACCGCTGGATCAGGGGAGCTGCGTGTGGCCAGCTGTTGCTGAGAGGCAACCAATTAGAACGAATCGTTGATGTGTGACTCCGCCCACAACATGTACTGTATCTCGGAATGAAATACTTGTGCGTTTCACCATATTGTCCACTAGATGTCGACTATGTAGAAGAAAAACTCCAATACGCACCAAGTACAAAAATTAGACCCACATAGTATGTACATAGACTGGAGTGCATGTGGTCCAGAATTGATGATAAACAAGCTTTTTTTAATGTAATAAAATATAATAAAATAATGTTTTTGTGCATGACGAATAAGGTTGGTATGCCAACTGGAAGCTGATTGTACTAATACATTTGTCAGACACAATGTTCTGAGTAAAATACCTATTGTGAGGCGGAGCAAATACTGTATATATTAAGAAGCTTAACATACAGGAAATGTGCATTTGACTCCTTCCTTTGACTTTCTCTTCCTGTCCATTAGTTGTATCAACTCTACCTTTAATGTTTTGTACATTGTGTTTAACAAATGAATCACTACAAGTTATAAGTTAATATTTTATTACAAACAGTGTTATCAAATTGCATCACACATCATATAAAACTCCATCATGTAAGGCTTTAAAGTCATTCACATAAACAGATAATCAACAAGTGCTTTAAAAAATATAATGGAGTTAGAAATTTTGCAAACATACAGTTTGATATTATAGCACAGGTTCCCAGCCATCTCCTAAAATGTGAATAGATTTGCAGAAGGTTTATTTATAATGTAGATCGAGGTATAACATACCTCATAGAAAATTTAATAATACTGTAGTAACTAAAAAAAAATGAGATTTGTTCCCAACATTTCAATGGTCTTCATTCTGAGTCCATTTCTAAAACAGACAAGGGTCTATCATGCTTAATTATGGCCTTTACAACAAAGTTTACCCAAGGTCTAAGAACTCATGCATTATAGTGTGATGGCCAGTAGTATGCATATGGTATGATGGCTCTCAGATTAATCTGTAAATTTCTTAATAATATTTGCAAATATAGTCACATGAATACTAAGATGTTTAGAGATGGTCTTACATCCTTTGGCTTTGATATTATTGTTGATAATTGCCACAGAAAACTCTGTCCTTTGCTTTCTCTGTGATCCTAAATACAAGACATGCTTTAGTTTAATACCTCACTATGATCAAATAATTTTTAATCGTTCCTCAGGGTACCAACTAATTTGTCCAAGACAGTTTCATTAGTTCGGTTAAATTATTCTGTTGAATTACAATTCAAATGTTTGATTTTCATTAGTCAAAGTTCGATAAAAGTTCAGTTTTAAAATTTTGTCAACGACAATTGAGGGGTTTTCGTCGTTTAATGAAGGATACCAACAAGGGTACCGATGAAGGGTACAAACAAATTCATACTGTATATATGTGTAGCATAACTTAAATACACTGAATTCAAATGCTTTTTTCGGTCATGTCTGCTTGGTGTGCTTTGTATGAAAGACATCAACTGTAGTTTCATGACATTCTCTCAAGTCATATTCGCAGTAGCCAACAGAGAACCGACCCTGTAACAAAACAAGAAAACACAATGGCAACTACCTCATAATTATATAACCATTTAACACAATATACTACACCAAAAAGTAATATTTTAAAAGAGTATATAGTTTCAAATGGGTCTTACCTTAGGTTTCTTGAAATAATCAAGCCCTCTTCCAATCTTGATAATCCAACCATTATCAAATCTGAGCAAATAAACCACTGCTTATTATGTTCGTTTTATAGTACCAATTATAATTTACAAAATGATACTGTTTAAATGCTCATTGTTTATCTATTGTATTTATTTCTTTTATTGCTTTGGTGCTTAAGAGTATTCTTAATACAGAAAAGTTATAAGACAATCTTTCTTATGATCTGTATTACCTAATCTCTCTGTCATGAATAGTGGAGGAGTACTTAATGTCCAGACAAACGTCGTGATTCTGCAAAGACTGGCGGATTTCTGCTAGGACATTCTCCTGCTGGGAGGAACTATCCTACACAAATTACATATTGTATTTAAAAATATTACCTATAATATTTCCGATTTATAGCATAATCACTGTATTGTATATCGCATACAAGTAACTGACGAGACTCACTTCATCTTGTGAAGTCAGAAGATTAATCTTCTTAACATTACATTTGGCCTTTAGCAGCATCTCACAAAATCGCAGGAAGTTATACAGCTGCAAGACACACAAAACAATATATTATTTTATTTTATTGACAAAAAAAATTTATTTCAATTGAAGTAGACTGCTTTTTAACTTTGACACCTGGTGGACATGGCGAATATAAGGGTCCTCAACCCAGACTTCAGTTACTCCTTCTTTAACATACGGCTGGAAAAGGGTCTCAAAACTGAAACCTGTGGCGTTGTCAGTGATTTTAATCTGCTCATGGTATTTCCCTTCTGAACAAAAAAAACAAATGCAAAGATTATGTTATGAAAATACAACATAATAACTGTTATATAACAATGATTAACATATGAAGCTAAATGAACATGGGTTCGGAAGTCAGTCCACGTAATGGTCTACAACGCAATAATTTACGATGTGCAAATCATGAGATGGGCTTCAGTCCCCGAGCTCACATCTTTATTTTACCTTCTTTCAGTTTGTTTAGGTGCACTTTTATCTGCTCAGCTCGATCCATGTAACCCTTGATCTTTTCTCTGTAGTGGACTTTTTTGGATTCATCCTTTACCGCTGGAAAAAGGAAGAATGGGACCAGGATTTTCCAGTGAGACAAAAAGAAAAAGACAGCAGCTAACTAACATAATAACTAACATAGTTTCCCCCAAAGCAATATAAAAAAGTTCAGTAATTATCTAATGTTGCCTCAGATGTATACAGCATACTATATATACATATACACACACACATACAGTGTGTGTTTAGAGTTATTTTCAAAAATCTAGACCATCTTACTCAGATTAGAGCTGTTATGAAGGCTTTGCAGATCATAAGTAGCAGACACATCTCAATATCAGCTATTCAAAGACATTATAGCATATTTTAGATGCCTTCAGCACTGTTTTACAGAAATAAAAATCAGGAAACACCATTAAAAAGTAATTAGAAGTGTCCAAACCTTTGTCAGGTACTATATACACAGAGACTTGATAAAAGGATGGTATAAAGATGGCTTTCTCAGTCATTTTTAAACAGTTACAAATAAAATAAATTACTAGCAGCTAGCTAGTAAAAAATCAGTGTATTTGTCCTTCAGCAAGTTCTGAATGGGATTTGTAAATGAAGGTTTCTTTCACTGCAAAGTGACTGGACTGTGGTTAACTTCATTTTACTGCATTATGCAAATATTTCAGTCCAGGAAAGCCAAAAGTTTCACAACATTATAGAAACATAAAATGCCAAAATGCCACCATGTGTACGGTTTGCCAATGACTCCACATTACGCTCATGCACTTGCAGCAGCAACAACAACAACAAAAAAAACTTTGCCAATGTTTGTCCGACGTTTCTAATTGTAAAATGGGTGTTATTTACCTTTGAGCACGTCTATAAGTAGTTGAATGCCCTCCTGGTAGCACACAAGAGACTCTTGAAAGCGTGAACCCTGATCAAGCTCTACAGCTCTCTTGAGTACAGACACTGCTGATGCTTCCATGCCAGGTAGGCAGTTCTGTGCCATGGCTGTTTACATTGATCACGTCTTGTCAGAGAATATGAGATCCCCCGATTAAAAGCACGTTGGTCCTCCTAACCAACTAAGGAACTAAAACATATCGGAACATATTAGATATTTCGGAGGCGCTTTATTTATTTTAAACCAAAAGGTGTGGTTGAAACATAGGGCAGCACTTCCTGGTTTGCTGTTGGTCTTCTTCTCTCAATTGATGCGTCGCATACCAAACGTTATGGTGTATTAGCGCTACCTACTGGATCGTGTCGCAACATGCATCAAGATTTGAATTTACCGTATGCTTAATCAAAGATTCACCTACATACACTAACTGTGTATCTAAACATGTGAATAGTGTTGGGCTACTGTTCTAGACTAGATGTTTTGGCCTGAAACGCACAATACCTATTTGATTAGACGTAATGGAAAATAACTGTGCATATACTATATAATAGTATATAATACTGTGATAAAATCCAGTAGTAAATATATATAATTTCATATCCAACAAGTATAATATAAATAATGAGATATAAGGTTTATGAAACACAGTACGTAAACATATGAAAGGCAAAGGAACCATTAATACTCATCGCGTACTCCAACTACATTTTATGCGAAGGGACTTCCGCTTCCGTTTTAGCTCACGGTACCAATGTGTGTGAATTGTGCACTTAAAGTGTTTAGGTTTTGTTAATGTTCTTAGTGTTTCTTAGCAGATGCTCGCGAGGATAAAACTGCGAATATATTTCAGCGGGTTAAATTGTTTGGTATTTAGTTCTTCTGTTAGTACAGCACATGCTAGAACACTAATAACCTTGGTGTAAGTTGCCAGTTAGCCTCCTTTATCCAAGCAGGAGAAATGGCAGGTTTGGGTCGAGTCCTCAAGTCTGTCACAGCTTTGGCAAAGGTACAGATGCAGTTGTGTTTTCTCAGACTAATTCTTCCATTGACTTCAGAGAATTACATGATCTGTGTCAACCTTGTGTCGATTTGTCATTGTAGAATGGTTTAGAAGCTACATCGCGGCCAGTGTACATGGTTTGTCGGAGCAAGTT
Organism: Clarias laeviceps; assembly: GCA_030014305.1. NCBI lineage: Eukaryota > Metazoa > Chordata > Actinopteri > Siluriformes > Clariidae > Clarias > Clarias laeviceps. The sequence continues at coordinate 12,454,154 of JAQMYJ010000036.1, read as the reverse complement.
TACAAGATCTCGCATTCCTCCACAGGTACGTCAGATAAAACAAGGTTAAATTACATATCGTTAAACACAAGAATTAAATTGTACAGCTGTGGCCAACAGTTTTGAGTGACACGAACATTAATATTCACAAGTCTGCTGCTTCAGTGTCGATCTTTTTTGGTCAGATGTTACTATGGTATACTGAAGTATAATTACAAGCATTTCATAAGTATCAAAGGCTTTTATTGAAAATTACATTAAGTTTATGCAAAGAGTCAATATTTGCATTGTTGAGCCTTCTTTTTCAAGACCTCCTCTGTTCGCCCTGGCATGCTGCCAATCAACTTCTGGGCCACATCCTTGCATAATCAATGCTTGGAGTTTGTTAGAATTTGTGGGGTTTTGTTTGTCCATCCTCCTCTTGAGGATTGACCACAAGTTTGCAATGGGATGAAGGTCTGTGTAGTTTCCTGACCATGGACCCAAAGTTTCCATGTTGCATTTCCTGAGCCACTTACTGTTATCACTTTTGCCTTATGGCAAGGTGCTCTATCATTCTTGAAATGTATGAAGGTGAGTGCTACCATCAGTCATGTGCCTTGTCAACAGTAAAGCATCCTGAGACCCTTTATGTATGGAGTTGATTCTCAGCCAAACCGAGTGTGCTCACAATTCTGCCTAAAAGCCATGAAAAAAAAAATGGTACAAAAATATCCTCAGAGAGCAATTTCTCTTTACCATCCAAGAACAGTTTGGTAATGAACAATGCCTTTTACAGCATGATGGAGCACATTGCCATAAGGCAAAAGTGATAACTAAGTGGCTCGGGGAACAAAACATCCAAATTTTGGATCCATGGCCAGGAAACTCCCCAGATCTTAATCTCATGATAACTTGTGCCTCAAGAGGCAGCTGAACAAAACAAAACAAAAAAATCTAATTCTGACAATCAGAGAATTGATTATGCAAGAATGGGCTGCCATTAGTCAGGAGGCAAGAGGGCAAATCTCAGAGGTCTTGAAAAAGAAGGGTCAACACTGCAAATATTGACTCTTTGCATAAATTTGTTGCAATAACTGTTATTCATTTTTAATAAATTTTACTTAATTTTCAATAAAAGCCTTTGACATTTATGAAAGTAACATCTGACAAAAATATCTAAAAACACTGAAGTAGCAGACTGTGAAAATTAATACTTGTGGTCACCTACTCATTCATGCAGTTATCTAATCAAATATGTAGCAGCAACAGCACAGTGCATAAAATCATACAGATACAGGTCAAGAGCTCTGGGTAATATTCACATTAAATATCAGGATTGGAAATGTGATCTTAGCAACAACAGAAAACATCCTGTGTGCGGATGGTCTGCAGACTGAAACACTGTGTGTATGAGGACTGGTTTGCATTTTTGAAACGTGGACCATAACACTGCTGCTGATACACACATCATCCATATCTCGTGTTCCACTCTGCTGCTATTACTGCTGCTGTCATACCTACATGCCATACATTACTATATTGCACATTCTGTACATCCTGTGTAATGTATACAGTTTATTTATTTTTTCCATTTCAGTTACATTTTTATTGTAACTTTGTAAATTTGTTCATTTATCAGAACTTTTTAGAATTTACATTTCTCTTATTCTATCCTGTCTTTCTTTTTTTTAAGTCAGGAACAGTCATATAAGCATTTCACTGCATATCATACTGTGTATGTGACAGATAAAGTTTTGATTTAAAATTTGTAAGAGTGATCAGATGAAAATAGCAGGGAACAACATAGAAACTCAATGAACATTTAGTTTGATGGGCCAAGACATCAGAAGGTCACATCAGGTTCCACTATAGTCAGCCTTACAAACTCAACACAACTAGACAGTTAAAGAAAAATCACCTGGTCCTTTTTTCCAGCCTTCGGTTGTTCAGTTCCACTTAATAAGTCTGTGCTCATGATAGCCTTTTTATTGGTATTACCAGCAACCTAAGTTAAAGTCACATACATACTTTCTGACGATTTTGTTGTTTGATGTGTAGTTTAACTGAAGCTCTGCATGTCTGCATGATTTTATGCCACAGGATTCCATAAATGAACATGTGTATGGATATTCCTATTAAAGAGACCTGTCAATGTATATTATATAAAAAAAAAAAAACAAGTGTGATTTGAATATCTCTTTACCCATACTACATGACAGTAATCGTCACCCAGGCTTGTTATAGTTAATTTTGTTCTATGCTACATGCTAATTTTCTGCCTCTTGGAGAAACCTTTATAGGTAAACTGTTTAAGTACACACTAAGAGTGTACTTAAACCACAGTTGTAAGTACTTAATTTGCAATGATTAATTTAAAGCAATTGTTCTACCATCATATTAAATGTCTAGGTATTCGAAGAGCGTTCCAAGGAACATGAAATGTATGGCGGTGATCCACAGCAACCACATAAACTTCACATAGTGACCCGGGTCAAAAGCGCAAAGGGACGACCTTACTGGGAAAAAAAGGTGGTGAAAAGTTTAGGCTTATTAAAGGTGAGCTACATTTCTGAATATAAGATTGCATATATATTTTTTACTTGATATATTTGAAGCTACATCATTTGTTTCGGTTTGCAGCGTTGTTTCTGCAGTTAAGCTTCAGACCGCTGCATAAAATCATGATATACACAGAACACTGTTTACTTTCTTGTGATTTTATTTAAGAACACACATGAGCATCTTTTTCCCCATAATTGATCGATATATCACATTTGTTAGACTGTTAAACTTTGCTTTTAGAGATAAGAATGAATTGATGACCCACTTATTGTTTTTCTATTCGGCAGTCACATGAACCCAGGGTACATAAGAACACACCCTCAGTGAATAACCAACTGAAAATCATTAAGCACCTGGTTAGGTGAGTTCTAAACTGTTTTGACACATTTTTCAATTTATAATTTAAGGATTTAGCATTGCCTAGGGATTTTATCCCTTTTTCACGAAATGAAATGGCTTGGCAAAAAGCAGAAAGAAAAATCCTGTTTAAATGTGGTATTTTTCCATCATATAACTCTAATGCTGAAAGAAGCAGTTTTCCTGTATATTATCAGGACATCAAATTCAGAAAAACAAAACTGTGATGAAACCAGTCATATATTTGATGTTAAATTGCATGATGTGCTGCCATGTTTCTCATTCATACATTGATTATGACACGAGTTTGTTTTAATTTGCACTCAAAGTACAAACCTTACTTAGATAACATGGGGTTCTGTCTCAAACGTTAATTTGGCACCAAGAACATGAGGAAACGGAATTCATGTTATACTTTATGTAGGAAGTAATTTGGGCTTGGCTGTAATTAGGTGGTGTTTTATGGTGGAATTTGAGGGAAGAAATTTTAAAAACAAGTTCATTAACAATAAAAACACATGACTACGTGAATACAACAAATATAAAATTAAATTAAATGTGTCTACTCTATTAAACGTGGTCCAATGGACAAGAGAACTGATGCCTTCAATTTTCTGTCCTGCAATACAATTCCACGCCAGAACAGCTTTAGAAATAATTTACTTCAATACGTCTTTGAAAGAACTGAAATCAAAGAGCACACAGCTTGTCATAACACGTTGCAGACATTATATATTAGAACTAAATAGCTTTCAAGGCCATTAAGTGTGTAGTGATCCTTTACTGATTATATTTTTACTTTACTGTTACCTAGGATCCAACCCTTAAGGCTTCCCAGTGGGCTGCCTTCAGAAGAAGAAATGTCAGGTTCATATCTGAACAGTAAAGGAGAGCTGGTAATTAAACATCCTCAAACATCAGCAGCACAGAAAACCATGGAGTCATAATTCATCCCCTGTACATCTTCCTTGTTTTGCTGTCTATTAAATTGCTTATTATTAAATATTAAAGATACAAAGTTAAAGAAAAATTCTCACTGGATTTATTGAACTTGTGTCGGTTAATCCACATTTCTGTTGACAGGAGTCAGTGTTGAGTGAAGTTTCTTTTAGTGATTATTTATTTAGTGCTAGGCTATAAAAATAAAGAAAAGTTTCTGTTCACATGAATCAAACAGAGATTACAGTAACGGTAGCTTCCGTGGCACTTGTGTGATGTTCATGAACATGTTCTTTCAGTCCAAATGCAGGTAGACAAGACTAGTGGAGTAAAGACTCCCTGCCTAAGTGTTGTCTAAATGAAAATGCAGTCTTATGTGTTTGGAAGCATATTTGTCATAAAACAATTTAATATGGAAACAATGTGGCGTACAAAGAAGTCAGAGGAACAAACCAAATTAATTTTACAAAGATTATAGGAAAGCCTGAGAAAAAGGTTTCCTAATCATCATCAGATTCAGAGTCCGAGTCATAACCTTTCCCTCTGATCGTCTTTTTCTCCAGCTTGGTGAACTTTGCCCCTGGTTTCTGCCCAATCGAAGGTGGCTCGAAGCGATTTCCACTAGAGGAAGGAAAGAGTTTGAGACTTCAGCCATAATATCTACCAGTTTATCAGACATGGCACACAAATGTAATTAGAAATGTTTTGCCTACCTGTAGTTGATGATATCTGAACAGCCCAGTCTCCACTCTAACATTTCAGTCGAGAAGTCATCTGTGTTACCTAGATCAGTGAAGCCGACTATGTAGTCCTTAGTCTTCCCATCTTTCACCAGCGCAAGCGTAGGAATAACTTTAATCCTAAGCCTCTCTGTGAGGAATGGAGCTTTCTCTACATTTAGTTTGATGAACTTTGTCTCCAAATGCTTCTTTGTCAGGATACTCAAGTGTTTGTCCAGAATTTTGCATCTTAAACCATAGACACAAGATATTAGATTGCTATATATAACTTTCTGATAAAGGGTCATTTTAAGAGAATGGCAAAACAAATATTAGCTATTAATTCATACAATTTACCTGAAAGTGGAATCTCTGTAGAAATGGCAAACCACATTCTTGCTTTCTTTAACTTCAGCAAAGAAATCTTTCTCACTTGGGATCTCTCTATATTCACCATGACCTTTGGAAATCCATTCCTAATAGGGAAAATACAGTGTTTGCATATCCTTATTACTGGCTATTCATTTTTATTTATCCAATCCACCCTAACGTAATCATAATGCTAACACCATCAACCAACTATGGGTTAGGGTTGTGATACACAAGTAATATACTCTGTAGAGGGGAAAAAAGACCAAAGTCTTATGGACAGTTTTAACAGCCTGCAATGGTTAGGAGGCAGGCTGTCCTGAAGCGGAGTTAGATGCAATGTGAAGGCTAACCTTACATATGTAACATGTGCATGTGTAAAAATAACCTTGTGATTTCTTTTGCCCCAGTGTGTGTGTGTATAGATATATATATAATATTTTTATTATTATTTTTTTTTAAATATGCAATTGAAATTCTTACATGCGGACATTTATGCATTTCTGACTGCCCACCTGCTTCTGTTTCTGGGCTTTTTTGAGAGCTTCCAGCCTCCTTTCTTTGAGACGCTCGAGTTCATCCTCATCCATGCGGTCCAACTTGTCCAGTTCAGTGTCAATCTGCTCCTCAACAATCCTTGCTGAGTGCAGCATTTGCTGCTCCAGCGCCTTTGCTACGATGTCCATTGACTGATTGGCCATTTCTTCTTGCTTTCTTAAATAATTCAGAAGACACAGTAAACGTTTACATGAGAGGGATGCATCATTGCTGTGTGTGATGGCAGTATTTTCTATTACACGATGTGATGTCGACTCGAATTCCAAAGCCTAATGTCATCCCACCCTAGATGTTTTACATACAAACATTTGACAAACAAAAAGCAGTGTTTTATCACTGCTATGCACTACAAATGCACTCAGCTAGACATGGACAGCATGGAGAAGGTGACTTCTCTGACTATACAAAATACTTATACCATTTTCATTTATTTATACTATAATATTTTAATAAAATTTTTCTTCGCACATCCATGTAGACCAGCAGGAGAATTCTTAGCAATTGGGGTTTAGGCACCACAACCCTTTGATATTTAACCCTCTGTATATACAGATGTAGATGTCTGTGGAAAATGCTTGCAGACCAAGTTACTCGCAATCCAAGGTTTCTCTGTATTCTGAATTCAGCTAACTTGTGTATACGCTGAATAGAAAAACCTTAAATTTCTTTACATATCAGAGCTCATGTTATACACGGAGAAGATTTTCCCCTTTAGAGCAACGATCCTGACCTGAGATCAATAGACTACTGACTTTAGACCTCAAAGAAAAAGGTTGAGTAGGTTAGGTCTGGTTTTATTCTATCTTCTATTGTTAGTGTTGAAGCCATCTTGGGTCTGAAATTAAAAGAAAAAGGCCAATATATAAATAAAAATGGGATGCAGATTTTGTGCCACTCTCTATGTTGCACTGATGTATAAGCATTATATAAGTCATTAATCAATTCTGATCACAGTTGTCACCTCTGCTCGGTGATTTCCTTCAGTGGCTTTAGATGACACTTTAGTAATTGTTAATTTTGAAAGGTCAAATGGACAAACTTTTTGACAGACGTTCATGTCATCTAGCCCCTATTTCAAAGTCATTGACATCTTTTCTTCCTGCCAGCTTGACCTAAAACCTAAGTCAGCTGATCCTCCTCGTCCATGACAGTTGACATTAGGACAATACCAAGTGAACTGCAGTACAGTATGTTATGTCGTACACATGTCCAGACAACTGTAATCAATGTTTTTCTTCACTGTAAGACTGAAGATTAAATACCCGGAGTCTTACCCTGCCTGGATCAGACGTATCCATGGAAACTAACAATGGAAAACGAGCGCTGAGAATGCTGAAGGGTATGAGAGAAAGCGGATCCACCCCCATCTAGCTAGAACAATACAATACAACTGCGCTAGCACTTTAGCCAACTACCTGTGCAGCTGTTTCCATGGATACAGTGCGTTCACCTAACCCACAGCTATGACTCATATGCAAAGCAATATTAAACCGTAAACGGCTAAGGCCATTCAGACGTTACCAAGGTGAGAAAAATAACAGCGAGGTACTGGGGTTGTCGGCTCCGCTAGCTAAGCTAATTTAGCCACTGTAAAATGAATAGTCAATGGATCAAATAAAAAACGATAGCCATTATAACCATAAAGTCGCTCTCGGAAAAGACTTTTATTAGATCTTTTGTTAAAGATTTTCACATATCTTATCTCAACTCAAATCAACTGAATTAAATCTGCCCCTGAGCTTTCCAATTACAACCTAACTCGCGTGACGTCGCCATGCTAGCCTGCTAACCGGTTTACATTAAGCGTCTAGACAAACCATTTTATATATAACCCATGGGAATATGAATATATATATATATATATATATATATATATATACACACACACACACAAGAAATAAAATCGTATTAACGAATCGCTTACCGGCGCGCGAGTCTCGAGTAAAAGCAACGCAGTGGGCTTCGGCAAATCCCACAATCCCTTGCGCAGGAGGTTTGGTTAAAGGAGTTCGCGCTACGAATCAGATGCGCGTGCGGCGAGGATTTTGACAGATGGCAAGCAGACTAGGTTTAATATAGCACTAGCCTGGTGATAAAACAGCTTACTGACAAACTCTAAAGAATGCTTTCCTGTGCTCTGTTTAATTTAAAAATATTAGTTCTGTTTAACACCAGTGTTTTTGTTTGTTGCGTCATATTATTGTTTTGTATTAGAGGAAATGCGTAACTTGGGCGGGGGGGAAGAGGGTTACGTCAAAGTGTACGTCTTGGGGATGGGATCTTTATTTACAAGCTTTTACAAATTTCAGTTTTTAGCAAGGTTTCATACACTTACAAACGTTAACCTGGTGGCTTCACTAATGTGGTTCTTGCATTAACGTTTCTAAGTGCTGCTGGTGAGTGACTAGAAATATTGTATTGTATTTTAGTAACTAAAAAATAAAAATCAACAGACTAAGGGGTCTAAGGGGACAAAGATATGTACCTTGTGGGGGTGACCAAGTACATTATTTTATTTTGGTACTAGCTTGAGGTCACATGTCCTAAAAGTATTGAAGAAAGTTATTTTATTGAACTATATATTCATTCATTTATTAATAATAAATTAACAAACCTGTATGTAATGACACATGGCATATGTATATTTAAGAAGGAATTAGATTAATTAGGACATGTAGCCTGCTAAGTAACAAATCACATTTCATTCATATAGAAATTAGCTAAAAGTATTTTAGAATAGGGAGTCACTAATCCAGGAAGGAAACCTTTAAATGTTGGTGTGTTTTTTTTTTTTTTTTGGAAAAACTGAACTGGAAACTCGGATTTAGAAGACAGAGAAGCTGATGGAGAGTGAGATGTGAGATCTATAGGTGCAAGTGATGCAAATGAACTCCAAATAAAGAAACAACTTACATAAACTAATAAGAGCAGATATCCAAGTTTATTAACAAATTTAAAAAAAAACATACAAATGGTGTCACAGCTTCAGGTCTTCAGGCACAGGTCAGTCATTTGAGACAGATTTTGCTGACCAAATAGATTTCCAGGCCTTCCCTTATGTATACTTGTGGCAGAATAAACGAATACAACAGGTGCACTCTGAGCACAGAGTAACCTTCATCATGTAACTTTAGTGACAATTCTTTTCAAAATTCACACATCCAAATCTGCTTAATTATGAAATGATCTGAAGATGATGAAAGCTTTTATAAGCTACCCAAAATTCCATGCTGGTCTATGGACTTATCATACAGATACATGATGAAATGGTCTGAAAATCTGAAAAGGACTTTGGCAAATGATTCATTACAATTATATTATTCCTCATTCTTCTCTCTTACACAAGACAAAAAGTTGTAAACATTATATACACACAAATAAAAGAATATTTAGAAATATTCTCATCTACATACATTATCTACATAATATACTTACAAAATCTGGCACTTGAGAGTTACAAAATGCTATTTTATTATTTTTTTTTTTCACCAAACCTTAGGCTTGACCTACTGTAGAGGAAAAAAAATCCTCAGTCACCCCGTACTTTGCTACTATGTTTGCCATATATTTCTGGTGTTAGTATAGCACACGTTTTGAAACCGATCAGACCAACCGGGGGAGGGGAAACATTCAGACAGTTCCTCTGAAGTGGCATGTTGACATCATGATTTTTTTTTTGAGTTTTTGAAGATCATACTCTGACCAGGCTAAAATTGTCATTCTGTACTCAAATATAAGTCTCAAACTGCTGCTGATGTAATATTCTAGTAATTCAACCATGTGTTGCTTGCTACAAAAATAATCTGTTGCTGTAACAATAAAATTTCTGTTGAAAATGTAGTTGTCTGTGTCCTTAGAGAAAGGCTTGATCCAAAGGAAGTGCAGTCATACAACAGCAACAAGGAGAAACATGGAAGCAGCCAGCAGTGTTAAATCTTGCTTGTATAATATCCTGGTGAGAGGGCAGGTTTGAGCTGTCACAGTGTCAGAAACCTTTTTTGAGGTCTGTTCCTGCTTCTATGTGATTTTAAGAGTGCTGCCATAGGTCTGTTGCACCACCACCTGCACATTGTCCAGTATAAAGTCAAAGGCCATGCTCCATACAGACTCCACTGACTGCTGCATCAACCTGACAAAGGGCAAATGATATGAGAAGATCTGTATATTCAGGCAAAAGGTTCATTTTCCACTTTCAAAACCAGGGCAAAAGCAGTGGTTTATTAAGAAGCCAGACAAAGAGTTTTACCTTTTCATGTATTTGATAACCAGGTCAAGTTTCTCCAGGTCTTTATCCTCTACTAGCTCTGTGCAGTACTTCACCACTTGCAGAATGTCCTCTTCCATAGGCTCTATAAGGTTAAACAAACTGGGTTAACAGCAATCCCGTATCTTACTTATTCAGTTCAGATGGTTAAACAAAACTGGTCCGATTATTAGTCAGAAAGTTGAACCATACACATCCATTACTTTACCTGAAATGGTAGTAACCCACTCCCGCAACAGCACTCTGACATCGCCGAGTTCAAAAGCTCCAGCCAAGGTGGGCACAGGTCGAGGAGTACATTTGGACAGCACTTCAGAGGCTTGATGGTTCAGAGAGGATGAAGGATGTCTATTCTCAATCTAATTACAGACATTCAGATTACTATCTTGAAAACAGTTGGATTATGTAATACATATATACATACACACAGATACATAATCTGTATCTATATATACATATACATACATATACACACTACTCACAATAAGTTAGGGATATTGTGAGAGACTTAGTGGATGTCATGCATACGGTGTTTGTTTCACTTCAGACATTTTTGGGATAGGGAGGCAATTGTATTGGGGAGATAGACACACCTCATTTTTTGTTTTCCATGTAATGGTCTCAGGTGTGCCTTATATTGGGGCCAATCCCAAAAGACAACCTTTTTCAAATGTGGCATCAATTTCAACATTCTGTGGGTATAAAAAGCTGGTATTGACTTCTGATCGGTGGCAGGCAGTCAGATGTTGCTTGTGAACTTGGTGTGTATCAAAGTGTCATCAGCAGACTTGCATCAAGACACAGAACTACTGGCAGAGTTCATGACAGACCCAGGAGTGGAGCCC
>JAQMYJ010000036.1:12428160-12442381 GCA_030014305.1 Clarias laeviceps | reverse complement strand
GACATAATATGTGGAAAAAGAGATGCGCTGTGAATACTTTCCTGATGCACTGTAACACACACACACACACACACACACACACACACACACACACACACACACACACACACACTTGATTTAATCACCTTTAGCTTTGACTACAGCACACAATGTGGTGGCCAGTTCATGTGTAAAAATTATTCCTCATGTTTCCTGAACCACTCCTTCACAATTTGACCCCATTAATTTGAGTCCAGTAAAAATAAATACGATGTGCCAAGCAGCATGTATACAGAACCATGCATACAAAAATACATTACTGCAAATTACTGGTTGTGGATTACAACATTGCTGAGAAAGTGTAAAATACAATACTTTAGGTGTAGATCTACCTTGAAACCAGTGAGGGCTTCTTTGCTTTTTTGTGAGAGTGGGATGGTTTTGGAGGGACTTGATTTTGCAGGACTGTTTCCTGGGATGAGTCTCTTTAATGGACTAGCACCTTTCTTGGCAGGACTGGCATTTTTCCTCTTGTACCGACGCTTTGTCCTGCCAACTGAAGTCTGCTTCAGGTGAAGGAGCGGGTTTCTCTGGTCTACTACTAACAGAATTTGGTAATTAATGTATTGGATGTCTTTGTCATTTCTAAAATGCATGCATTCTCTCTCTGCTAACTCACAATACCTTGAGCTTGGGTACTTTCTCTACGTCTGTAGGCAGAATGTAGCTCTTCCTGTAATTCCTTGGGTAGTGCTGCAAAAACTTCTGGATCAACCTGTTGGAGAAAAAGATCATAAATAGAAATGTCCTATATATAAAACCAGCCATGCAGTATTATTCCACAATATATTCCGTTTTAAACAGAGAAGTCCTGACACAAGTCAATTAAAAGTTACCTGGGAGAAGTCAGGAAGTTCCAGTATGATGCCTGTGCTGCCTGTTTGCCCAGGCTGGTCAGGGAGGTGGAGCAACACAGAGGGTGCTACAGAAAAACTTTGCTGGGGTATGGCTGAGTGAAATGAAGTATCTGGTACTTGCTTGTGGTTCCATGCCTGCTCTATCTGTTCTCGCAACTCTGGAGGTAAAGCATCCAGCACAGAATGATCCACCTTAAGAAAGCAAGACAGACAGAGAGAGAGCTCTTGTGAACATGGATGAATTGTGGATGAGCAGTGCTCTAAAGTGAGCTATAACCAGAAAATGACACTCACCTGAGAGGGAGGTGGCACCTCTATTCTGAGATTGAGGTCTGCTCGAGAGTGGCTGGGTGAGTGTGTGGTAGAAGGACCCCCTTTACTTGTTCCAGGCATTGAATCTGAAAAAGTACATGAGGTTGTGGCGGAAGAGGACATGTCCATTTGAATGGAAGACATTTTAGACAAATCTGGAAAAAACAGAATTGATTATTTAAGGTCAGAACTTAAATATTTAAAAAGAAGTATTTAAAAGAAGACATATATCGTAGGCATGCACACATCACCCAGACCTGATTTTTGCGCGTCTTTGTTATGGCTGGACATAGGCTGTCTATTTGTGAGCAAATCTCTGATACTGCGAGAGCGAGATGGAGCAGTGTCTGAGTGTGAGCTCTCCAGCAGATGCACCTGCAGTCCCACTCCTCTCATGTCTGTAACATCAAGCTTCATGGCACGGAAGAGCTTAATGACCTCAGCTGCTATGAGCTGCCCACAGTCTGTGGGATGAGGTAGCAACACAGACCTGCAGAGGCAAAGCAATAATACTTAATACACCTTTAAAAAGAAACAAAAAAAAAAACACAATATATACTGTTTTAAGATATTCTAGGCCACCTTGCCAGGTTGTCACAAATGCCATGGCCTCCATACTTGGCAGGCTCTACAGGAGCGCCTGCTTTGCGCATCATAATTTTCAGGGTAATTCTGCGCCCTCTGAGACGTGCCCCCTGCAATCTCTTCTTTACTTCCATAGACAGGTTTGTCAGAAACGTCTCTGCCTCCTCTTCCTAAATGGAATCAATATAAAGAATCAATTTACAACATGAGTTGTTTGCATAATGCGAATCGAGATGTCCAAAAGGAAATCTAGGGATGGAGTTAATACAATTTCTAAGTTGCGTGATGTACGGCCAGCAACAAAGATACGACTTTTAAAAGGGGATTGTCTCGATGGCTAAACTCACTTTTGTAAAGCGGATGTTGTAGTTCATCTCAGCAGACACAGACTTCCTTTCTTTCTCACTGCGAACAGGTCGATCATCCAGTCCTCTGCAGAAGCGGAAAAGAGTTTGTCCTGTTCGTGGGCCAAACTCTTTTTGTAAGCGCACTATGGATAACTGCTGCAGGTCCCCACAAGTACTCACTCCAAGAGAGATTAGCTTACTGCTAATAGAGCGTCCCACCCCTACACACATACAACAAATGTTACATGATTGTGTATAAAAAAAAAAAATTAAGATATCTGCGCATAGGGACTTCATATGTCCACAGTGCTTTTACCAGGAAGGCTAGTGACAGGCTGGTCTCTGATGAAGTCATCCACTTCCTCCTTTCTGAGAAAATACTGGTCATTTGGTTTGGCTTTCCGGGTTGCCATCCTAGCCAAGAGGATGTTTGAGCCTGATGAGACATGAAGTGTCACTTGAATAATAAAAATTAATTGGGAATTATAAATTAATAAATAAATAAAATTTATAAATAAAAAAAACATTTTTATTCTCGTAAAAAAAACCAAACAAACAAAAAAAAACTTGTTCACCCATGCCAATGGATGCGCAACAACCAGTCCTCTCCCTCACATCAGCACGAATGGCAGTGGCCAGCACATCAGGGGTTACCCCAAGCTCTGCCAGGAGGGATGTGGCATCCAGTAAGGCCTCATCACAACTTAGAGCCTCGATGTTATATGTATAACTACAAATACAGAGTGTGCGTTCATTACAAAACTATTGAACAACTGGATCTTGATATTATAAACATGTCAGTGGTTAGCTAGTTTAGAGCTGTTTACCTGGCCAGAGTTTCATACATTGCCAGTGCCACTTCTTTGTATGCATGGAAATCATAGGGAACCGACTGCAGGTCAGGACACAGCTGCTTAGCCTGACCAAAAAACATGCCATTCCTCACACCAGCCTGCCTGTAAAGACCCAGATACACCTTTATGTAATGCTATAATAAACATCTGGCCTGTGCCCGATAAATGAAAACTTAAGAGTACCTGGCCTCATAGCTACATGAAGCAATCTCTGCCATAGAGAGAGTAGCCTGGTCATGATCCACTCCGTTACAGCCAGTCTCATCAGTCTCTAAAGAAGGGGTCAGCTCAATGTCATTACCTGTTCTTCCTAAGAGATTAGACAGCAAAACAATAAATGAGAACACCCTGCAAAAGTGAGTAAAAGCATCTGTGCCAAAAACAAACATTAAACGTCATATTCTTTAATGAAACCTGTAAAAATGTGCAACCAAAAATAAGGTGATTTTAAGATGCTATAAAGCTGTAATCGATGTTCTCCCTGAAGAGAAAACATTAATACACCGATATGTAGTAGGGGCATTAATTTTTCCTTTTGGTAGTCTATGCTGAAGTTGCACACACAAGAAAATCACCTCCTCTGTGCTGGTTCCTCTTTCTCTGATAGTACTGGAACTCCAGTTGGGGGTTGGCACCAGGGCGCTGAGCAACAAGCCCCCGCCCACGATTACTGGTCACAGCCACTGGTTTCCCTGGAGTGAGAAGAGAACACGTGAAATGTGCACCAAATGCAAAAAGAAATGGCCTGACCAGCAGTTCCACCACATAATTATTACATGTGCAGTATAACATGCTCTGCAGCATTTGTTGCTCTTTGTATGGCTGTCACCTCTAAGTTCCGGTCGATGTCTAATACCCACGGATGCAAAGAAGCAGTCCATGTCCACATGCAGAATACATGACTGACATACCTGAGGAGCAGGCATAAATGAGGTACCTAGGAAAAAAATAGAAATATTTACTACACATTACACATCATCATCCAACGGTAAACAACAGCCTACAAGAGTCGAGCTTGTGACCAGCTGTAGCAGGACACAAAAAAGTGAGATCCTTTGGAGTAAGAACAGGTAAACTGAAATACATTTTAATCAATATTCTGGTCCGGACACAGACGGCAAATAACTGTAAAACTGAAAAGAATAATAGACACAAGACAGGCACTGCAGCTGTTCTCTGGATCACAGTAGAACTTATTAACAAATAAAACGCATAATGAACAATTAATTCCATTACCTGCACTGGGGTCATTTGTAAGCTTCTTCAGGTTATCTTTGCCAGGGAACACAGCACCCCCGGCAGCCCGGCGCCTGCTCTGAAGGGTATTCACGTACTCTGAGAACTCATTCCGCCACGTAGAAATATGATGGAGTCGTGAGCGAGAGAAGAACTCTGAGATAATCCCAGTCTCTGGGCCCTGTGCTGTGTGTTTGCCTGTTAGTGTGACATTAGATGTGATATGGTGACTCCCGTTTAGCCTGACTTGGCTAATCTGTTCCTGGCCAAGCAACTTTTCTGAATCTACTTGCTTTTCCTGAATAGATGTAATTGTTGCTGAGGAAGGTTCTGAAAGCATAAAAGAGTCAGAGATTCGCTCATGATGAGCCCTTGATGGACTTTGTGGTAGTGAGGTGCTGGTTAAGGATGCTGTAAAATCTGATGCAAGACCACCAGAAGAAGAGCAGCTAGATGTCCCCATTTCCTCAGCTTTTGTTTGAGGGTACCTGAACTCCACTCCTTGGTGTTTAGATTTTGAACAAGAACTATCAGCTTGTTTTAAGGCACCATTCAGAGGATGAACATAACCATTTTTTTGCAAATGGTCCTTTGATCCTTTTAGAAAGGTATCAGTAGAACTGTTACAAGGATGTCCATCATGAATCCCATTAAGTTTGGAACCTTCTTCCTTAGACAAACTTATATGGGAGCCATTCCTGTAGCAAAACAAAAAGTCAGGAAAGGATTAAATATCCCACAAAGAATAAAAGTTGACAGTCTCTAAAAAGCATCCACATACACAATACATACAAAGCTTACTTACAGTCTGTTTACGATCTGCTGACTGGTTGTCTCAGTAGGTTTGGATGGTGCTGACTGAGTGAGAGCTGAGTTTGAGAGATTATGGAGGTTGCTTGGTTGTGGTAAGTTAAGATTGAACTGGAATAGACCTTGACCAAACCCAGGATGCTCCTGCACTTGCCGAGGTCGCACATTGGTAAAGTTTAGGCCCTTTTGCTTTGCATATAGCTGATATTGCAGATATGAGAGCTGTCGCCCTGCTTTTATGCTAAAAGTGAAATGTATGAAAACACGAGACGTTAGTGTGTACAAAGGCTTAAACACCACACAAAAAATAAATCAAATATTGTCAGTGTACTATAACAAAATGAATGGTCTAAAAAAATATTTCATATAATTTGTTAAACTGACAAACACTGAAATGTCCTTGTGTAGATAGAAAGCAATTATACCGAGTCTCTATTTGAACAGAGAGATTTTAAATTGTTTTCTAACCCCAGGCATGTTCCTAAATGTACTTGACTATTTAATTACAATAAAAACTCAGATACATGCACAAATACCTGTCAGTGATCCACTCTGGACGTACTACCTTCTCCCCTCTTAGTTCCTTTATTTTACAATTAGGTAGATTGGTGGCGATGATGTGCGTAGTTTTGGTGTGCGAATAATACATATGAAACTGTCCTCCGTGTAGCATCATTAGTCTGCGCAATTCATCAGCACTGGGTTCTGCACAAAAGAAAAATATAAATGTTTTCACAGAGAAATATGCAAAGTCTTATAATGCATGAAGTTTTTCATGTAATCAAAATCAGTAAATTTCACAGTACGTTGACGAGACTCTTAGCCACAGTAAAACTACACAGTGGTGCAAACGTTTTAAAGTAGGCCGAGCACACTGCAGTCATTCCCGGGGACATTCAGCGAGTGGAATGCCTCCTGAATCCTTGAAAATCGACGGATAACTTATCACCAACTTGCACAAGAGACGCATTTGTCTGTTGTAACTGTACAAATGTCATTCTAGAACATCACTTACACATTACGGGAATCCGGCTGGGAGTTATTTCCACTTGCACTGTACATTCCTAGTCTCTCTTCAAGCCATTTAAACATGTTTGGGCCATTAAAGGAGTAATAAATAAATAATTAATGAATAAAGGTTCTGATGTTTCAGTTGCATAACATAGACTTTAAAATATGGCTTAAAAAAAATCATGAAAAAGCAATTTGCAGATTGTATGAGGTGTGGAGATTATGAGAGAAATCAGGATTGGCACACGATTTGATAAAAATTTTACATTGTGATTATTTTGACATATATTGCAATTTAAACTACAAAAGTTATTAAGATAGATAGACAGACAGACAGACAGTATTTATTAATCCCAAAAGGAAATTGTATCATTATAGCAGCCAATTCACATATACAACAAGTAAGCAACATGCAAGAATTGCAGTGATAGACTAAAAGCAAATAATAGCACTAAAAGTAGTTGCATGAAGCTGGCGTAAATTTCCCGGTCTTATGTGTTTATTAGTTTCTGAAATTCCTCTTTCACAACATAGCCGCTATGAACTTTGCTACGCAACATGTGATTTTCTATTGTCTTTAATGTTTTCTTATTGCCATGATTCGTGTACATTCTTATATTAATTGTTTATATAAATATTCAAAAAGCAACAAATTAGCCTTTCCTAGTCACCCAAACCACACACCACCACTAGTTTAAAACAATGCCCTGGCTTTTGATTGGAAAGTTTAAGCATGAGTCACAGAGTCCATATGTCATGTTCATTAAACTTCATGTAAAACTGCACATGACTAATCATGTTACTGACTATACATACATTAACTGTAACAAATGGCACCCTTTTGCAATTAGATAATTGTACAGGTTCATATTTTGATTTCTATGCAAGTACTATTGAGCAGTGCTAGAGATCATAAATTAATTTATCCAAAAGATATTGTTTTCCAGAGCTTTCCATTAACTATGTGCAGGGCAATTAATAATTCATTTTAAAAACGAATTAAACAAATAATTTGTTTTTCTAATGTTTTTGATGTTTAAGAACCTGTTTAGTAAAAATGTGGAAAAAATGTGTGATAAATTGTCAGTTATGTTTTGAGAAGTCCATCAACAACAAGTGAAAATGGGGGGACACAATGATGTTACCAGGAACAGGATGTCTCTCCAAATTTGACAAAATGACAAAAAGAAACCCTGCTTCCCAAAGACCTATGGTTAAATTAAAAGAGCTACAGGAATATCTGGCAAGTACTAGTCACACCCAGCATGTGACAATCTCTCATATTCTCTGGTACTCTAGTTAAGACAGGGAGATTCATGGACAGCTCCAAATACCAATCTATTTTTGGACATAAAACTTGCAGGCCTCTGGTAAACAGCTAAAGATGGAGTAAAATTTCAACTTCCAACACAGCAACTACACAAAGCACAAATCCAAGTCAACAAATGAATGTCTTCACAAGATGGGTATCAACAGTTTGTGAATGACCTTGTCAAAAGCCTGTATACTGACTTGAAGATCCCCTCGCATCAATAGATATAGAGCAAGAAAGAGTGGAAAAACTTATCCAAAAAGACTGAGTGGTGTATCACAGGGAATATGAGCTTTAACAAAGTATTAAGGATAAACATCATGCTCACTTGTGAAACCAGTGTTAAAAACGTATTTGTTCTTTCCTTGATTTGTGTTGCTTGCTATATTACAATAATAAAGCTGAAAAAAATCTGATATAATTTAGCTAGGTTACATGTTTTAACTATAAATCTGATCTCATGATATACATCAGCCATAACATTATGACAGCTGGTGTGAATAATATTGATTACGTAGTTACAATTGCACTTGTAGAGGGATGGGACATATTGGGCAGCTAGTGAACATTTTGTCCCTGAACTTAATGTGCTGGCAGCAAAAAAAAAAAAAAAAAAAAAAAAATTGGTTAACGTAATTATTTAGGCAGCTTTGACAAGTGTAAATTTGTAATGACTCAACAACTTGGTTAAAGCAACTCCAAAACTGCAGTTCTTGTACGATGTTCCTGGTCTGCAGTGGGCAGTACCTACGAAAAGTGGTACCTGTGAACCTGTGAACCAGCAAAAGGGATTTGGGCAGCCAAGGCTCACTGATGCATGTGGTGAGCAAATGCTGGTCTGTGTAGGCCAATCCAATAGAAAAGCTACTATAAATTGAAAGGATTATGCTGGTTCTGATAGAAAGGTGTCAGAACACAGTGCATCTCAGTTTGTTGTGTATGGGGCTGCATAACCACAGACCAGTCAGGGTGCCCGTGCTGATCTGCGTCCACTGTTAAAAGCTCCTACAATGGGCAGAGGAGCATCAGAACTGGACCATGAGCTGAAGAAGGTGGCCTGATCTGATTAGTCATATTTTTTTTTATATCACGTTCATGGCTTGCTGTAAAGAAATGGCACCAGTACACACTATAGAAAGAAGGCAACTGGCAAAGGCAGTTTGATGCTTTGAGTAATGTTCTGCTGGGAAACCTTGGGTCCTATTCATGTGGACATTATTTTGACACCTAACACCTATCTAAATACTCTTACTGGCCAACTGCACCCTTTTATGGAAACTGTATTCCCTAATAGCAGTGGCCTCTTTCAGCAGGATAATGTGCCCTGCCACACTGCAAAATAGTTTTGAGGAACAACAATGAGTTTGAGCTGTTGACATAGCCTCCAAATTCTCCATATCTCAATCCAAACGAGCATCTGTGGGATGTGCTGGAAAAACAAGTATGATTCCTGGAAGCTAAAAGCTTACAGGACTTAATAGATCTGCTACTGACAGCTTGGTGTCAGATACCACAGCACACCTTCAGGAGGTCTAATGGAGACTGTACCTCAACAGGTCAGAGCTGTTTTGGTGCCAAAAGGGAACCTACTTAATATTACGCAGGTGGTCATAATGTTATGGCTGACTGGTGCATACACAGCACAGACAGAAAGTTATTCTATTTCAAAATTTCTCATTTTGTTATGCATCACACATCATAACAAATCCTTCCACCAATCATGCTACACACACTATACTCCACAATGACAAAAGTGTGGAGTGTTTTGTTAATTTTTCTTGTACGTTTCCCCAGATCTGTGTTTTGACACAATGCTGTCTTGCAGGTCTACAGATAATAATTCTCTCGACCTCATGGCTTTGTTTTCATTCTGACATGCACCATTCATGTGGACACCTTATATACATAGGCGTGTGCCTTTCCTAATTATGCCAAGTGAATTCAATTAAGGATGGACTCCAGTCAAGTTGTAGGAGCATCTCATGGACAACTAATAACAGAGTGATGCACCGGAGCTCAAGTGCTGTGGGCACTGTACATGCGCGCGTGTGCGTGTGTAGGCCCACTTTAGTAAAGATGGGTAAAAAGTCCTAAAGTGGAATCAGGTTTTTGCAGGATGAGTTCCTGAGCAGTGTCCATAAGACTGTACTGAGGATCTGGATAGACTGTGTATTGAGAACTGTTCTCAGATTCCTTCCCCTGTATTTATCTCATTAAGCATTAGATCAGAAGACTCTGTGCTGTACTTTGGCAAAAGTGAGATTATTTATAAAAAAACAAACCTTTGCAAAAAAATAAAATAAAAAAATTTTAATGTAACTTTATTTACTTTTTTAACGTAATTTTAAAAAAATGTATTACATTATTTTTTTGGTTTTACATATGGCATTTTAAAAATTCTTTACCCATATTTACAAAAGATGATAACTGAAATTCAGAAAGTAAACAGTGTTTTCTCTGACCTGTGTATCCATTAACATAGATAGCCACTCCGCTGAAGATGCTGGATGAGGTCCCCTGTTTTTCCTTCTCCCTGGGAGCATCCCTCATAAATTGCTCCTCCAGCTTACTGGCCTTAGCAGCCATATAGCCCCCCTGAACCCAAACACAAACACAAACACACGTTCACTGAATAGTATCACCTGATACAAAAGCACTTGCCACTACAAATTAACCCACACCTCTCCACGTTTAAGGGGAGAAACATTTAAGCCACAGCTCCTGAAATGATCTGGCTGAATCAGACAGAAATGCACACAATGAACAAACTGGGCAGTGTCTGGCTGACGAGCGTCTGATTACGCCTCACACATTCAACGCGCTTGGAAGCACGAACCCGCTGGCACGGCGGCTCCATGTTGCCATGGTAACGGCAAGAACTCAGGGATTCGGGAGTTTAATCTGAACCAATAAACAGACAAAAGAGGGAAAAGCCCAACATATAGAGGAAACCTCTGCCTGTACCACCATGCCATAAGATGTCAATTCACGTAAACATTTTTAACAATGCAATCATTTCTAGGCTCGGAACACCTTAGGACAAGTGCAGTCTCAATATGGCCCTACAATGGATGTATGGTAATGATACCCTCATCCCCTTAGTAGCATACATTTTCTTAATTTTATAATACAAGATGCATTTTAAATGCAGATAATTTTTATTCTAAATGTTATATGTTATAAATGTATATACAGACAACAGCGACAAAACTTTAAAAGATTTTAAAATAAAGAATGCGAAAGAAATAAATCTGGTTACTGCTTCAGGCACAGGTACCCAACCTGGCTTCATGCTGGTTTTAATCCATTGAATCAAAATTGATGCATGTCCAGGGTTTGAAATAGACTTGAAACCTATTTCAAAGTGAATTGAATCTAATCAAAATAAGTGAGATTGGAAAAGTCAGTGTGCATTTTTGTTGTGCAACCTGTAGAATATTTTAACTTCAATCTATGTGACAAAAACTTATTTGAGCAGCCTATGTAAAAGTAATTTTTATAAGGTTAAATATGCAAATCAATGTCATACATTCACAACAACCAACATGTCCTTTTAGACAATATGGTATCTTACCATTCCTCCCCAACCATCATCTTCACTGGCTTTGTTCCTCCAACCATCTCGACTCATACTGAGGAACCTGACAGAAGAAGAAAATGGTGAGCGTTAGGAGGTAAAGCAACATTAACACAAAGAAGCCAAAGACCGTCACTTTTTTTCACAATAAAGCATATTACTTTTATTACAACATATTGTCTTGGACAAGTCATTGCTGAAACAGAATGACTTAAAATACTATTAATAGCAGAGATGTGCTCAGTTAGCACTTTTTTTTTTATTATAAATAAATAAACACACCATGCACAATAAAAAAAATAATAAATTGTGAATTTTTTCTAATGGTAAAACAAAATTCCCTGTAATTTCAGTTTTAATGAATTCATTCAGTTTCATCTTATTGAAATTCATACTTCTCAAAACTGTTTTTACATTCACACAGAAAGGAATAAACAACACATTCTTTTAGTTTATTTTCTTATCAATGCCTCTACATTAAGATTGTTCCATCTGGTAGTTTCATGAGGGGGTGTTTACACACTGATCCCTGAAGCTCATTAACACAGACGCAGGATGAGGATATGCCAGAATGGAAATCCCTTCATTTCTTACCTTCCATTATTTCATATACTTGACTGAAAATATGCACATACACAAACTGATTCTCGACAGAAAGCCCCACCGACAATGCTGAACACATGAAAGAGACACTATACTGCTCATGGGAATCACTTATGAAAATATATCCCCTCTCTTCAGTGATATAGTACATCCCACCCTGACAAAGAGTCTTTATATCAATCTGCTCTCTCCCACCAACACACTCTTTGTGCTTTCGCATGAGATAAAGCACTAAGGCAGGTGGAAACAATTTATAAAGTGCTGGTCAAAGATGGTCATCTGTCAAGAGTTTCTGACCCATCAATTTGCATTGCTAATAATCTGAATAAAGCATCCATAAGGCATAGATCAGACACACTCGACCTTAAAAGAGCAGTTTGTAATTTTAAGAGCTCCAAGCTGCCTACAAGGTGAATGTAAATTGCAATGAAACCCCTGACACTCTCACCCTCTCTCTTAAACGACTCCACTCCCTCTGTTTTTGCTGTGTATGTTTCATGAGCCTTTTAGGAACAAAGGCTAGGAAGGACCTAGACGCTTAGCTAGTAAAGCTTAAATAGGACCCTAATATAAAATACATTATTGCATGGCAAAATTGTGAATTACAATTGTTCTAATAATTCTTTAAACTTATGTAATCGTTCTACAAATTGCACGTTGAAGCCTCCAGACTCTAACAGAACAAAAGACGGATGATCTTGATCTAGACCTCTGAGTGCTCCATGTTTAATGCATTTCATCAGGTGTAAACAGGCCTCTGTGTGTCTGATCGTTAAAAGTGAAAGTTAAACTGGCATTACAAGACCTGTGTGTGTAAACAGACATGCAAGAAGTAAACAGACACCCACAGTTTTATGTTAAATTGTATGCACCAAAATTTCTTAAGTTTTTAAAGGAAGTAAGGTTGAGTTAGTAATAGATTAATAATATTTTGTTGACTATTTTAGCAGCTTTAAAAAAAGCAGCAATTCTGCTAGGCGTAGAATAAGAAGGTTTTTCCCTCAACAGATTTTTGAACAGCATACCTTTCAGAAGGCCCAGCTCTTGACATTTTATTTTTAATTATTATGTTAATGGTAGAAAGGGGGGTTTTCAAGATTAGTTATTTGTCACCAGGACAGACCGCCCTCAGACTGACAACATCTTTAAAAATTTCACCTGAAAAGCATGATTTCAATATTAAATCTAAACAGAAGTAAACAAATAGTAGCCATAATAATGGCAAGACATTTTTGGTACATAGCTTTCATCTTAAAACTTCTTGTTTGTCTGTTTGATTAATGCAAAATAAATTTTGCAACTACTTGTTTACATACAAACAAACATGCTTGTAGGAAATATATGATTATAAATCAGTGTGTTGATCTGGACTTCTCTGCAGCACACATATGCTGCTCAACACTGCCACATACACATTGGGTCACTGAGGTCATCCAAGTTCACTCTCATAAACAATATACCAGCTAGCCCCATGATTTAGGGGCACTTTTTACTATCACGCCCAGCAGGACAGGCATAAATAATAAACTACAATGGTCTGGTCATGTTATCGTGTACGCTTCCTGCAACATGCCGGACAACTCAGAAACTCGGATCAATTTCCCGAATCCAAGCATGACACTAACGTTAATAAGGCAAACTAGCAAGAAGTTGACTTAGCAGGTGAAATAAGACCCAGAGAAGGCAGCACCGAGGCCGGGTAGGTTAGCCTGGTCACAGTGCTCTGGCACTAACTAAGCTCCAATCAAGCACTGCAGTAAACACGACTTACATGCGTACAAGGAGAACAAAAAGCCCGGTTAAATCAACCTGGGATGATGATTTGCTTCCTAAAACCCTGACACATGCAT
The DNA here is from genome assembly GCA_030014305.1 of Clarias laeviceps. Lineage (NCBI taxonomy): Eukaryota > Metazoa > Chordata > Actinopteri > Siluriformes > Clariidae > Clarias > Clarias laeviceps. Next base: position 12,428,988 of record JAQMYJ010000036.1, on the reverse strand, counting down.
AGAAACAAAGTACGAGTGCATTTTGTTTGGTGCTCTACACTGGGTTAACTGGTTTTGTCCTGCTCTGGAGCCATCTGAAAGAGAAAATGACTGCTCACCTAATTTTTTTTTACTAATGTTAATCTGTCCAAGCCAACGCGCCGTTGTTTCCCCAAGAAACAGAGCGTCGTCCACTTAATCTTTTCTACGTGTGTTTCGAAAGACCACCAAAGAAACAATCGTACAAACGGCGTCTTTCGGTATTACAGACATGCTCCCGTGGCTCCAGAATGATCCCTCTCCCTGTTCCGTCCCCTCCTCTCTCCATTGCCAGTCGCCCGTCCGCCGTTTCACTGTTAGCACTTCCCCGAGTCTGTCACCACCCGAGCTGCGTCTCCTGCCCACTACAAACCGCGCATGCGCACATTTTTCACGCATGCGTATCTAGCCTCCAGGGCTGATCTTTACTGCGCATGTGTATTGTTTTTTTAAACGCCTTCTAGCGTTCCGATAAGACTGTGCAGTGTTCCAAATGCCTAGTATAAATAAAAACAGTGCACAAAAGGACTGCATGAACAGTTACCGAGGTGTGTTTAAAAGCAGCATGTAATTACTATTATTATTATTATTATTATTGTGGAATTTGTTTACAAAGCTTCTTAGAATTATCTCAGAGAGCTCACATCTTAGCTTAAAAACTCCTAGCTGGGAGTCCTAGAGTAAAAGTGATTTAGGAAACTTCTCAGACCAACAAAACCCTTTATTTTAGTGAGGAGGTGTGGTTGACCCTGTTGCTAGGGATGATGCAGCAATTCAAGGACTGTGATTGGTTGATAAAAAAATAACCTC
>JAQMYJ010000036.1:12369275-12423692 GCA_030014305.1 Clarias laeviceps | reverse complement strand
TCAGTGTTTGGAGAATATTTCTTCTTTCCACCATTTTGTCCTCTGCTATAGAAACACTTAAGCCTCTTAAAAGTCCTCCTCTTAACAATTTTTACCTTAGGAGCTGTTTTTAGGGCTAAGATGTTTTGTGAATCATTTTTATCTTTACTTAAGATTTTCTTAGAATTTCATCACTAGGAGCAACTTTTAGGCTTAAGAAGCTTTGTGAATACAGGCCCTGGCCTCGCCACAGGTAGCGGTATACTACATAAAGCGGTAAAGGCGATAAGTGAGTGAATGTATAGTAGGGTTATTCTACAGAAAAGATGGAATTAGGTAATAAACATCTGATGAAATGTATTTCTTCTTTCACATCTTAAACTTCTTTTAATAGCAATAATGTACTTTTACACTTTATGAGTTTACAAAAAGTAGAGCTTAATGTATTTTAATACATTTGATAACTTGAATAAAATTTAATGCTTCTCTTCCTGGTAATACCAATAACGGTAACACAAAATGGCTACCACATGGTTGCCAATGATGTCAATATCAATTAATTAATTATCAGATTTAGTCAGTTTTTATGTCCAATCTTGACAGATATAATTATACTGATATAATGAGTAACACCAATGACAGACTTAAAAGCTTTGCATAAAATTGCTAAATAAATTATGACATTTCAAATGAAGAGAGACAAGACATTTTCTTGTACTTGGCCTTTTTGGAAAAAAAATGCTAAAATTAAATATTGAACATTAAAGTAACAAAACATATGTATTTACATGTACGGTATGTAATGTAAACACTTACAAATAATGTGTCTGTGTTAATTTAAATTATTTTGGCATCAGCAAAACTAAGCACTTCACCATCATTTTTGTAAAATGACCCTAATACTTAGAGAACATAGGTTTTCCCTTTGCTCTCAAAGCAGCCTTAATGCTTCATAACACAGACAATTGCAATTCTGAAATTCATGTTGACATGAATGAATCCTGCAATTGCTGCAGATTTTTCAGCTGCACTTTCATCCTGTGAATCTCTCGCTCTAGCACACCCCAAAGGTGTTCTATTGGATTCAGGTTCTGTGACTGGGAAAGCCACTGAAGAAAGTCCTTGTTGTGTTCATGTAACCACATGACTTCTGCTTTGTGACATGTTGCATTATCATTACTGGATCTAGCAATTAAAAGATGTGCGTATAAAACTCAAAAAGACTGTCATTTAAGTGATGATTGATTGATATTAATTTGAGTTTATATTAAAGATATTAAGAGATATTAAAGTGTGCCAAGAAAACATTCCCCACACAATTTGTACCTCCACTAGGCTTGGGTGTTGACACAAAGTGTCCAGGGATTCATACTGTTGGCATCAAATTCTACTATGTGTGTGCTTCAACAAATATGAATTTTCCAGTTTTCAACTAAAGTGAAAAAGTGGAACTTGATGTTGTGTTCTGCTGTTGTAGCCTATTTCCCTCAAGGTTTGACATGATGTGTATTCTGAGATGTGTTTCTGATCACCAGAGTTGTTGTCTAAGCTCTTGTAGCCTTTCTGTCAGCTTGAACCAGTCTGGTTAATCTCAGTCATTGGCCTCTCTCATCAACATGGTGTTTTTATTCACAGAACTGCCACTCAAAAGATGATTTCTTTCTTAATCGCACCATTCTGAGTAACCTTTAGAGATTTGCTTGATGACAACTGGCTGATTAGTTCATTTTAAGACTGAATAGATGTACAGGTGTTCCTAATAACAATTTCAGTGAGTTTTGGCAGTGAACAAAACATGTGAACATGAACTAGGAAAATGAAAATGAACTTGAAACACTAAGTAAATACTAATACACTACAGCATTGGGCGCCATGGTTGAACTGAACTCAAGACATTTGGCGAGGATAGGAGTGCTAATGAATCTAACAGTTGCAGATACACTCAAAATAGCTACCTAGAGCAAGAGGTGTCCTTCCTCTTGGACAAGGGAATGATAGAGAATGTTGACCATGCTGTTCAGAAGAAGAGAAAACACAATAGGCTTCCTTTTGGATTGAGGCTATGTCCAAGTCAAGATTTAAGAGAGATTAATTATTTCTTAAAACCATGCTATTCAGTATGCTATAATTGGCAAATGTCTTTGTAGCACAGGACTGATTTGTAAATGTTGAGCTTTGCAGTGCATACATTCATGTTTGCATTGCTTTGGAACACAGATTTTCTGAGATTCTCTTCCAAGAAATATTGCTTTATTATCTATTTAACAGTTAGTTCTGACTGAAGTACCACTGTGGAGATGGCATCCTCTGTTGACCTGCAGGGGCAATAAGCAAACTGATGTATATCGAGGGTGGGAGGCAGGCAGACTTTGAGGTGGGTTCGGCTTTTCAAAGACATCGGTGAGTGCAACGGGACAAAAGTCATTAAGTGCCATTTCAGCAGAGTGCTTAGTCACTGGCACAATGGTAGCTGACTTAAAATAGGTGGGGACAGCTGACTGAGCACTGGCTCTGATCACCTGGCCAGGGATGCCACCAGGGCATCTGGCTACACCACACTACACAGCGTGAGTTCAGAGACTGCTGACATGTTCACCTGGTCCAGACACCAACTCACTCCATCTGGCCCTCACACACCTTAACAAAAAGGACACCTACATTCAAAAGCTGTTCATAGACTTCAGCTCAGCATTAAACACCATCATCCCTCAGCACCTGAGCCTGTGAGCCTAATCCTGGACTTTCTGACCAGAAGGCCTCAGTCAGTCCGGATCAGGAACAGAAGCTCCAGCACCACAGTCCCCTGCCCCCCAGGGCTGTGTGCTAAGTCCTCTGCGTTCACACTTCTGACTCACACCAGTGTGGCAACACACAGCTCCAATCAAGTTTGCTGATGACATGACTGGGGTCAGTCTCATCAGCAAGAATGATAAGTCAGCAAACAGAGAGGAAATGCAGAGGCAACAACCTGTCTCTGAATGTTGATAAAACAAAATATGTGGTTGTTGACTTTAGAAGAACATGGCACTCAACATCAGTGGCACCTCTGTGGCAATCGTCAAAAGCACCAAATTTCTTGGTGTCCACCTGGCAGAGAATCTCACCTCGTTCTTCAACACCTGCTCTTTAAACAAGAAAGCCCAGGTGTGTCTCTTCTTCCTGAAGAAGCTGAGGAAGGTCCAGCTTCCACCACAGATTCTCACCATTTTCTATGGAGGGACTTTTTTCTATGTCGAGAGCATTCTGGGCAGCTACATCACTGTCTGGTTTGGAAATTGTGCCATGTCAAAAAGCAAGACCTTACAGTGGATAGTGAGGACAGCCGAAAAGACTATCGGGGTCTCTCTTCACACCACATCTATACCAAATGCTGCATCTGCAAAGCCACCAGCATTGTGTCTGATCATACAGACTTCTCACACACACTCTTCACCCTCCTGCTATTTGGAAAATGGTGCCGAAGCATTTGGGCCCTCTCATCCAGACTGTGTAACAGCTTTTTACCACAAGCCATCTGACTCCTCAAAACAGTGGAACTGGACTGATAAAAAAACACATGGTATTCATTTGTTGTCTTAGCTAGTTAGTTAATTAGGTGCCTTAGCTAGTTTTGCTCAGTTATGGTTTTAATTTATGTTGTATGAAGCACCTTGGTCCTGAAGTAACTTTGTTTTATTTCACTGTGTCCTGAATTGTATATGGTTGAAATGACAATAAAAGCCTACTTGACTTGACTTGACTTACCATGAATGCATCCTGTTAAGTGTAGTAAACATATCAGAGGTTGAGAGTGTAAGTGGCTGTTTAGCTGGTAATAGCTCAGGCTTGAGCATGGGCTCCCGTTTCCATTTTCAAACAAGTTTAGTAGTAGTTGTGCTTGTTGGGGAGTGGACCTGGTTTGGGGTGCCCTGCTGGGTGGTTGGGGTCTGTGATGGCCTGAATCCCTTGTCAACATCTTAATCCACTGTTTGTGTTCATGTCTCCAGACCTGAAGGCTGTGTTTTGTGCTTTGAGAAAAAGAAAAATGTATAATTGTTTTCTTTGTAGTCACCTGGTCCACACACCTGTTAATGTGCTCCAGAACAATGTTGGTGTGGATGTTAAAGTTAATGTTGGTGCCTGAGTCTAGTACAGTGGCTTAAGCAGCAAATTCACTCCAATCAGTGTGTGAGAACAGCTGCTGGAGAGCAGCGTCAGCGCTATCCAGGCAGACTTTAACAGGAATAAACTTTAACACAATGAGAATGCTAGCTTCACTGACACACAGCCACAAAGCTTCAGTTTGGCTATTGACCCATGCTTTGTGGCCTTGGTCCAGCTAAAATCCAAGCCCACTAAAAACCTGTTTGTCTCAAGAAAGTTTTTTTTTTCTTTTATACCTTTCTAGCCCTAAATCAGGAGCCCTGGTACAAAATAAATAGAGCTTGTCCCTTCTATAATTGTGTACGATAAGGTCAAAATTGCAATTTTTCTACATAACAATTACAATAATTACAGTCATAATCCATGACAGTGAAAGTGTTTGTATCAATGGCAGTTCAAAGCCTTCTTCATGGTTTCTAAGTGTAACTGTTCACATTTGTATTCACATTTCATATTGGGTTGGCAAATATGTCAATATAAAAACCTCATACAAGATCTTTTTGGTGTATTCTTTCAATTAACTTAGGCCAAAAGGTATTAAATAAAAAAAAATGCATTTACCACATTCATACATTAGCTAGTTATTAATTACCTAATAATTTAAATTAACTCATTTTTAATAGTCATTCTTAGTTTAAAATAGTCACTTATTACTTTAAAGCACAATTATTACTGTATGTTAATGTATATATATATTACTGTATATATATTGTGACGTGTGCCTAAATCTCCTATCGCTCCTCGCTCACTCTGGTTCACTAGGTAGATGGAGTATACTGTATATACGGAGTATAGCTCGAGTCTGCTGAGCTGTCTGTCTGTCGGCCTATGTCTACCTGGACCTAAAAGACTACAGAGCCGAGTCGCACGGCAGATGCTAAAAGCACAAGGAGTGGCATGCTATGGTGCCTTTGATCGCCACACCGAGGACAGCCGCGAGCACTGCTGGAGCTCCCCATGGAATGTGAACTCTCAAACAGAGCCGGATTTTGTGATTGAGCCAAAGAGGTAAAGACTGCTGTGTGTCCCACAACAAGGCTTCCATTCCCAGCCAGGAAAGCCGTCCAGGCAAGGAGTGTCTGGGAGATACCTGACTGCCGATGTGCCAACGTTCACGAGAGGAGCCGTATCAGGAAGCTTGCAGAAGCTGGTGCCCATGTGGGCCTACTTTGTCACTCTGCCCACCGGCACCATTCACCAACCTATGCCTGCATCGATTCTCATCTCAGGGTCTGTGTGCATAGAGTTTGCATGTTTTCCCTGTGCTTGGTGGGTTTCCTCTAACACTCCCAAATTGCCTATAGTGTGTGAAAGTTGACTGGAGGTCCTACAACAGTTATAAGATAGGAATAAATACAATGATAATCACCACTGGTCTTCACAGTCCCTAGTTGACCAAGGTTTACAGAGGTTCCTAGATGGATGAGATGGATGGATATACTGTGTGTGTGTATATAATGTATTTATTTTATTAATAAATAATTTATATAAATTTTATTATTTATTCAGTAATATATGTATATAATTTTATCTACTTTTTTATTATTAATATTAAAACTGCTTGAATGGGCACAACACTTATCTTCAATGATTGGCCAATAAGGATCATATCATCATGATTCCTGTTTTATTTTGGTGGATAGCATACTGTATCTTGCATAAACTGCATAGCTTGATAAACTAAAAAGCATTGACCTAACCTGTTTTTGCTTTAAGATAGTTGATTAGGTGTGACAACTTAACTCAAGAGCTTTCACAATGTGGAGATATTATGCAAATGTTACTTTAGGATTACCGGTAGATAAAACCTTGTCTCTGTGCCTGTTGAAAGACATAAATACTGAGCAGTTACCTACTGCTTAACAGTACTAGTGCTTGACCATTTGGTAACCCTTGCTGTACCCTGCCATCCAGAGACCTGATATACCATAGACCATACCTGACCAGTTGAGGCCCGGGTTACCAATGCCACAGGTACAATTGGTCAGAAGGATATTTGTGGAAATTGGGCTACTGTTCAGAGAGAGAGGTAAATAAGGAATGGTAGAAATGTAGAGGTTAAAATAGGAACTTAAAATTTTGGCATAGATGATATGAGAAATGATGTAGGTCTAGCTCTAATGGGTAGATATGGGGTCCAGATATGTGCAAGATATGTACAAAGACAGAGTTAAAACTGTGAGGTGTGCCACAGGTATGACCTACTGGTTTAAGGTGGAGGTTAGACTCCACCAGTGATTGGCTCTTAGCCTCTTCCTATTTGCAGTGGTGATGGACAGGTTGACAGTTGAAGTTAGACAAGAGTCCCCATGGACTTTGATGTTTATAGATGATATTGTAATCAGTTGCGAGAGTAGGGACCAGGTAGAAATGGAAGGATAACTGGAGAGAAGGGGAATGAAGAACAGTTGGAGCAAGACAGAGTACATATGTAAATGGAAGAAAGATGCAGTTTCAAGTAGTAGGGAAGGTAGAGGAGTTTAAATATTTTGGGTCAACTGTCCAAAGCAAAGGGAGAGTGTGGTAGAGAACTGAAGAAGAGAGTGCAGGCAGGGTGGAATTGGTGGAGAATAATAGTAGGAGTGATCTGTCACAGAAAGGTATCTGCAAGAATGAAAGGGAAAGTTTACAGGACCGTATTGAGACCAGCAGGCCAGATTAAGATGGTTTGGACATGTGCAGAGGAGGTGTATCGGGAAAAGGTGAAGATGTAAGGTATATCGGGCGAGAATGTTAGAGATGGAGCTGTCAGACAGGAGGAAAAGAGGAAGACCGAAGAGGAGATTTATGGATGCAGTGACCCCTAACGGGAGCAGCCAAAAGAAGAAAAGGAAGACAAATTCACAATTGTTTACAGAGCCAGGTTAATGTCAAGTGAACAAACTTACTTGGTAGCAGGGAGCTTTGTAATTGAGCTTGTGATGAGTAAATTAACAGATATCCCAGATTTCATCTACTAAATCAAATTCAAAATCTCGTAAGTATGACGAATGGTGAAATTCCTTTGAGAATCATATTGCCCTTCATCAAATGAGATAATCTAGAGATATGTCCTAGTCAAGAGACTCATAAAAGATCACAGCTGGGATGACCACAAAATAACTACTGACCTGCTTGGTGCTTAGATTCAATGGCTTCATAGTTTCAATGAGTCTTCCTACTTTCTTAAAGAAGGAGATATGATCTTTATATATTTTGTGTTACTTTGGAATCTGTGTTTGAATTTATGAAATACATAGACATAGATATATTTAAGCCACGTTCAAATAGCATTTGTGCTCTTTCCTCAGGATTTATTGCCTGCTATGAAGCCTCAATTTGTGGTCCTCTTTAATCAGTGGAGCTTCAGGGAGCTGAGTCTTTTACAGCTGGCTAAACAACATATTTATTTCCAGGACAACGCACCCATCAAACCCCACTTTGGCACTACATGGGAGCACATGGTTAAGTCCATTAAGTATGTGGTCTGTGGCACCTGAGGATCACAAATTGTTCCAGATTAGGTATTTTGAACAGTACTTACAGAGGTGGAAAATTTTTCAAATTTAAATCTACTGGGCTATGTGACAACACATGTGACTGATGTGGAGGCAATAACCCAAACTCTCTTTTGATGGTATGGCCTAAGCTGTTTTCTCATACAACATCAGAGCACTAATAGGACTAAGTTACTTCCATAATAGACTGTAATGTTACTATTGCTCTGCTAAGAACTGCTATAATCTTGCCAATCATGTGGCAACATGGAGCGATTGTTAACATGACAGCTAGCTAACTAGTTTGTGTGGCTGCATTTTGAATTGACAGTTAGTGCCCTGGTTGGTAGAACAATGCACTCCACAAAATTGGGAAGGATGAAGTGAACTGAGCGTCAGCTTAAAAAATGGCATGAAAAATTTCACAATCTGGATTTAACTGTTTATAAGAAGGTATTCTAAACACTGGTATCCACAATATGATCATTGTCCCCACTATCCTAAAACAACTAGCTTCCCTCAGAACACTCTGTGGCGTTCACTTATCCTTCTCCCTGCTTCACTCCTGAATTCCACCATGTTAAAGAAGCAAGTTTCCAGCTAGAACCTCTCAACCTCACAGCATTCATGTCACAAAGTACAAAGGAGCACTTGAGCCACCATCTACAACATCAACATCAATGAACAGAATAAGCTCTCTTTTAACCCTGTGACACCTTCTCAAGAGCTGTATGATATTGACATTTTAACAACAAAATTGAAAACATATATCAGCAGTTTCAGCAATCTGCTTTCCTAGAAAATGAGCCAGTCAGACACCATGACATGCAGTTTCATTGCTATGCTGATAATGCTGTGTTGTCTGACAGACATAAGAATTGAATGAATTCAAACTTACTGAGGTCATATTGATAGCATCCCCCGGTGCACTAAAGAAAACAAGGCACAACACATTATTTATCCTGGGTTTTATTACATCCAAGTCAGCTGATGTTTGAAGTGTTAAACTCCACAGTTATATGTAAAAACATTAGTTTTGTTATTATTCTACCTTATTCTACCTAAGTTGCCAGTTTTTGTCTCTCCCTTTCCCCCTTTCTATACTGCATGCTGTTCTTTACCAGTGGGTCTTAACAGCTCACACAAGTCCATAGGGAGATATCATACCCATTCTCCAAAAGTTGCTTTGGTTATTAGACCCTTCTGTATACCATACAAAATGCTCCTTCGTGTCTTTGCATCCTATCAGACTCACTTACTTACTGTAACTAGCCTCCTTCTCCCAGTACAGCCCCAGCATGCAGGCATAGATCCTCTGACACTCACCTGCTTGCTGTCCAGTCCTCCCTCCTCCATAACAAATAGGAGATCTGGCTTTCATTGTCACTGGCCCTAAATGTAGAATTCTCCACCTGTTCAGTTTTGTGACTGCACCTCTCTCCAACATTGTAAAACTCAAGTAAACTACCACCTTTCACCTTACATTAGTTCCATTGTTCAGAAGTTTTACATCATATTTTTCTATACATATATGCATATTTCCCCATTTACTCTCATTTATATTCCTGTTTGTTTGCCTTTATTACTGACTACTCACACATTATACTGCTATACTGCTTATCCTGTACAGGGTTACTAGAAGCCTGGAGCCTATCCCAGGAGACTCAGTACACAAGATCACACACACTTACTCACAAACTCCTGGAAACGTGGAAATGTCAATTAAACTCTGCATGTTGGACTGTGGAGGAAAACGGAGGAAACTGAGACCTGCACACAGACCCAGGCTCCTAGAGATACTACTATAAGAAAACAAGTAAGTAAGTAGGTGCCACTACACGGTGGTGTAGTGGTTAGCACTGTCGCGTTGCACCTCCAGGGTCCGGGTTTGATTCCCGGCCAGGCTCGATTCCCGTCTCTGTGTGCATGTTGTGTGCTTGGTGGGTTTCCTCTGGATACTCCGGTTTCCTACCACAGTCCAAAGACATGTAGGTTAGGTTAATTGGTGTTCTCAAATTGCCCACAGTGTGTGAATGTGTGTGTGCCCTGCGATGGATTGGCACCCTGTCCAGGGTGTAACCTTGTGCCCTAAGTCTCCTGGGTCCTCGCGACCCTGAATACAGGATTAAGTAATGACAGCGAGTGAGTGAGAAAGATTGTCAGCATGAACACAAAGAGGATAGAACTACAAATCTCAGAAAGTGTTTCACAAGAATAAGTTTAGATGCAAAATACACATTAAGTAAGTAAAAAGTTCATAAAGAAACAGACTTGGGTGACAAACTTTTATATTTTTAATAGTTGTAATTATGATTAGATTATCTTTCCATGTAGAAATAGATTTAAAACAAGTTAATACGTACTGTGTACGTACTGTGAATTATCCATGTGACCATTAGATGGCAGCATTGTCCTGTGAAGTGAACCCTTCTTTCCTGGTGGAGCCAAGTACCAGCCAGATAGATGTCATGTATAATCTCTCAACTGATAATTTTCTAGTTATATTTACTTCATGGATTGTATGGGAATACTATGTACTTGTAAATTGCTCTAGCTAAAATGTTATAACAGTGTCATTTGACAGTGTTAAAAAGGAACACTCATATACAGTATATGAATTAAAGAAGAGATTAGTTGCGAATAGTGTAAATACAAGAACCAGACAGGATGCAATCAGGCAAAGCACCGAAAAGATGATGAGGAACTATTGGCTGCTGGTGGTAAGCAATATTCACAGCAAACTGAGAAAAATAAACAGAACAGGATGTGTAGAGAAACGCAAGGGATTTTTTTTTGAGTGCCTGCAGTGGCCATAGAATTTAAAAAAGTTGCTGTTATGATTATTCACAGCTGAGAGGAGAGATGGATGGAGAAGCTGAGTCTAGCTGAGCTGAACTAAAAACATTGACACCAAACTTGTGTTTCCTTTAAAACTTCAAAATTTTACTTCAACCATAATGCTGGCAGGTACACAAAGCTAAACACAGGATTGTTTTTGATCTGCGTTGTGATTACTGTATTTTACAAAAGTTGCCATTTATACATATCTGAAGCAGTGAGGTTAATGCAGAATGACCAAAATAACAATAAAATCAGATCATACAAATATTGTTTTTATAAAATTTGATAATGTAAGTAATTAATTGCTGTATAGATGTGATTGAGTTTTATTTATTTTAAGTTAAAACAACAACACTAACAACAACAATAATAATAATATTGGTATTTGTTTAAGGTGGAGTTGGATTAGTTCACTGTAAAATCCTTATTAAAAGTATAATTTTATTACATGCTTTTGTTTTTGTTTTTGTTCAACAGACTACATCAATTAGATTGCATGGAACAAATTTATAGTTTTTCATCAGTATTTTTGCTGTTTGAATTTCAAACATTAGATGTTATCATATATATCTTATGTTCAGTTTTCTTGCAACAATAACCAAGAAAACCCTTTAATGAGTTCAATTTGAAAACACATTACAACACATTTCCTTTGTACACTTAATTTAAAGTTAGAGCTGAACTATTAACAAAACCTTTACATTTATTAATAAAAAGATTTTCTTCTCTTCTCAAGCAAAGCAGACCAAATATTTAAAGAGCACCTTGAAATAGCATTAGGTTAGCATAACCTTAAGAAGCTTTATTAAAGCTAGAGTTATGTCAGTGACACCACCAGGTCTGGCTCAGATTCCTCTCACCCCTATCAATAGATGACATATTTAGGGGTGAACGGACAACTTCAACATTATTAACCTTGGTCCTGAATGAGTAAATTGCCCAGAAATTCCATCAGGTGAGTCTGTGTGTCCTATTCATGTCATGTTCTAAAACACAATAACATCAGTATTTATCATTGTGATGAAGACGTATTGACTTCATAATCCCTGACACTGCTACAAACAAAAACACACACACATTTACTAGCTCACAAACACTGAGATAATACAGACATACACACATTCACACAACTGCATCTTTATTCCTGTGTGTGAAGGGGAAATGATGGTTGGTGAGCCAGAAACACACTCAGGGACAGAGACAGAAAGAGGCCAAAACGAAAATAAAAACCTTGAAACGGGATTGAATAAAAGAAAGAGAGAGCGAGACAGAGTCACAGATAGAAAGAATAGGTGAGAAGGGGCCTTTGCGAGGGATTGCCATCTTGTCACTTTCTCTGCATCTAATGGAGATGATTGATTTTCCCGCTTACTCTTGTTGAAGCAAACAGCCAGTGTCAATAACAACATGGTATCAGACGCATGGGCTCTCTCGCCAGGAGAGAGGTGGACCGGGAGACACAAAGCTCGTTAGGAGAAGGAAATGCCTAATGGAGTCTGCTAGTATTGGACTGGTGTGTATGAGTCCTTGAGGATAATTATTAAACCAGAGATTCCGCACATTGCTTTTGCAAGCCGAAGAGGTCATGCAAGTATTAGGCTCTTCTACTGCGTGGAATTCTCACCTGCTTCTTAATTTTAAACTCATCATCATAGGCAAACATTTCAGCAGAGCAGCAGGGAAAAGACCTAGAGGAAAATCTTTAAGAGTACTGCCATGAACTGGAGTGTGTTTCATTCATTTCTGTGTAATAATAATCCATGATTGGTGTAGCCTCTGTTCTCTGCATGAGAGGCACTGAGAAAGGCGGAAATTACCATGTTTCTGAAATGTGGCTGAGCACAGAAAAGGATCTCTGTAATTGAATACTTTCACCAGACAGATTTCCCATTTTCCAATTTCCTGCCAAGCATGCTGGTAATTTTGCCATTTCATCCACGATTCTGTTATTCCAGAAATCCACACATCCTGAGACGTAGTGCGATTCTCGGGAGGTAATTGGACAGTACAGGTGCAAGGATTCATTTACATTCAGAATTTCTGCATAGCTGCACCACTCAGACTGGCTACACATATTGCATCAGAGGCACACGGAAACTAATACATATGTGCTACAAATTGTGTAAAAAGGGGTAATTTCATTAATGTAAAGATAATTAAAATGAATTGCTTAATAAAATGCTTAATGCTTAATAACCACAAAGGAGCACACACAAACAGAAAGAGAGTGCGATAGAGAGAGAGACTATCCAGACAGGTCTATGTGATGAATAATACATTACTAATTTAAGCTGTCATGGAATGTCTCATCATGAGAGGGATGCCTGAATTATAGCAGCTTCATTCCCTCTACAGATATCAGGTTTTCATGATCTCATGTTTGTGAGCCCATTTTACCTGTTTAAGAACATTTTGGAAGATCTTTGTGCTACGTGTATTCAATAAGGAAACAGAGAAATTGTAGTCTTTTCCATAAAAGACTGAAACTAGAAGGTATAATAGTAGTAACTTGTATGTAAGAGGCTGTTAATTTATTTGACCACTGCCTGGACTATCATATATTTGTTTACTACTTGAAAATATTCATATGAGGACCACTATCGTATTCATTATCGTATTCATTCATTTATTCACTGTCCAGCATGCATTGATTAGGTTCAATAGTTATCTGGTGCTAATAAGCAGAAACAGTGAGGAGCAACTACAAGACACACAGCATTAGAGTTGGGGTCTTAGCAAAATATCAATCAAATATTGTGAATATTAACATAGATTGTACTTATTTCGTAAATGAAGAACCATAGATTTCATATCTCTGTTTTCTAATCTACCATTTCTAAATGTATTGAGGCTACTCCAGTCTTTGTCAGGATGAAGTCTGTTTTTCCTTGCCTGTGTTATTAGAAAACAATAAGAGATTGATAAATCCAGTCACATACATAGGCACACGCATACATATTTCATTTCATTCTCTTACCTCACCCATCCTTTGCTTGTTTCTAAAATCACTACACAACCACAAGCAATCTGCTAAATGCAGTCAACTTATGTGTTTATCTATATAACTTACATGTATACAGAATGTAACAGACAAATAACTCAACAGAGGGAACAGAATCCATAATTCACTACATGTAAAACATATGTTATGTTATGTTATGTTATGCTATGCTATGCTATGCTAAGTGTCCTGTATTCTTTAATTGATACTTTTTTCCAGTATGGGTTATTGTACCTCTCCAGTTGAAATTAAAATACATTTAAAGGACATTTAAAATATTTATTTGCATGCCACATCTGGATTTTGGCCAGAATTAAAGTTTTAATACTGCCTTTGAGTTGAAAAGATGACTTGTGTTGTCAAAAGACGTCTAATTTGATACTGACCAATGACATATTAAGGTCTGACTTGTAATGGACTATTAACAGCATCCTTTTATGGACTGATTCACATGAGGTCATACTGGTGCTGTAATCGACTTATATCATAGTTGTTACTTAAATAATGAAGCTAAACTAATATGATTAATCTCCTATTTATATTTTCATCTGTCCTTTGTCATAAATGATTATTATCATAACCATGCAATATGTCACCTGATATATTCAGTTGTACTCTGCTTTATTTCCCAACCAGAAAAGATGTTCATACTAGGATGTTTTTTTTTTTTTTATCATTTATTGTATGTAGAATTCTAAACAATATTGTCCAAATCATGCACTGTATGACTTAATTTGATCCTCCACCCTCCACCCAAAAGCTCAAGACAACTCACTGCTGGAACCCCTGGGGAGCAGGCATGTTGAAATACCCATCCAGACTTGCTAAAGTGCGCGCACACACACACACACACACACACACACACACTGTTACCAAGCAGTAACCAAACAGCTCATACACCCACCCACCCACACATCCATTCACATACACACACACACACACACACACACATACGCACGCACAAAACACAACACACGCACAACACACACAAAGGCCATCTTTGTTCACCCTGCTGTGCTATGTGTCTTTTGAGATGGGCTGAAACTGCTCGTTAAAGTCTGTGACATCCATTGGGGAGATCGACCCCCTACTGATCATGGTTTACAGCTTTTTTTCTCCCGCGGAAAAGCAGAGCACAATCTGCCTTGTAAGAAAAAGGGCTAAGAATTCCTCAGAGAACGAGATGACTTTTTGAATGAGAGAGCTTTATTAACAGTCAGGTTTTGGGCAGACCTCCCTTTTGTAAGTTGACAGTTGCAGTGGTCTTTCTCAAGACGAGCACGATCAGCAGATTTTCTCATTACTATCGTCCATCAGAGCAGTGACTAAGACTGAGAACCCCAGCACTGTCCCATTCCCATGCCTGTACTGCCATTCAATCAATGAATCAATCACTAAGTCAAACTGTTAACCAACACGATCATACAGGGGTGAGTGCCTCGTTAGGCATCTGGCCAGATTGTTATCAAAATCAATGAGGAAGGCTGTTGACCAA
Source organism: Clarias laeviceps (assembly GCA_030014305.1). NCBI lineage: Eukaryota > Metazoa > Chordata > Actinopteri > Siluriformes > Clariidae > Clarias > Clarias laeviceps. Next base: position 12,408,757 of record JAQMYJ010000036.1, on the reverse strand, counting down.
TGCTGATTAACTCAACAATCAACAGCTAATGAGAAACACAAAGATTGCTTCTTACATTGATTTCTATTCACCCTCTAAAAAAGCAGATTAACCTTCATAAAGAAATCTGTCTGCATTTCTTTAAACCCCTTGAGCTATGCCCATATGATCTGATGCCTATGACCGAAATGTTTCTCTTTTTAATGTATAAGGAAGGATAAGCAGGAGCAAAACTTTATGATTAAAACTTGTGATTGTGGGGTCGACTTCAGTTTGGTTGGGAGGGGTGGCAACATGACACTGACATGTAATCGATGTTCAAGGTCTTTCTCTACTGTCATCAGAGTACTGTATATTTCCTAAAGGCAAAAAGTGCTCTTATGCAGCACTCTCAGCTAGTCACTGGAGCACAGCGCTTTTGTCAAGAAGAGATGAGTTCAAATGAGGAAAAGGATGCGGTTAGGCGAAAGTCTGATCTCAGCTATCGCTGATAGTCTATCAGAAAGAACTGAAGCAGAAGGAGGAAAGAGAAAGGTAAGGAGGGAGAAGTGGGAGGGAGGGAGGGAGGGAGGTAGATGTAAAGCAGGTGTCTCTGGGGAGACTCAGAGCCCAAGGCACATGTACCTGGCTGACCACACCTTACTTGCTTCCTCCCCTCTGTCCTCTGTACAGTCACCGGATCCAACATGAAAGATTGCTCCTTGTCCTTAACAAGCAGGAAGAAAGAAAACACTTCCAAAGCTTCCAGAGAGGACAGCTGTGGGTTAGGAGAAAAGTGAGGCAGAGTAACAAACAGCCTGCTCTTACATTCACACAGGTATCATTAGGAAAAAGATACATTTACACACACATGTGGATCCATTGCAAGGGATTACAGCTGTTTATAAGCACAGTGCTTTGTAATCATCTATGAATGTAAATTTAAGCATACTTTATTTTATCTGCCAAGAAAGACATCGGGTATATAAATTGTGAAGTTGGAAATTCTGTCTTGGTTCAACAGAGAGTGTTTGGTGCACCTACAATTAAATGGGTCTGAATTTTCTTTATGCTGTTATCTAATATAGTTCATATTACTTGAATGACTTTCTGATTAAAGAATAATATATTTAATTAAGTATAACATAGATAAAGTATGAACAATATAACAATAACATTGAGAAAAATTTTAACTCTGGTTTCTGCTACATTCAAATATTCAATATCTTTATAACTTCAGAGGAAGAGTGCATGGCTGTTGGCTCTCTGCTGAGTGCAGGATTATTATACGATTAATGTTGTTATTTCCACTGAGAGCACATAATCAGTTTATTCATGCTCTGTTCCCTTTAGACAATAGGGGGGAGTTAAAACTACTGACATAGAAACTAAGCAAGAATCCTTTCTGAATTATTATTTGTAAACTTGTTAAAGTGTGAGCGAGTGTCAGAGCCTTCTGGTGTGCAGGTAGGTGGGTTTACGCTAAAGCAGCAAAAGGAGAGTGGCAGCTCAGTTTTCCAGATGGTTCCTCTGGAGGCAGATTATCTGCACCATCGCAGCAAGCTGAACTTGAGACTGTTGAAGTGTGTTTCGGGGGGCTGTAAATACTGTGGGCACTTTGGTGCCACACTGATGCTCCCACCCTGCGGCCTGTAAGTGATCCCTGCCTGGACTGTCTTAGCTATGAGGTAGACTTTCCGCCCCCTACACAAGCCTGGTCATGGGATAGGTCTGTTGCCTCCAACCTCATCCAACTTCTCCATCCCACCACAGGATTGGCTTACTTACTAAGTGACATGGCTCACGTGCTTCCAAGCTAAGTAAGCCACTGGGAAGCTTGGGCAGGTAAAACTGGTGTGCACAGAAGTGTGTTTAAATATGTGTATGGATAACGATATGGCAAAAAAAAAAATCTGATAGCTCACTCATGGTTTGGGAGGTGCACAATAGAAAAGGAGAAATTGAACAGGTTTAAAAGATGTTCTTGTTTTTTTTAAGAATGCATTTTAGTACCCTTATAAATGAATAACAAGCTTGTTGATTTGCAGTCTTGGATGCCTTATCTGACTCCCTGGAGTTCAATAATTACACAGCGTATACGGTTACAGCGGCCATGTTTGATATGAGTTTATCTGAGCTGTCTGTCAGGCAATTAAGGTCAGCGTTCAGCATTCTCCCTACAGCACAGTCACAGCCCCAGCAAGCAAGGGAGCGGATCAAAACCAACACAGATCAAATTAGGTCACTCAGTCTCAGTTTCCACCTCCAGCCCCCTCCCCACCATGACAACACACAATGCCTCTGATGAACCTTTTCCTAAATGACTCTTCACCCTGTCTGACCTTTACATTTAGCACACATATTGCCTGGTCAGTCCTGAAAAAATAAAAACCAAGTCTAAGGGTAATTACAATAATCTTCATTATTTCACAGAGGGCTTTGCGCTTTTTTCAAGACATTTCCTTCACTGTGATCAGCCAACTGATTACTCAGGCAAATGGTTATGTAAAGTATATTGTTTAAGCTGTAACCAGTATTAGTGATTTTCTCAGATGATTAAAACTTGTCCATTGCATTGAATGAAGCTGCGACACCTAGGTGTGGAAGAAATATGCAGTAAAAATGACTAAAACATTTTACTTTATCTTGGGAGGAGCGTGCATCGGGCAGGTCAGAGCTGTAAACAACTGAGCATTTAGACAATGAAGACTAACATGAGAAGAAGATTCACTCCATGGATAGCCATAGCATGGCCGGTTTCACTGTGTAAGGACTTACACCTGATACTTTGTAAACATACCGCTTTGTGTGCATGTGTGCGTAGCTCATGTGTGATACGTGACATGTTATACTGAACCACAGATTAACAGTTTGACACTGTAATAGCATGGTTATACAGTCATCCTTTTTTAAACAAGTGTGTTCTTCCTTCTCATTCATTCGCTTTTGTTTTTTTAGCCACTACTGCTGAAATGGTAAAGTTATAAGCTAAATTTCCAAAATAAAGTTTTAACATTGTGAATATATGCAAAGAATGCATGTGAAAAAGATAAATTTTTACTTGGAAGTTAAAAAGGAACCTTTAATGAGGAACTTTTAATGGTATATTAAGTGTATAGCTACATTTTGTATAGAATGAAATCAGGAAAGATATACAATGATTTTTTTTTTTATAAATAATTGAAACATTCAAAAAGTTTTAGTTTCCTAAAAAGAAAACTTTAAAGGTTCTTTCTGCATTGTACTATGTACTTTGTATTTTAAGCCTACTCGTTTACCTAAATACTATTTTTTTGCAATCAATCAGCTATTCAATTTCCTCTTGTTCTGTTATTCACTCAAGTAACTTACTATCAGGTTCTTTACTCACCTGTGGCTAGATTCTCCTGCATTCAGATTGGTTTATAACATAGCAATGTATGTGAACAATAACACACAATATATGCGTGTAGCCGAGCAACTATTTGGTACAAATCATAAGTCTCCACAATATGACTACCTTTGCCTGAGACCCAAAGACTTGAATGAAGACTTGACAGCCATGATCTCATTCTCCCCTTTATTGTAATTTCACAGATCTAGAACTTTGTGTTGAACTCAAAGGAATTAGGCAGGAAGAGATTAGCCTAAAGCGGAGGATGAACAATCACACCCTTCCACTTCCACACATTTAGAGTTCTGAGAAAATCTACAACCTGAATTATAATTTATTAAATAGGGGAGCATGCAGGGAGCATGTTGAAAGCAAAGTTAATATTCGGAAAATAATAGACTTAAAAGCAAATGTCACCTCATGGGCCATGAGCACATGGTGTGAAGCTTAAATGAGGCTTGATTGCACAAGGCAGTTTGCATCTCAGCATAGTGCTCAATTAAGCCGAGCGATTAGCACTGCCTCTGACTTGTCCAGTTCTATGTCATGTCATAAGTCTTGGAGTGTGGCCTCATAGCAGGAGTCTGATTTGACCAAAGACCTGGGCAGCAGCTTATATTACTAATGAGGCCTTCCACATTCAGTGCTCCACATATATGACTAATGGGGCCTTCGATATTCAGTAAGACCTTAGACCTGCAGGCAACTACTGAGAGCTGCAATGAACACAAGCTATCAACAGCGCAACTCAGACCACTTTACGCCATTTACTCCACATGAGTCTTTCCTGCTTCGCTTTTAAATATAACTTAAAAGGACATTCCTTAATGAGAGTCCATACCTGGAAGCACCATGTCATCTGAATGAATACTGGTGTAAGTATTGTGATTCTAATTAGGAGATCTGGTTTCTGGGACCAGTTTTCAAGCAGGTTAAATTTTGGGCATAATACTTCTATAACAGTCACAATTATAAGACCAGTAGACCTTTCTTTGTTTTTCAACATAGATAACAAGCTATTATATTGAAGTTCTGAGATCATAGGTGTTGATCCTTAATTTTTATTTTACCATATCATGACATTTACTTAATGTCACATGTGCTCTTATTTCCAACAGGCACTCCGGCATTAACAGAAGTCAATAAATTCTACAGTAGCTGCACATGCAAAAACCAGTGCTACACATCTTTCCTTTTTCATACTACGGTGTGTGTGTGTGTGTGTGTGGGTGTGTGTGTGTGTGTGTGTGTGTATGTGTGTGTGTGTGTGTGTGTGCGTGTGTGTGTGTGAAGCTTGTGTGAAATGTCTCTGAATGTGTGTGCACATTGCTGAGAGTGAAGCAGTGTGCACTGCATCTCCTTCAAACGTCTTCCCAGTCAATGGCAAAAACAAAGGTCAGGACTTTGGAAATGTCACTCAGTCTTTGGCTTGGCACTTAGAGGGCCAAGGGAACCTGGGGGGGGGTTTGGCCTGGCTGCAGGTTCCGGGGGGACGGAATATTGTGTTGCGCAGTGGCTGCTGCTTCCTCTTCCCCTGGTGGCTGGGGGCAGGCAGTGAGGCGCAGTGGGGGCTCATTGTTCCGCTGCCTTTTCCATCAGCTGCCAGAAGGGTAGGGGGCCTGACTAAATGGGCACTCTAAAATAGAGCACAGCCGGGAGGGAGCCCTCCCAAGTATATAAAGTACACCTAGAAAGTGTGGAGATAAATTTTCAGCCCTGGTATTTAACCATACATATGACACATATATAGCATTTGAAGCAATCGTGTTTTATTCCAGTTTCACACATATGCTACTGACTCCAAAAGACCACTTTAAAAATGCTGCATATTATCATGCATGGTGTAGTTTGTGCCCATTTTTTATCTTAATATACTAATGGTAAATTGAAAAAAAATGTAAGCAAATATTTCATTAGCAGATAACAAACTATTATCTAAACTGTACTATTATCTAATAAACTGAGTTCTTAACGTTAACCTAGAGCCATGTTAGCAGTGATGTATATATGGACTTACATTTTATAGTAAATCTAATATAGTAAATCTAGCATAAATACAAACATAGCAGGGTTTTAACAAATTTAAATACACAATAAGGAATTTCTGCAGTATCTGTTAGTTTTAAAGGTGTTTAGTTTGATATCATAGTCGACTTAGTATTATGGGAAAATATTCAGAGTATTTGTTAGATAATACACATCTAGCAAATTTTTCTATTTTTCCGTTTCTTCTATGTTATTCTAATGTTATTCATGTTATTATTTTAAGTTGCACAGCTTCATTTTTCTTTTTATGAAACAGTGAGAGCACAATATATTTAAAATGAAGGTAATGCTATGCAGCACAAGGTAATGATAGACTAAGTAGGTCGCTACATGTTCACTCATATTTTTAATAGATAACTAATAGATATCTATCTTGTTTTTTGTGTGTTTTTCCTTTAATATTCAGGACTTCCACTATTGTGCTAATTTTGCTAAATGTATACAATTTTGTCTTATTTGTTTTGTTATGTTGTATTTGTTTTATGTGAACTAAAATGAAATGAATACTGAGAAGGTGCGGACTGATTGCTGATCAGATGATTATTTCAGGACAAGTAGCTGAAACAGAGCCATGTTTGTAGCTGGCCTGTGGGTGATGAAGGCAAGAAGGGGAAAAGGAGGAGCTATGGCCCTGAGCACACCTGAGCTTGCATTACCTGCCGTCTCTCAAGCAACATACTGAGAGCGTGGAAACCTGAGTGCAGTCATGGGAGGAAATCTGGCTGTCTGTCAAGTGCCTTTGTTTGTGGTTCTACGAACAGGTCAGATTGGGTTTCCCTGCACATGAAACAGAGCACCTAACCACAGACACAGCAGAGCAGCAAACACAGCGCCTACAGTATCTGTCAATATATGTCAATAACAATAACCACAATAAGAGCTGTTCACAGAAAAAACAATGACTGTTTATTCAAATACAAAACAATATTGCCTACAGATTTTTTTTCGTCCCATCAAGAAACACTAGAAACTGGCAGTCACATATATATTTTTATTTTTAATAAAACAAAGAAAAAAGAAAAATTATATTTTCAAATCCCGGCCAAGCCAAGGTAAACCTAAAACCCTACGACAATTTTTTTCTACAACTAACTTTTTCTTTCAGAAAAGAAAACCATCATATTCCCCATTTTTAAAGAAAACATTTAGAAGACAAATGTCCAAAATGAATACTATCATAACATCAATAAGCTAACGTAGTCATTTCAATTTACAGTACATCTTCATTCAGGACGACAACAATAACTACAATGGTAAATTTATAAGCAAGCTCTGGCAGAAAAAAATTGAGCATAGCAGAAAGTGGTAAAAAATGTAAAACATCTTAAAAAAAACTGTGTAAATCCATAGAAAGATTTTTACAGATTTCGATCGCATCACATATAAACACTTTGATAATTGATCATATTTTAACTTAAATTCAATAATATACTTTGCAAAAGATCATGGAGGGGTCAAACTCAGGGGGTATATTCTTTTGGATCACTGTAAATTAAGACAAAACAAAAGCTAGGTAGACTCTTCCTACAAGTCACTCAGGTATATTTTTTAATTAACACTTTAATATTTAGTGTGAAATGAAAGTATCAAGAGCATTCCCTTGATATGTCTGAGTGAATTGATCATTTATCGTTGTGGGCCTTAACCGCATCTTAGCTTTTTACTGTTCTAATGAAAATGTGCCAGAAAATCTTAGTGATTATTAGGGAACAACATTAAAGATATTTCCTGGATTTTTTTTTTTATCAAAAAAGTGGGTTGTTGAAAACGCTTGGATGGGGGAGTTTGGAACATCCTGCATGTGTACACTTAAATAAACAGTTCAAGATAAAGAGGAGAGTGTGGGTTTATATCTGATGTAATAGGCAGAAATGTTTAAAAGCTGCTGCCACATGTGAGGAAAAACTCATTGGCATATATTTGCACCTTTTCCCATCTCTCACTCTCCGAGGTCTTGTTTATACAACTTGTTATTGTGGTTTGCCTTCTTCTTTCCTTTTTCTTTTCCTTCTTCCTTCTCCTCTTTGTCTTTTTCTTGCTTGAGGGAAATCTACAAGACTGCCAGCAACAGTTAATCCCCTTCCAAAGCACCTTAACTATGCTGGGAATTCTGTGGATGCTAAAGAAAACAACAGGAACAGCCATGCACTTAACACTGGCTTACTCTGGCAGGGGTGTCTCTGTCTTCAAACACTGTGCCTTTTTAATAAGTAGTTCAAAACAATCTGCTGTTGTGTGATAACTGTGTGTCTCTTGAGAGAGTGGGGAGAGGGGCCATGCTGAGTTCAACAGCAGCACCTCTATAATCCCATTACAGCAGTTCACCTGAGATTACACAGCCTTGAGTGGAAACAAGACCTTACCTTACAGTCTGCATAGAAAACACAATGACACTCAAAAATTACATAACTACTTTCATGATCAAATACTGCCTATCTTTTGATGATAGTAATTTTGCAAATAAAAAGATAGCGTGTAGGAGAGCCCTCTTATATTTAAAGGTAATCTCTCCTCTTTTTCCTATTGTATTAGGATGATACTGTTCAGAGACATTTAGCAGACATCCTCGTGGTGACACTTTCCAGAAACACAAAATGAACCACTCTTTTTTTATTACATTAATTCTTTACTCACAGGAGCCATTTATGCTACTTCAATATGATGGTGGAAAACAACAATAAAATAATGTCTTAAATCCCGGTGTAAATAATATGCAAATAAATTTGTTAGTTCTGGGATTCAGCATTGACTTTTAAATAATTACCCTAGCCTTAAGCAACAGTCTCTTCGGATAAAGAAATATAGAAGTGCAGTACAAATATACTGTATGTTCATAATTAATTCATCAAAAGATTAGTGTAGATTTTCAGTTTGAGCTGAGTGTTATTTAATTCAGCTTTATCCGTACTCAGAAAATTGCCACCTTGAATCTTTACAAACATTCTCAATGGCTTTAGATACTTGAATTACACATCTTTACCTAGAGATAGAAGAGACTTTGTAAACTACATAAAAAAATCCCTGAACAATATAAAAACAAGGTCTCAGCAGTAGTTCTGGCAATCAGCAAAATCAATCAAATAAGAAAATGATCTTTTTTTATAATGTGATTACATATTCCTTAAGAGCACCAGCTTTATATTTATTATTCCGTTCATACACTTCTTATGTTATTCTTCTTAAAGAATGCAAGACACATCTTCCCTCAAAAATATAACGATTAGTCAAGACAGTTATTTTGAAATCAATAAGTTGTCATTAGCACACCTAAATGTAGATTGAGTTCTTGAAAAGGATGGTGAGCTCAGGTGGAGTTTCAATGCACTGTTCATTATGCCTGAATGGTGACCTTCAGGAGTGCACATCTCTGTAATCATCCTTCACTCTCCGTCTCTCTTGCTAAATGCTAACTGGATCTTTTCAAAGCAGCCACTGAAAGGCAAAATTGTACTATTGAAGAAGTTTATTAGAAATTGATTTACTCCTTTCAAGTAATGTAGCAGACAGAAGACTTCAAAAACTTCCATGGACATGAGACAATCTCAGCTCAGCTGTATTCATGCTCATGGACATGCTTAAAGATGGAGACACCTTTGGAAACCAATGAAGGGGAAACCAGGGTCAGTAGACTGAGCAATGGAAAAGGTGTATTAGTGATGCCTTAGTGACACACACGCTCATGGGTAAATATGTTTTCAATCTGGCGTTAATAGGGTTCGTATAAGTGATGAAATAGTAGGGCAATATAACCCCTGTGTGTTACAACAGGATAGCATAGTCTAATTTTTGTATAATCTCATCAGTGCCACATTGTTTCTGTCTCTTGGAGATAGCAAAATATGCTGAGGACAGTTCCAACATTTATCAAATTTATCATATTGAAAAAATTTATAGCACTTTATTAATGTTAATATAGGCATAATTTACATTTTCCCTTTAGAAATAAAGATAATCTAAACCTCTACTTACATTATGTTGTAAACTCGACAGAAAAACTAACGTGACACATGGAACAGCAAAACTGCAAATTAATTTGGTTGCAAGAAGTGGAGAGAACAATTCTTTAAACACTTTTTCACATACCCATGAAAACAAGTGTATGAATGTCAGCCCAGTTCCACTGCCCAACTCTAAAGCTATTTTCGTGTTTCAAAATGTACAGATTATTAGTCACATAAAACATTTATATTTTTCATTTTAACCTCTATTATATTGTAGGCCATATTTTTCTTGATAACTTTGGCATATAGTCTAAATATAAGATTGTGTTGGTCATAATGATCCATCACTAAGGAAATTCTTAAAAGAAACTTGGCTTCCAATGGCTTTATTTGTAAAACATTTTTCATCAATAAATATTTGTCAGTTGTGATATTGATGCTTATTCTTCTTTTTCTGCATATCACTACTGACCTGTCAAAATGCTATACATTTATTTTCATCTGGCAGATGCATTTATCAATAGATGCTAACAAATAAGGCAAAATTCAGTATCATATTAAACAATTCTGAAGAACTAATACCCAATGAACACAGGCAAGTGCAAGATATTTCAAGACAGAACAAAATCAGCAACAATTACATATGGCAGTTCATATAGCTGCAAGCATTAGCTACAGTTAAAATTTTTCCAAAGAAAATGTGGGTAATAGAAATGGGCTTAACTGTAAAAAATGCAGATAATCTGTTTGTCTAGTTTGCATATACAATTCACTCATTTCCATATGGGTGACATTTTCCCCCTTTACTTGTAAATTCTTTCCAGCATTGTTATATGTCACCTTAGGGGTGAGGTGAATTGTATCTCTAATTGTGAGTGATGATTCTTTACATGTAATTGACTAACTGTATTAGCGATGTAAACTGCATTTGTAGCAGATGTTTTGTTTGGTCTAATTGGTGTTTTTTTAAGAAAGCAAAAGGACACACACACACACACAGTGTGTGTCTTACGAAGTGCTGAGTCTTCATGTGTTTCCTGCAGGTGGTAAGGACGCTGTAGAGTAAAGAGTTGAAAAGTTTTCTTTTAATATGTTTTTTAACTACAAGTAAAACAGTGTTTGGTCCCACACTTAGTGCCATGTTGCTGGAATTACCAGGTGGTGTTCACTTACAGACTGTAGTGACTTCATGTTGAATGAAGTTTACTTTGTCATTGCATAAGCAACTTGACCTTAAGCTGGAGATTGAGAGACCAAGACGAACTATGTAGCATATTATGACAGATTCTGTCTGACTACTGTCTGGAGGACTGGCACCTTTCTGTGAAGGGATTGTGAAGGCAAGCTGGCCATCAAATCTTATCCCAGGGTTCTAAGATAAATTTGTGTTTGAAAAATCTTCTTAAAAACTGACAGCAGACTTATTAAATAAATAAGTGCTCGAATTGTCAATAAGACAGCATTCAAGAAGAACACTGTTAAAGGTAAGAACCTTAGTTATCTGAAAAGAAAATTCCCTGAAGAACCTTTTTGGTCATTTAGTATGTGAAGGATGATAACTGAATACATCACAGACACCAACAATTCTGTCTAAAACATATTTGGTATATAAAGACTAGCATCTCTTTCTCTTTAGCTTTCAGTGAGATAAATTTCTGCTCTCCATTACTAACCTGATAGGTGCAAATCATGTCAATTAGCTTTCTAAAGGCCTGTGTTTGCAGATCACACACTGTAAGTGAGGTCAAAGGTCAGCATTGGTGAGAGCTATCAGTGACACCCAGAGGAAAAAAGCTGGCTGTTTCTATCATCACCTCCTGACCTCTCATTTACCTAATCTCTACAGACAATAATCACATATCACAAGGATAGCACCAGGCCAATGTTTGCAGGCATATGTGAGACAGATTTAAGACTGTGTTACATTATTGAATTGTGTTTATATTTGGTGTGCATAAGAAGTATGAAGTGCAGTATATAGTTTCTAAAGAGGCCAGCAGGATAAGCCTTTCTGTAATCGATGTTATTTGTTCGTTGTGTGCCTCTGTACGGATTGGCAGTTGCTCTTTGACCCTAAAGAGAAATACTGCCCCATTAGCAGTTCAGGCACCAGAAGAGCAAAACAGGTCTAAACGATATCACACTATCACATCTATCTGTCACATCTATCTATGGTGACTCTTGCTGACACCAACATTACTCCTCTCCTTTCTTGTCCTCTGCACATCAGCAATACTGGATCAATGAGCTAAAGTTGAAAAAAAAAAAAGTCCACAGAAATAGTGTCAGTATTATTGAGGCAGAATATGTAACATTTACTTTTACACAAAAAAAGGCAAAATAAAGCTAAAACATACTATATGTGTCTATAGAATTGGGAGCATTTGTTTCATGGAATGGCAGGCAGAATTTAGGAAACGCCAAGGCTATTTACATCAATAGTATGATAACAATTCCCGTACTACAGAAGAATAATAACTGTTATACACACTATTAACCTGATTTGTATTATTCCATTTAGTCTTGTCCACATAGTGACAGATAGACACTGTCATTCTCAGACATTTTTGTTAAAACTTTGTTCATAAAAAGGCCTCATTAAGTAAAACCTGATAGACTCTCACTCATTTTAATGACATCATATAACTTTAATGTATTTAAATTGTATTTTGAAACATTTTTGACATTGATGTTTCAACATTGCAGGCACGTACTGAAATAAACAATCTAAAGGTCTGAATGTATTATAATTTAAGCTTGAAAGCTTAAATTATAAGCTTTTCATAAAAGCTTTTCATAATAAACAGTATTTCAGAAGTATAACTCAATCCTATCTTAAATGTTCATAGCAAGAGTTGGAAGTAACAGTTAAAATCTAATGTAATCTTATCAAATATAATATAATATAATGCAATAGAATTGTATTTAATATTTTGCATTTTCATAACAAGTGCAGCATGACCCAGCTATTTTAGGCTCAATTTAAATGTTGAAATGCCTACCGCTTTTTAAATATCTGCTACTTAGTAATATTCACCATCATAAAACCGTTGCCATATTTTTTACTACATGTAAGACTCCTATGTTAAACTGCATTATCCTGTCATGACATAATATTATTCCTTAAAAATCTTTAGAATTATTGAAGGAAATTATACATTGAATGGTTTAATTATAAAGAAATCCAAATTGTATATTGCATTGTATATGCAAACAAAGAATAAAGGAAAAACAGTATTTTCTGTCTTGAAGCAAAAACCATTCACCTTGCATTAATGCTATGACTGAGTCATGAATCTACAGACGTGCCCACTTTCTCTGTGAAGTAAAACAATTACACTTGGTGCTAATGGACTAGCCTCCTATAGTCGACACATGCTCCTTCACTTGAACATAGAGACTGTGAGGATGATTACTGGTCTGATTTGCTTCAGAGTAAAGCTGTCTCTCAAAGCGTTTTTGAATCCAAGAGGAAAGTGCCCAGCCGAGCTAACGATTCTTTGTGTATGAGCCCAAGGAGTCCCTCCATACATAAGACCTGAAACAATTATGCAGGAAACTACTTATTACACACAGCATGAGTGTGGCCCTCACTGGGAGTTGGCTACTGCAAACCATATCCTATTCTCTCTCTCTCTCTCTCTCTCTCTCACACACACACACACACATACACACACACACACGCACTTGTTGCTCAACTAATCCCTTGTGTATTTTTCAAATGTCCAAATGTACTTCTAAAATATGTAATACTTGGTAGTATGTACCAAGTACATGATCCACATTCTTCCATAAATAAATGATGTATTCTAAAAAATGTATTACACACACAGTGGGCAAATGCTGCTAACTTACCCTTGGCACACAAATGCATGGAGGGTTAGCCGAGATATTCTCAGTATCAGCTCAAATACCAGCAAATGATTCAAACATTTTTTTGAATTTCTGATTATTATCCGACAAATTTATGAACTAGTAGTGTATACGTCTTTTTAGCATAAAGACTTTTAAAGAAGGGATAGTATAAAGGAAGAAAAAGAGGTATATGAGAGAGAGAGAGAGAGAGAGAGAGAGAGAGAGATGAAGAGCTACAGGAGACAAAATGGGACAAAGATAAGCTGTAAAGTAAGAATACCTAGTTCCTTGAAAACAGGGCATAAAGTACCCTCCCATTACAATGTCATTTCATCCCAGCACAGTCTTTAAGTAATAACTCTCAGTGGGGTGTGCCATTATCACCCCAACCCCTCTGCCCTCCATCCGCCACACTGTCTTTCGAAGCAGGTGCTCCTGTTGTCATCAACTGTCCACGCAGACTCCACTTCCCCTCTGCAAGATCCCTTCTTGCAGTCTATGTGCTTCACTATTCCACCTTCCATCCACTCCTCCTTTTAAGAGAACTCACAAAGATTGACACCACAAAATCAATAATCAATCTATGAACATCAAATTCTTTGTTGTGGTTTCTCTATAACTATCTTGCTCTTTCAGATGTAAAAGCACAACACAATCATACACAAAGTTTATCCCCATCAGAAAATACAGAGGCACACCACAGCAAACAATTCAAAAAAAGATTGTGGACCCCTGCTGAGAAGAAGTTTACCTCATGTGATGGGTCAAACTACCTACAAGGCAAAGCAGTTACAGCTGCCATTTGGACCTTTGATAGATCACACCAATTGCTTATTTTTCTTTTATTTCAAATAAAACTGCATGAATTGGAAAAAATGCCCAACCTATTCTTGCATCATTAAGTAAAGTTATTGGTGTTCAATATTTTAACCATCTACAGAGCATTTCTAATAATGTTTTGACATCTAAAATGGGAGGTGAAAACGTTGTAATGGTAGAACAGGAATTTAAATAAGGTGCCACGTCTATTCCAATAAAACAGTTTATGCAGTACATAAACTCTGTGTCTAATGCACTTTGGCCACCCTAATACGTGTCTTGTGCATTTGATATAGCTACATAGAAAGTGTCCGTTAGGAAACCAAGTTAAAAGGTAAATAAATATCCTACAAAAAATAAATCACATAAGCACTGACACTAAACTCACCCCCAGACGTTTTTCTTTTATTTTATTGTTACCAGTGGTGCTTTGTTTAGACTGCTCTGATTCAAGCTTTGGGACGTGGTGTGTGCTGTGCTGGGACGCGTAGTTTATTGCGGTTGTCATTTCAGAACTAGGACAGCTCCTCAGAAGCGGATGAAATCACATCGCTCGCGTTTGTGACTTGAATTTGTCTTCCTTTAAGACCTGCACACCATGAACTGTTCAGGTTCACATAGCGAGAAACACAGAAAGTAAGTACCGCAGAAGGACGGAGAATGTGTATAAAGAACAGAGGCACTGCAGCTGCTCTGACTTCTGAAAATCTCCGCAAAATCGGGATCAGTATTCGCCATTTAATTCAATTAGCATAGTCGGTCGCGCCTGAATAACGAGCCTGGTCGCTTTTGTCCCCTCATCACCCGAGGACGGTGGGGGTGACAGCACCCAGGTGATGCCAAAGTTACAATAGATTAACGGCATTTCTTTTTTGGTGGAATGCATGAATGCGCATGCACGCACAGAGACCCGGGAAGCAATGAGATCCATGCACAACTGAATTATTATCACAAATTATATATTATTTATAAAGAAAAAGCCGAGCCAATGGTCTACTGGTCTGCAGCTTTTGTATGGAGAGAGAAAAGTATATTCTATAATCCATTTTGCTGTCTTCTGAACATTAGACTCACCAATGACCCTATAAAGCATGTGAATTAAACTCGCCGTATAAATTGGGGTTTTGCGACTTGGTCAAAACATAATCTAAACGCTTACGGACTACATAGGACCCACGTTTGTGCAAAACCGTCGGCCAAACTCTATTACAGAAATTAGGCGTATATCAGACACGGGCTTGCTGGAGCTACAGATATTGTACAGTTCAAGAACAGGAGCTTATTATGATCACAGTTAACATTGTTAATCAAGGAAAATGCAAACAGGGCGTCATGTGTGAGAATTACGTTAGGAAGTTGTGAATGAGAACGTTCAGATGCAGTAAATGAGGGAAGCGGGCAGATGCGGCTGATTATCACTGCCGGCTGTAGTGTTACCGTAATGAGCGAGCAGACCGACTGTTCGGGTGCTGATTAGCGGCCCTTAGGGAGCCTCTGTTTTTCTTGAGTAATTGATAGTTAGACTCCGCTTTAATTAAATAGGCTGCCTGGTCCACTGATGTCATATTTTGCGGAGCTGAGGGAATAACAGAGAATGGATTAAGCAAAGAGACTGCGCTTTTTTATGATTCTGTGTTAAACCCCGTCACTGCAACATAAGTTATTACATCATGAAATAGTTGACTGCAGCTTATGAAATTTACATATGCAATTTTTTCATGTCACAATGATGCATACCACAGCATGCAAAAGAATAGGTTTTAATGAGGACAGAATGGTCTTAAAATGTACATGAACGTCGATAATAAGGGTGTTACTTAGAAGTTCCACTGTGCAATTGGACGGGAGGGCATTTGAAGAGGTGCCGTTTTTTCCTTAGCTTACTCACTCGTTTCCCACCAAATTCCCGGGACACTTTAGCTTTTTGTGTGGTCCCCCCGCCTTGCCCCGCTCTGGAGGGTTGCCCCCTATCTAACGCACACCTGTGTGACTGGCCCGCTTCCTTCACGAACTCGCTGGGGCTTGTAATCAGCTTTGTGAAGCTATTGAGGCCACGGCTCACTGCAAACTTCCCAACCACACAGCGCGCTCGACCACTGAATGGCAGCGCAGCGTGGGGGCGCCTCTCCAATCTCTGGGCCTGCCAAATTCCTGCAGAGGCTCTCACAATCACCCCTACACAGACACAAAAAGAGTGAGAAGAAGAAGAAGAAGACGTTTAGACGTGATCATAAAAATAACCAAAAATATACGATCTTTGAGATGAATGTTTGTATTTTATCTTTAGGATAAAAGACACAATCAGTTGGTTTCTGGAGGAGATCAGGCCCAAGGGAAGTTCAATTTTGCCTGAGGTAGGCCTTTGTGAATGCTGATTTTACTAAGGTGTTTCCCAACATTGCATATGAGACCCGCTAATTGCAGACAAGATATAATTTAAATTGAACACTTCAAAGCTTAGCACAAGTCTGCCAGCCTCAGAGTACAATAATACTAATTTTGGCATACACCACAAAATCTAAACAAAATTTAGCAAAACGTTGAGAAATAAAAACGTTAAACTAAGTTATGTGGTTTTAGGGGCGCACTGAACGCCAAACCACATTTTGTGCAGCTTAAATGCCTGCTAGAGAGTCACAGGCTGCAGAAATTGCGGCGCAGCAGCATCTCTCCTCTTGGAAGGGTGCAGGATTAAGAGGCCGCAAGATTGTTAAACATGTCAACGTGTAATTGCACGATAAGGCCCTCGCGAGGAATTTATTGGCCCAGTTGCTATTTCTATTCCCCCCTAATCTCGTTCAGCACATTCGTTCCGTGCAATCTGTCTCCGTAATCTTCTGCGACAGAGCGGCGACCAATAGCGGCATACCGGCTTTTTTTGGTGAACGGAGAGAAATATGCAGAGGCGTGATAAAGTGATGCTAATTATCCCCATTTAGGACAGCGAGTGCGAGAGATCGGGGAGTGCACGAGAGAGAGAGAGAGAGAGAGAGAGAGCGGCGGATACGAGGAAGCAGCAGCCAAGGCTCTCCCAACGCAGAATATATCGGCGGTTACAAGATAAGGACATCGCGCCCTGAGACGATTTATTGGTTGGGGTTCACCGCTATAACCAGCAGCTTCACCACTTTGGCGCTCACTCCCAACCCCATCCCATTTTTTCCGCACACCCGCCCCGCCGCTTTTGGCGGAGGAGTAAATTATTTTGGTGAAATTTACCAGAACCCTTTGGCTTTAACCTGGCAACGTGCCCTAAATCGCACCCCGCCTCCGTGCTTTCAGCTCTAATCCGTGTCGCTTTTGGGGGCACCAAAAATACAAAGAGCTGCAGAGAGGGCAGTCCCTCAGCTCTGCTACTTCAATACTCAGGCAAGTAAAAGTGTAGGCCTATTAAAAAGCAGGATCACTCGGTCATCGTGACAACTCGTCATAAGAAACTGAATATTATATGTATATTTATTTAGTGAGAAGAAGAAGAAAAACAACAAGAAATGTTAAATTTTACACCATTTCTTTAATTGTGGAAACATGTCTGTTAAATAGTTATGCTAAGCAACTTCTAACAAACCATTTAGCCAAAATTATTTACTTACCATACACATTAAACCTTTAGTTTATTACATTCCTTTTAGTTTATTGTAGTTAATAGCTATAGAATTAATTCTATAATTTACCATTATTAACAAATACCCATAAAAGTATCCAACGCTAATGGTTGCTGTTTTTTGCTTTATTTTTGTTATTTATTTTTTTTATTTATACATACCATGATCATTTAAATCCTGGAGATTATTTTATCCTTCAAACTGGGGTGTATGGGATGTGATGCTGAAACGTTTGACGGTCTGACACTTGTTGCTGAACTTCCTCCGGAGTAACAGGGAAGTAATAATAGACTCTGACCTGCTGACCCAGAGGTCAGGACACTTGCTATAGTTAATCCCACATCCCCTTACATACGTTTCCGTGGTTCAACGCTCGAGAATACATGAGGATATCATGGACCACAACTCAGCTCCTAAGCAATGTATTGTAAATGAGTGAATGCGACGCTCAGAATTTTTTTTATAAATTGGCCCGTCGGAACATCATGTTAGACGTATGTTATTTACAACCAAATATCAATAATAGTCATTATCACATGTAATTGGATGGGGTTTTTCTAATAAGTTTTATTAGTGTCTGGATGCTTCTTTGCCTTCAAACCAGACAGTTTGGTTCATATTATATAATTCGGATTAAGTTTGCAAACTCATACGCGTAAAGAAATAATTTTGGAAGTGTGAGATGGCAACGGTTTAGGCATGTAAACATTTAGTTCAGCAAACGTTCAACTTTATTTGCTTTATTTAAAAGGATTGCAAGCTATTTAAACTGTGAAATGAAATTGCCGTAAACTGTAAGTGCGGTATCCACAAACATGTTTTTAATGTCAACACTCCAAAACCGCACCTGTACATTGTAATACCGACTTTCATTTTTTTAAAGTGTCTAAACAATTAGGGAAAAAATGTAGTGGCTTGATTTATCATAGGCTATAGCTATTACATCGCTTGAAATTGCATTATAAAGAAGATTTTAGTTCCCATTTAAATGTTTAATGTAATTGGTTTGTTGTATTATTATTTTTTCAATCAAAAATCTACATGTTTTTTGTAGGGTAAAGTGCATGAGAGCAGATGTAATACAATTTAATCACGTCAAGACGTTAGTTTTTCCTCCACATGAAGCAGATAAATAATAATAATAATAATTATTATTATTATTATTATTATTATTAAGTCATTTTAAAAGTAAGAAATATTTCGAAGTAAACTTTTCTTAAATGTCACACTACAATACAAATAACGTTTTAAATATATAAAGCCTGTGTTTATATATAGCTGTTGCATGTGTACGATGTACTGAAGACCGACTAACGACTGAATTATAGGGTGCAATTAAAGGTGGTCCTTCACAATGAGGAGCAAATACAGCAGATGCACATTATTCCTCAATACAGAAAGTTGGAGTAGAACAATGTCATTAACAAAATAACAAAAAAAACATCTTTTAGAACCATAGTAACATTCTTCCAAATTTTATTTAGACAATGAGTCAGCGCAAAGTGAGAACGTAAACTGGCAGCAATGCATTTCATAAATTATATACAGCAGCAGTTACGTGCCAGTCTTTTCAAATATTAAAACTTATTCACAATTTACAAGAAATGTTACAGCATATTTCAGGTACATGGATTCACGTGTACAAATGTTTCAAATGTAATAGGGTATGCAAGAAACTCTTTAGAAATTTCCAGAAACATTTTTCAAGTTATCCACGTTATGCTAGATGTTATCATATTAAATTAAAAATGAATTTGCACAAATAAATAATGTGAACAAAAACACTTCAGTGAAGGTGACCATCGCGGGATTTTTTTTGGCATGGCCAGGAAAAATGTCAAATTATAATTCATGAACAGTATAATTTATTTAAAAAACAAACAAAAAAACAAACAAACAAAGAAACAAGAAAAAAATACTCTAACTGACATATCATCGGCTCTCGATTTCCTCGGTATGGACACCGAAATGATAACTATTTTAATCTTAATTTACAAGGACATCTTAAAACATTCTGTACAAAAGTAGTTAAATGGCCATCGAAAAGAGGTCAATATTTGGTGGTGTGTCTGATTCCCCCCTCCCTTCCTTCAAGAATTTCAAATGTGCGTGAGCGGGACAGTCCCATTTACTCCGGCCGTCGTGTTCTGATAGTGTTGCGGTAAAGCGTGTAGTCTGCTCTGAACGGACGGCTCTCCGGACTCTCCAGCCGGTAAATACATGCTAATCATCTCCCTCAAGTCTCCCTGGCAGGGGCCTCTGGAGTGCGTGCTAACTGGAGGACTTACGTTCGGCTCGGACTTGACCAACGAGCTCAGCGTGCCGATGGCGGCCGACGACGCAACACCCGCGTTTTGGTGCTGGGAATAGGAAATCCCTCCATAGCCGGGCGGCGACGCGCTCATGTAACTCTGTGAACTGGATATGGGGCTGTACTGCAGAGCGCTCATGTCGTAGCGGTGCATTGGCTGCGGGTTGTGCGGATGATGGTGGTGGGCATGAGGGTGGTGGTGGTGGTGTGCCCCGCTGCCTGGGTGCTGCCCGTAGGCGAGCTGCGCCTCCTGCATCATAGCAGCAGCGGCGGCGGCGGCAGCGACTTGGCCCGAATAAGCGCCGTTTGCCCAACCGTTCATATGCGAGTAACCGGCGCCGGCTGAGCCTCCGTGACCCACAGGGCTTTCTAACCTCTGGCCTACTCCGGCTGCGCTCATACCCACCCCGAGCCCAACTCCCGCGCCCGTGCCCGCTCCGCCGAGCAGACCTCCAGCAAGAGAGTACTTGTCCTTTTTAAGCAGCGTCTTGGTTTTGCGCCTCGGTCGGTATTTGTAATCCGGATGCTCTTTCATGTGCATGGCACGCAGCCTTTTTGCCTCATCGATGAAGGGTCGCTTTTCAGCTTCTGACATCACCTTCCACTCTGCGCCGAGTCTCTTACTGATCTCAGAGTTGTGCATTTTAGGATTTTCCTGAGCCATTTTCCGGCGTTGGCCGCGGGACCACACCATAAAAGCATTCATAGGGCGTTTGACGCGCTCTTGGTTGGCTTTGCTCCCCGTGTTCGGACCTGTCTGCCCCAGGTTCGTATTGGTCTGAGGTCCCGGGGAGTGCAAGTCCGTCTCCATCATCATGCTATACATTCAAGTGCTTTTAAAGGATTCTCAACCAAAACAAAAAAGCATTAACTTTCGGCGCTGGTCCGCCAGAGCAGGTGCACCGCAAGCAAGTGAAGGAGAACTCCGGAATGAAGTGGAATTTAATCCGAACAGTGTCTGTGAGTTTGAAGTTCTGGCGTTTTTTTAATCTTCCCGCAGCCTGTTTTGTCTTGTCCCCAACAGCCGTTTTACATCCACGTTAATTGAAAGCGCATTGGAGCTACTTTCCCTAGTGGAGCTGAGGAGTTAGTTAAAGTGGCGGCCATATGACGGGTTTTGACAGCGATTAAACCGAGCCAGCGGCCAATGGCGTGCAAGAACGGGAACGATTTGCATGGTGATCGGTGCAGTGACGTAGGAACGAGGACAGACCTAGTAGGCGGGGAGCAGCAGGGGTCAACCACGCCCCTCTAACGGAAACCAGAGAGCGGGAGACCCTGACAAATTATGGCCAGTTGATTTTTTTTTCACCCAATACATTTATATAAAATATAAAAATAAATTCGTCCAAACATATCACACAAAAAATGTGTTTAAGTGGAAATAAAATATAAGATCTCTAAAATAAATAATTTGCAATAACACAATTTCTCGCCCTGCCAGTTTCTAGCAAAGAAAGGAAAAAGTTCAGACCTAATTTAATGGTCTATTGAATATGAAAATATTTACATCTGTAATACATATAATATGTAAAACTTATCTCTCTACATAATGTCACTGGATCGCTAATTAGAAAATTATTAAGAAAGACCATTATTTCTAATAATTCTATTTTATTCAGTGAATACGCTTGACCTCTGTACTTGTATTCAAAACAGGACACAATATGCTTACCTGCATCCCACAAGCACAACACACTTACCTTGCCTATTGGCATACATTCTGTCTAAATTTACAAGAAATTGCCTGGATGTTCAGAAAATGCGTTTAGTCAAAAGTTGAATCCGATTCCCACAGATGTTTGAAAGGAGTCTTAGTGCCGTCTGCTGGCAGTTCAGTGTTCGGAAAATGTCATGGTTCGGAAAGACAGTATCAGCGGAGAAGGCTATATACATATATATATGGCATTTTTACTCGGTTTATTATTTGCAGCGCAGGTCAGAGCGAGGTTTATTTTAAGACCTAGCGCATATTACAATCTACTGGCAAAGGAAAATCTCACACTGTGCACAACGCAGCACATGTATAATTCGAATTTCACAGCTGACCTGCCCTGAAAACACCAATCAGCCCCTAATTGAAGGCAAAACAAAAATATTCCTGCCCCGCTGCGCTGCTAACGATGCCAAGCTGTATGGCTTTTAATTAGGTTAATACCGATGTGCATGAAAAAAAGAGTCTTTAAACGTGAATCACACACTAAATTGTGTAATTGTGCTTAAGCATATGTCAGTGGAAAATATCATATCCGTCAATTGTGTGAGCCGTGATCATTTAAATTACAGGTGAGAAGAATGATAAGTATAAAGAATATATATATATATTTTTTTTTTTCTCAGTTTTCCATGATAATATGAAACGACACCTGTGGAAAATGATACAGACTCATAGCATTGTCTAAATATTTTATATTGCGATATCCTATACAGTATATTGCTTATTATACAGAATGGGGGTATTTAAAAAAGAAAAGAAAAAGAAATACGTTGGGCCTAAAGGATATATTACATTATATACTTAGGTTTATATATTACAATATAGGAAAGGGGAACACAACAGTTCCCCTAAACAAGGAACCTTAATTCCAAAATGTTAAATTTCAAATATTTTATATCTGTTTTCGAGTTTTTATATATCGCCCAACTTTAATTATAAGTCTATTTTAATGTATTTGCATTTTATCAACTAAACCCAGCCAGACAGCGATGGCCGAAATAACACAATCTCGCTGTAGCATAATACTACTACTACTACTACTACTACTACTACTACTAATAATAATAATAATAAATAGCGAGTATAGTGTCTATTATTATTATTATTATTATTATTATTGGTGCTACGGCTGCAGGATTTTTTTTTTATTAATTTTATTTGTTGTTGGCGGTATTATTAATAAAGTCAAACCAAACCTGACGTTAACAGTCATTAATTTACATTTTTTCTTCACTTAAAATGTTTTTAGAAAACTGCTTAACGAGGGATTAGTAAGATTAGACGTTTTCGTTTCGCTTGGATTAAAGTCAATTGGAACACACCGTAACCCTCGTGGGACACATTTACTTTGTGCTTTTTATTTTTTTGTCCCTGCCTGCGCGCTTTGGAGAAGTGCAGATTGAGCACGCGGGGAGAGGGAACGGCGGTGGTGCGCGCGTGAGTGCAGGGGTCACAGCAGTTCCACTAAACAAACAGCATTGACCCTCATAATTGTTCAAGTGTTCTTATTTGTTGGATTAAGATGGATGCGCCCTCTGTCTGGAAACACAAAAGAAGTACAGATCCTATAATGGCACTATCCAAATTAATAAGCTGCCTTAGACCTATACTTTATTCTTATGGCAAGTAAACAACAACAACAACAACAACAATAATAATAATAATAATAATAATAATAAAATAATAATATATGAGCTAAAGCATATTTGCTCGAAATAATGCGTGGACTAAAACTAAATATAGACTCGAGTTTTTATTCTAGAGGCGAATTATTACCCCTCAGTCTACCATCTCCCTCCCATTGCTAAATCTCTCCCAAAAGTGGAGAGTCTCTTGAACTTGTGAGCAGGCAGTTTAGCATCACCATCTGACAGGTGTTAGCGGTCGCGCGCCTCACAAAACATAATTACGTTGTAGGGAGAGTGGAAGGGGGAAAATGGCTTGGGAGAGGAGGTTTGGATATCAGATATCAGAGATATCAGAGCCTATACCAGAACTGCCTCAAAACACAAATTTTCAGCACATTAGAAAAATAAAAATTCTAAAACCAATCGACTCTCAAACTGTCCCCACATGTCGTGTGTGATCATGTTTCTGTGGAGAATATTTTCTGTCTAATTTAACTATTAGGACATGTGAGCGTAAGAATATCAATATGGCCTATAAATATAAATATAAATAAGCATGGTTAAAATTAACATGACAGTAGTAAAGTTCGGTCATAAATTGATTAATTACCTAGTATGCTATTGTTTCATTAATATCTCTGGTTGTGGGTGAGTAATTTATATATATATATAATAAATGTATATTTATTAACCTGAATCTAATGTTGTTTAACATATTTTGCTTATATTCTGCATACAATTTAACTACAGTTACAAGATCTTGTCTCTATACATAAACAACTTGGTTCTTAACAGAGGGCAATGTTAGTCTAGCATTTGTTAATCACGGGCGACTTCCAGGGCGGATAGTGAGTGAAAATGTATTTATTTATTTATTTATTTATTTATTAATCAAATTGTGTGATACAGTAGAAGTAAAACACACCTCGATGAAATCATGCAACCCAAACACACCTACCTAACGTCCTGCCGCATATATATGAACTCGAACTTCACTTGAAACTTTGACACTATAACTGGTAAAACAAAAGTCATTTAGAGTATCCTTAAACAATGTTCTATAAGAATTCTGTTAAATTTTATTGATATCTCATTGCCTACTGAGTAAATCTGTTACTCTTGATTTGGGGGGATTAATCACGCTTTCCTCCGGCGCGCAGCATCGCTGATAGAATAGCATTAGAGATGCACGGCAAATATAAAATTTATAATTTATTCGATTTACCCAAAGACATCTGAGCGTGTATATCTAAGTCTAAATATAACCTTGAAGAATTAGCCTAAGTCATTCTAAACCCCGACTGAGTTAAGGGTAAATGTGGTCAGATCAAGCGCAAGGGAAATGCCAGGTTATGGCCACGAGATTAAATATTTAACACATAACGCGACTTCATCTAAATAAATAAATATCCGATTTTAGTTTTGTTCCTTCTGTCTTCAACCAACCCGTTTTAGCAGCATTTTCTTCCTAAAAAGAATCTGAATCATTACATTTCAGCTCAAGCAAACTTACGCGAGTTCCACCGTTCCCGTTTTGCAGTGCTGGAAAATTGTTGCTCGTGACTATCGCTCCATCCCTCTTTAAAAAAAAAACTAGTTTTGTGCGCCAAAGCTGCGCGAGCTCGCGTCTCCCCATCCATCCCACCACTCACTACACACTGAGCAGAGAAGCAAGAAAATGAAATTTATTATAGACTCGAAAGACAATTTCAAGTCATTGTTTCTCTCGGCAAAAGGGCTCCTTCTTACATAATGAAGCGCCTTTTGTGTGGCGCGAAACAATGGCAAACAAGTATTCTAATAAATAGCCACTTTTTTGTTCCCTCTCGAGGATGAATGGAGTCGAGCAGTTGGGTTTGAAAGCAGCTGCGGCGCGCGCAGGAGACGCTTGGGGGCGGAGCCTCGACGCGCGGCCACTCTGCTCTATGGAAACGGACTTGAAGAGCGGAAGCAGCACCGGCAGCAGCGTGTCCACAGCCCTGATCGCCCTCAAAAGTCTATCAGCTACTAGAAGGCTCCAAAGAGCACTACACAAATTGGATAAAAGAATCCCTAAACAGACATTCTTTCATTTACTAGGCACTCACAATACAGCACTTATGCGTATAGGCTCATTTGGACAATAAAAAGGAAATGTCTCAGAGAGTGTTTCTGAAAAAGCTCAATAATAACCTCTCCTCTAAACTGGAAAATGAGGGGCGCATCATCCAATTTCTCGCTTGTAGCCCTCTACAAAAGTACGTCAATAGACGGTACATTCAAGGTTCATTACAGACCAGAAATACTGGGTATATAACCAACTACTAACTGACACATTAAAGTTGAGTAAATCAAAAAAATTCTTTACCATTATAATCTTGGACATGATATGGGCCTGGCCCTACAGCTAACACAGTACATGCATTAGATATAGCTTGTCTGTTTTTAAATGTTTCGAAAACCTTCTTTTGGACCACAGTACACAAATGTTACAGTTAATGTGCCTAAACCCACAGAACATCTTGCTATCCAGGTGACTTTTTCTTAGACTCACCATCAGAGTTTATGGTATATATGATCTGGATTCAAACTCTCACTGCTAGCCAATTATGATTAGTTTTCATCTGACCATGGGGTAATGTTTAGGAAACTCAAAAAGTTGCTGGGAGCTTATGTTGAGGTGGGCCTGTATGCAACATGTAACAGGACAAGCCCCAATTAATTTTGAGGCAGTGATTGATTCAATAGGGTCAGAAAAAACGAAAACAAAGACTATTAAAATGGAGAGTGAGTTTATTTTTCCAGGCAACAAGATATGTTGAATTACCTTTGCCTAGTACAACAATTTTTAATCAGCATGTTGTAGGCTAGCACAACAAGTGGGCTGGTTAATGAAATTCTAAGAATTTCACAAAATAATGTATTCATGAGTGCCATTCTAAATATTAAATACTTACCTTTTTCCTTCCCTTAAAAGTGTTTTATGCTTTTATATTATCTCTTAAATAAGTGATTATTTAGTAACTACTTTAAACGGATGTTGGAAAAGTCTATTTACTTAAATTCACTTAAAATAATTACCAAATGTGTCAAATATTTGCCAAATAGATGCAAAATAGTTGATGCATACCTATGAGGTGAGGCATGCCTATGGGGTGGGTGGGTGGGTAGGTCTCAGCACACTTTTGGTACAGGTCAAGGAACATTTCTGCATTAATTATCTAGATAGCTACCTAGCAATATAGCAGTTCAATATAGCAGTTGGCATTTAAAATAGCAGATAATTTCATATGTCATATGTTAATATAGTAATTTGAGAAGGTTTTTGAAATTTTTTTTTTTATCTCTTTCTTTCTTTTCACAACCGATTCTTTTTCCAGGTCTGCACAAATGCAGATCAATGTGTACAGATATATTATGTATATACATAATATTTAACAGCTATTCTAAGATTGCCTCTATAAAACAGTTATTTTATAAAGCAGTGTACCTAAAATAAAATGAGGGAAAAAATCACCAGGGTGTTTCCATATGCAGCCCATTCTACCTGGTTCTTTACATATATTAAAAAAAAAAAGTACCTCTATTGCGGGAAAAAATCTGTGCTGTATAGAACCCTGTTTTGCTAAGAGTGTAGCATATGTCTTTGACAGTGTAATGGAGTGTAAGTCATTTTGCATATAACAGCTTTGACTCAGTGGGAACCATATTACTTCCATCTGATAGTAGATGCTTACAGTATGTTGTCCTTACCCTAGAAAGGATTTGTATTTTCAAGTTATTCACAAACCCTACTGATCAACATAATGATGATGATGATGATGATGATGATGATAATAAATGAATGGTTTACAATATTTCCAGTCTACACTCACCAGTCACTTCATTAGGTATACCTGTTCAACTGTTTTTTAAAACAAATATATGATCAGCCAATCATATGGCAGCAACTCAATTTATTCATGCACCTAGGCATGTAAACTTGGTAGAGACAATTTGTTGAAGTTCAAATCAGAAACAGAATGGGGCAGAGACATGACTTTGAATGTAGTATGTTTGTTAGTGCCAGATGGGCTGGTTTGAATATTTCTGAAACTGATGATCTACTGGAATTTTCATGCAAAACCATCCTTAGGCTTTACCAAAAAAAGAGGAACTGCCTTTTGATGCCAGAGGCCAGGGGAGAATGGCCAGAATGGTTTAAGCTGATAGAAAGGCAACAATAACTCAAAAGATAACTCAAAGATGCTGAATAGCATCTCTGCAAACACATGTTGAACACATTAAGAAGATGGGCTAAAGCAGTGGAGGACCACCCCGGGTGCCACTCCTGTCAGCTAAGAGCAGGAAACAGAGGCTATAGTTCACATGGGCTCAACAAAATTGGACAATAGAAAATTGGAAAATGCCTGGTTTAATGATTCTCGATTTCTGCTGTGACATTTGGATGGTAGAATCCAGAAAGAAGAATCCTACCCAGACACAATAAACATGCTAAGAAACCCCAAACAGACAATAAACCGGAGCTCAGGATAAAACTGGGACCTCAAAGCTGTGAGGCTTTCACACTTTTTAGTCAATTTTATCTATTGCTTAAGAAAATAATTGTCATCACAGACAGATGTGTGATTTGTGAATAGGTTCAAAAGCATTAAAATATGTGCCATTTGTGTAAATGTTGCTTGTATTTAAAAATAAGTTTAAATAAGATCTGACTTACATTGTAGCTTTTTTTTAATGAACTGATAACAAAAATGCATAGTACAATTAAAATAGACCCAATAGTCAGATCAATGAATAAAGCAACAGTGTATACAGTTGCAGTTTGTCATGGATCATTATCCCCAACAGAGTCTTGTTGAACCCCTCATCAGCAGGACTCTGAACCCGATCACTGCACAGTTCATTAATCTCTTAACATGGCTGTTTGGGCTGCCAGTGGTTAAACATCTCTCTCAGGGTTCAGCACTTCTTCAGCAGGATACCGCTGTGGTAATTTTCTCAATCTATTAGCAATGCTCAGCTAATCAAGTCCCCTCTCCCCAACAGTGGTGGGATTCGAGGAGACATGAGCAGGTGTCAAGTCTGTCTCTGCCGTTTTTCACTGCAATCTGTCTCCCAACTTTGCCTCAGTGGGATAATGGCGGGATCATATGCGACTGATTCTCTCACTGCTATTGTGCCCAATCTGTTGCATTAAACACTTGGCAGACATTCAATTACAAATAATCAAATCATTGTTTTTCCCCTCCTACAGTTCATCACATGCACTGTCTCAGAAACATAAACAAGCACAGTAACCATTGCCTAGCAGGCCTCATTAATGGCCTGCTATAGCATACCACTGTTATTTAGTCTATGGAACTCATCATCACAATTTAACTGAAGACCCAGTCATCTGTAATATCATATATGTATAGTTGACATATAAAGAGTTTATATAAAACATTTCATTATGGATTAAGGCATAATAGACTTATTATGTTTTTGCTGATAGAGACTAGTATGAGGAAGTGTTTACTAATAAAAACGTCTTTAAGTCGTTATAGATAAGAGTGTCTCCAGAAATGTAAACACTTTGAATTCAAGTAGCTAGTCTTAAAGGCCAATAACTATACAACCCCAAAAAATAAATAACATTAATAATAGATTTATAGAATCACTATAGAACACAGTACCTTTGGTGGCTGTCACACTTCACCAAATGCCATGATTGCATTTATCAAATTTATACTACTTCCTAGCCACGTCTCTGCTAGATTTTCAATGCATCTATCTTATTATCACTAATTTCCTATCATGCAGATGATCACATCCTACATCCAATTAGATCACACAACACTCTTACCAGGCGCTAATCACGTGCTTACTATGTTGTCATTGCGTCCGGCGGGTTGGAATATACACCGCAACACACAGTGATGGTATGAGGAATTGGATCCAGTATTTAAATTCTCTGAATGTGACATTGACGTACTGATAACGTGCTGCATGGAAAGCACCAGGATCAGACCTAAGCATGAAGAGGACACCCATTGACGTAGCAACAACATAGTGGCATCCCAATGAAACTTCAGAACGCCATCCAATCTTTCAAATTGCACCATGCTGGTAGTGTGTCAAAGAAGTCCCTAAGAGGTTTTAGTTATGCTGTTAAATGATCAAGGTCATTGTCGTCCTACTTCTCTGTTCTTACTTTGATCATATCCTCACCAGCTGTTTTTAAACAGGTCCAAAAAGCGTGGCAGCTCCATATCAAGGAAGACAGTATCACATCCAGTTGTTCCAAGTTGTTCAATTTCTCCCCTTCTCCCCTCTCTCTGCTCAATTTTTTTAAGGATGGTGGAAACATGGCTCAGCGTGATGGCCTCCTAAAGAAATTGTGGATTATGCCTCACAGACCTCACTATGAGAACCACTGGCAGTTAAAGTTTCCTTTTATTACCCAGCTAATTATCCTTATTGAGAATATTATTTAGTTACTGGCATAAATTAATCAGCATCTGAAGCCAAATTTATAAGAAACAATGGCTTTAACTAATAACACCATCACTAACATTAGTCATCACCATTAGTGGATAAGATTCATAGCAAACTCCACATATTCCGAGAGACACCTCTTATGTCTGTTTACAGATTCACATGGCATCACGATTCTCTTGCAATCTGTTGATTTATGCATCATTAGCATAAATGCAAAACGTACTGAAAGGCTGAACACATTTCCATGTCACTCTTTGTACTCAGATGAAACAGCAGTCACAACACTGCTTTGAAGGCTCCCCATATCTCTGTCCAGAGCTGTCTGCAGCCTCATATGGTTTAAAGACAACGAAAAGAGACGGAGGGAGAAGATGGGGCAAAACGAGAAGTGTGGGGTCAAGTCTAAAAGCCTTGTGTTAGAGATGTACTCAAAGGCTTTAAAGCTCAAAGGGTTCTCCCCCTCCCAATAACCAGCCTGGTTTCAAACATACAAACTTCAGCAGCCGTATGTCTAATAAGCGAAGAAATCCTTCATAAATAGAATAAATGTTAGGAAGGAACTGGGTGTAATAAATCAATATCACGCTTGTAACGCCACCTCTCCTCTTTAATGCAGGAAAGTGTAAAAAGAATCACGCCTGGATAATAGGATTTGTGAAGAGACTTATCAGTTTGAGTTTCATCTAGTGTGGTAAAATGAAACACAACAAAAATAAAATGTGTTCATGCATTCATCTTTCTGTGAGTTTCAGTAGTCAAAAAGACTTCATAAGACATTTACAGAAGATACAGTGGCATACTGTAAATTCATCAGTTAAATTTCATAATGACTGCATCTGTTTTTCATGGTGAATAAAACTTTTATAGGCATAAAACAAATTTAAAAAATGAAATGATAAAACTATTTTTTGTACAAAATAATCCAATAAACTCTTGTGCAGTTAAAAAATTGGTGTTTAACAGCATTGCTAAAGGAAATGATAGTTTAGTTAATAATAATGCATCTGCTTTTTTGCCGGAATGAAGAGAGGCAATGCTAAAGATAATTTTATTAAAAGACACAGTATATTCACTAAGACATAAATCATCCATTATGTAAGAAAATCTATCCATCATAGCAAGAGCACATATGACCATTATCCAGACATTGATGGGGTGTTTTTCTTATTTTCCTTTTTTACCCATCAATAACGGCAAGATTTTAAGCATTGTTCCCACTCCTCAATTAGCAGCAACACCTTTCCTTTGATTGATATATAATGAATGTAATGGTTTTAACAGTCCACAGACAGATCACTTAGAGCAGCTCTGTTAATGGCTGTGGCGGCTCCAGGGCTGGAATAATGTCAGCTTCTCCAGGCCCCAGCTAATTAGAGACTGTGTAGCTCATTACCCAGGTAATAAGCCCTAACGCTAATGGGTATCAGACAAGACCCCCAAACACTAGAGAAGGAGAGTGAGAGAAAGAGCAGGAGAGAAAGAGAGAGAGAGAGAGAGAGAGAGAGAGAGAGAAGGGGGGTGTAAGCATTGAGGCAACAAAAAAATATATATTCAGGGAACATTTAGGCAAGAGAAATAGCAGAAAAGGAAAGAAAATAGACAAAATGATGTGCAGGTTTTAGTGTATTGTAATTGAAATCCTATGCTATTTAATGTAGCAGCTTCACTGTTTAGGAAGACGCAGGGTTTTCACTTTGGGCACAATGGTTGCTATGCACAAGGAGAAGCGAGAAGTGAAGGAGCAGGAAAGAGGGGGAGGAAGAGGGCAAGCGTGAGAGAGAGGGAGCGATGGTCTCCTTGTTAACCACTTTCCCACTTAGGCCTCGTTAGGACCAGAGCTCCCAGCTGCACCTATTATTGGACTTGGATGCTATGCTTGAATTTACAAGGCTAACAGATGCTCCACGCTCCAGAGAGAGCACGCTAGTTTCCAGATGAAGAGCATGTGATGAGAATCACTAGGGGACCGAAAGCCAAGTGACACATCATATTCACATCATTAGAGATTCTAAAGACAACCAGGCATAACAAAATACACACAAATGTACTCAATTTTCAAATTCATCTATCTTATAATTGGACTAAGATCGTAATTTACAGAATTGATCTAGACACTTTAAATGTGGGTGAGGAAAGAGAGTATAATCTGCTCCTCATCTCCTCATGGGGTCATACAAACTGTTGCAGTGACTGGCTGTAGTTTGAGAGGAGCTACAAAACTGGTGCCATATGTGTGCGTCTGCACGTTTGCATGGGTGTGTATATGTGTGTGTGTGTGTGTGTGTGTGTGTGTATGTGTGTGTGTCTGTGAGTGAGAAACGCCTGTTTAGCATGCCCAAAAGCTGAGCAGCGGGGTCTGGAGACTGTGTAATCTCATTTAACCTTACTACACAGCACTAATTAGAGGTGACACGGTAACAACAAACACCAAAAAGCCTCTTGGCATAAAAAGTCAACAACAGCCCCTGACCCAGTGGATAGTCCCTCCCTGTGTCCAAGTGGCTGGTCCTCCCCAGAGAGCAGAGAGGTGGCACAGCTCTAGTCCAGGAGCTAGTATAGCCACAGGGCAGCAGCCTCCCCAGAGCCAAATTAGCCTAAAAGCTTCTTTGGTCCCCCTGTCCTTTCCCCCCTTTTTTTGGGAATGAAGGGTCAATGAGGTACCCTGCTGATTATTGTGTGTGTGTGTGTGTGTGTGTGTGTGAGTGAGAGAGAGAGAGAGAGAGAGAGAGAGAGAGAGTTGGTAGGCACTGGGCACCCCCTCTCACCCTATCCTGGCTCCCAGCATTCTAAATGAGGTCATGCTTTTAAAGGAGGTCTGAGTGGATCAAAGTCTCCTACCTACACCTGCCCTTTTCTTTCTTTGCTGCACTCTCTCTCTCTCTTCTCCCCTCTCTCGTTTATGTCCTGAAGTTTCCTATTGACTAGCAGCTTCTAAGAAGCCCCCTGGCGCCTTAAGATGCCCAGTCCTCAAAAGCTCCCCCAGAATTTTGCTTACTACAGTATTTTCTGTCTATTGGTTAAGGGTGCAATTGTGGGGGGGAAAATCCACTAATTCACTTATATTCGATTACCCACTCGCCATTTTTAATGCATCTTTTTTTAAATGAAGCAGCCATTGACAGAAGTGATGAGATGGCCCATGTTGCCAGATAAGGCCTCTAATCAGCATATTTAACTTTGCTGTGCATTTTAAAACCACAAGAGCTTAGACCAACAAAAATGCACATCCAATATCTGCCTGCATTCATGACAATAACATGCCATTGTGATGCAAATCAAGGGGCCCATTAATGTTTAAATTCATTTCGGTCCTTTCCAGAAAAAAAGTCTATTTCCCACGAACCCAAATAATTACTTCTCCCCAAATTGCATTTTCCATTAACTCAGGTGAATATCGTTCATCAAATTCTGGTTTATTTCTTTATGATAATGCAATTTAAAGGTAAATGACATTCGGACCATTACAGAAAGACAAAATGAATATTAAACAACAACCAATCCATAAATTACAAATAAAGCAAAAATGTTTTGCTGTATTGTGAATTAAATTATCTGGGCATAGCTTTATAAGTAGTTGTCAAACATAAGCTACTGTGTCACTACAAGTACACTTTCACTTAAACAGTTCACAAAGGCCTAGCAGCAAGAACCTTGCCAGACATATTAATTCTAACACCATACCAACAGGTCAAAGGTATGCTAATCTCTTTAGCCTTAAAAACCTTAAAATATTCCATGTCATGTAAGAACTCCATATTACTGAACATGAAACACAAGTGAATCACAACAAATATACTCACCGGCCACTTCATTAGATACATTTTGCTAGTAGTGGGTTGGACACTGTTATGCCTTCAGAACTGCCTAATTCTCCATAACGCAAATTCAACAAGGTGCTGGAAACATTTTTTGAAGATTTTGGACCATATTGACATGATGACATGATATTTCTACAGATTTGTCAGCTGTACATCCATGATGTGAATATCTTATTCCAGCACATCCAAAAGGTGTTCTATTAGAATGAGATCTGATGAATGTGGAGCCCTTTCGATTACAGTGAACTCATATTCAAGAAACCAGTTTGAAATTATTTTAGCTTTGTGACTTGGTGCTTTATCCTGCTGGACATAATGGGCTGGGTATGGTCAGCAATAACACTTAGGCTGTGGCATTTAACCAATTTTCAATTGGCACCAAGGTGTAATTGGTACAGTGCGTGCCAAGAAGTTATCCCCCACACCATTATACCAGGATGGATCCATGCTTTCATGTTGTTTATGCCAAATTCTGATCTTACCATCTGAATGTCACAGCAGAAATTAAGAGATCAGGCAACAGTTTTGTAATCTTCCATCCAAATTTGGTGAGCCCATGTAAATTGTAGCCTCAGTTTCTTGTTCTTAGCTGAGAGTAGTGGCACCCAGTGTGGTCTTCTGCTGCTGTAGTCTGTCTTCTTCAAGGTTCAATGTGTTGTGTGTTCAGAGATGCTCTTTAGTGTACCTTGGTTATAACAAGATGTTATTTAATTTACTGTTGCCTTTCTATCAGCTTGAACCAGTTTGACCATTCTCCTCTGACCTCTGGCATCAAAGGCATTTTCACCCAGAGAACTGCCGCTCACTAGATATTTTCTCTTTTCAGACCATATTCTATAAACCTTAGAAATGGTTATGTATGAAAATACCTGTATATCAGCAGATTTGGAAATATTCAGACCAGCCAACCATGACACATTCAAAGTAACTTAAGTCACCTTTCTTAACCATTGTGATGCATGGTTTGAACTTTAGCAGCTCATCTTAACCATGTATACATGCTTAAATGCGATGCTTGAATTCGCTGCTGATTGTCTAATTAAATATTTGCATTAACGTGCAGTTGAACGGGTATACCTAATGAAGTTACTGGTGAGTGTATATTGGTAATGGACATTTTAATGTGTAGGAACTTCAATGCCTTGTTACAAACTGCTACTAAGAATTTACAGAAGAGGAAGAAGCTCCCTAATCAAAGTGTCATTAGTTTAAAAAACATTTCACTTCTCCACCATCATGCATGGCTGTTAGTATGAAGTGGTTATGGTTATATACTAGGTTTGTTTTTTGCCATACATTGCACTTGATCAGTGATGACTGAATATTTCCACCATTGTCTCATCAGTCCATTGAATATTGTTATTGTTAAATATGACTAGCTATATTTAAATGCAGTTTTGCTAATCTAAATCATGCTGCCATTTTTTTGCCAGAAGGTGCATTTTCCTACCTACTCTTCAATGAAATCATTATTTGCTAAGTTGTGTTGTCATGAAAATAAACATTTATTGTGCTAACAGGTCATATGATCTAGCACTTTATACATCTGAACATTAAATGGTATGACCTTTGACTGAATTTTCTGTGATGTCCACTCTTGGAAAAATTGAATACTAAATAAAACTGTTGTTGAAGAGTATTCATTTGTAAACAATCATCCTCACTGCAGAATGGTGAATTTTAAATTGTTTGGAGATAGCCTTATAACTCTTCTCAGATGATGAGTTCATAGCTGATGTTCTTTCTTCCTGATATTAAGTAGACACACAACTGAGTGCTCCAGAACAACTAAACTACATGTTAAAATTGCAGATTTTTATGATGTAATTTAAAAAATATATTTAATAAAATAGTTTTCTTAAATAAATAAAAAATGAAACTATGGGTCTTGATAAGTTTTATTTGCACCAAAAAGTTGACTCATCATAGTTTTATTTAAAAAATTTAACAAAAAGATGTCAAAATTATGCATGTAATTAAGCAAACAATATTATTTTTTTCAAAAAACAATTATTGTAAAGCAGTACTGCAAATTAATAGAGAATATTTTGTGCATGTTTTCATTACATCAGTGTGAATTTTGTGTGCTTTTGCAAAATGCTGAGTTTGTGGTCATTTAAGTCCACAATTTTGCATCACTAATTTGTTGGTTGAGTAAAAAAAAAAAAATCAAATGCTTTGATTATATATTGTAGTAAGTCACTACCAGCAAATTGGAAAAAGGATAAAAGTTTTGAGTTTTGTTGTGCAAAAGACAATTTTAACTCCAAAGATTGATGAAGATCACTAGTATAATTAAATACAATACCAAAAGTTTACTTCATTATCAGCCTCCTCCTCTACCAGTTTCAGTTTCACTTTGATTGTTAATGACAGCATTTTATTATAGTACAAGCACGTACTGTGTAACATGCTTTTGTGTTTTGTTAGACTATGGTCACATAAGGTTATGGTATAATATAGTTTGTCTCTTGTACACAAAGCTTGTGTATCTTTTGAGCATTGTAACAAATGATGGCTCCCAAATGCAGCAAAACCAGTGCTACTGATAGCATGAGCAAGAGGAGAAAAAAAGAGAATTTGCAATTTGAAAGTGAAACAGAAGGTTATACTACATTATACCACTTTGTTTTGTACCAAATCAAATATCATATTTCACAAATTGTGTATTGTGAACGTTACAGGATGAAGATCTGCAGTTTATTTGAATTAAAAATGTTGTTATAGGCACCCTTGTGTGCCAGAGGAAAAGAATCAGAAAATTTGATTTAATGCAGGTGCTGTAGTGGTTAGCACTGTCGCCTGGCACCTCCAGGGTCTGGGTTCGATTCTCGGCCAGGCTCGATTCCCATCTCTGTGTGCATGGAGTTTGCATGTTCACCCCGTGCTTGGTGGGTTTCCTCCGGGTACTCCGGTTTCCTTCCACAGTCCAAAGATATGCAGGTTAGACTAATTGGCGTTCCCAAATTTCCTGAATGAATGGATGTGTCAGTGTGTGTACTGTATGTGTGTGTGCCCTGCGATGGATTGGCACCCTGTCCAGGGTGTACCTTGCCCCGTTCCCTAAGCCTCCTGGGATAGGCTCCAGGTCCCCACGACCCTGAATACAGCATAAAGCGGTATAGAAGATGAGTGAGTGATTTAATGCGTTTTACTATCAAAAGATTCACTTGTGCCCACTTGGAATATTGAATCAATGGTGCTGAAAATCTCTTTTAATTAAAATGTCTTTTAATTTGCCAAGTTAAAGACCTTGCAACTTCCTGCTAGTGTTCATTATTGACTACATCTTCTATCTTCTCTGTGTCCACATAAAAAGTGTTTATTTGACAGCTCTCACTGGATTGACCAACACACATGGGGAAAGTTCAAGGAGCTTAGTGCAGATCTGAGAAAGAGGATGATACATTTACACAGGTTAGGAACACTTCTTGGAGTCAGATTCCAATATTAATTAAAACATTGTACAAGATATTGAGAGCTGCAGCTCCTTTTTTTTTTGGAGGGAGGGAGTGGTTAAAGAAAGCCCAAAGCCCAAACGTTCTCTTTCACTTAAGAGGAAATTAGTAGGAATGGTCGGGAACAACTGAGGAACTAACAAAGCTGCTGGAACATTAGTGTCAGGGTCCACAGTCAAGTGAGATTTATATCACCATGGACTAAAAGCTGCTGTCCAGGAAAGAAGCCCCTTCCCCAAAAATCTACTAAATACTAAAAGAAACTGTTAAAATGAATTAAATCAGTGATCTCAAAAAGCAAACTTTTTTGTTGCAAATGTCAGGTTAGTTAGCAAACATTAGCCACCTATCTGGCCTAATATTAAAGCCTAGCTTTTCCTAGAATTGCCCTCACATGGCTTTGAAAAAAATAACTGAAGCTATGCTTTTTAATTTAGCTTTTTAAGAATTTAGGATAAGGAAACATTTGCCAAACGACGATTGAGGCAATGATTTTAGTACCCGGTAAAGATAATGTTATTTTACATTTCACTGTATTTTATATACAGTACAGTGTGAATACTTTCCGGATGCACTGTATATTTCAATACATACAAAAAATACATACAAAAAATTACACAATAGTGTAATCTATGAACATTGTAAATATATCAGAAAGCGGAACCTGTAAAATGCAACAGTTAGTCACTTCATGTGCAGTATTTTATTGGTTAAAAATATGAACTGTAGTTTTCCTAGTTTTCCAAATCATTTCAGTGTCAACCCGTTAGAACTTCTGCGATAGTCACTGAATTTTCACAGTTCTTTTTACAATAAAATTAAACAAGATTTAAATTAGGTAAAAAAAGATGGCTAATTTATTTATTTATTTAATAGTTTATATCATTATATTATATTTTGAATTGCCTAGAACACGAATGTGTTATGTTCTTACGTTCTCTTAAGCAACAAATTTAACATGAAGGTCATGGCAAAACACACATTCCCATATACACAAATGCACACTCACATACACACACAGTATAAATACACAACACATGCACACAAGGACTTGCGGTCATCAGGATGGTAAATGCACTCATCACCGAACCACACAGCCCTATGATTTGGAGGCAAAACCAGCAATCGAGCAATCATGAATGTAGGGCTCTCTAGGCTTTACACACGCGCACACACACCCACACCCACACGCACACACAAACTCAGTGAGTTCTGTATTGTCTCAGTGTTGTGAAAGACACTCAGCAGTCACCTGGAAGATGTTACTCTAATGAAAGCAACAGTAACATTTACAATGTACACCATTACCACCACATACCACAACAGTTACAGCTTACAGCTTATTCTCTTTCACAGACACGAGGCATACACAAAAGCACACATGGTTACAATCGTTCTCATTTGGCTAACAGAAGATCCAGTATGAGGTCTATGACAGCGAATGACAGCACAGTGTATCTCCTAGCAATGTGTGGCTGCATAAGCGATCCATTGACTACTCCTGCTTTACCTATTGACTTAATGTTGTATGCGCGCAAGCACAGACACAAGTGTCATCCAGCATAGTAATAAAAATTTTACTCCAGTTCTTTAAGCAAAGACATTCATTTACTATGTCGCTCTAGCACACCCAGCAAAACCCATTACATCAAATATCTCCATATTCCCCCCAGCCCCAAACTGTATCATCCTGTAATTATGAACGAAGAGAGCAGTTTAATTAGCCGCTCTGCCTCCACCTCTAACAGGGATTTAATTAACAAGGTGGCTGGCATAATTAGCTGGAGATGGGCTGCTGATTCTCACACAACACCCTATGTTGACACTCTAACCTGCAAAACACACACACACACACATACGCACACATACACACACACACACACACACACACACACACACACACACTAAGCAAACCCATATTGGCATTGCTATAGTCCCTGTTTTGATCTCCTCTCTCACACTCTCTCACACATATACATTAACACACACACACACACACACACATACACACAAACTGCCCGTGGTGACAGCGTAATGGATAGGATCTCTGTGGAGGCGACTGTCAAACCCAACCACCCTAATCAGAGAGGAAGATAAAGGAGAAAATAATGAGTGTCGGGTCGGGCCTTTCAAAGAGCAACAAAAGAGCCGAGGATCAGATAGGCCAGCACAATGTGGAGAGAAAAAGGGAAGGCACGAGAGGAGAAGAGTGGAGAAGAGAGGAAAGGAGAGGAGGAGACAAGGAGTGGAAGAGAGGAGAGGAAAGGAGAGGGGAGGAGAGCAGGAGAAGAGAAGGAAAAGAGAGAAGAGCATACTGTAGGAGATAAGAGAGAGATAAGCAAAGGAAGAGATGAGTAGTAGAAGAGAGGAGAGGAAAGTTGAGGAGAGAAGAGGGGAAGTAAGGAGAGGAGTGGAAGAGGTGAGAGAAAAGTAGAAGAGATAAAAGTAGAGGAGAGGAGAGGAGAGAAGAGGAGAGGAGAAGAAAGGAGGA
>JAQMYJ010000036.1:12344017-12360628 GCA_030014305.1 Clarias laeviceps | reverse complement strand
ATCTATATATGTTATATCTATATATCTATCTATATAATGCTGAAAAACATTAAACAATAGAAGGCTAAAATCTAAAATAGTGTTACAAAAACATGATAAAAATTCACAAGACATCAAAAAAATAATGCCCTTATTCTTTCTTTTTAAATAATAAGTGCTACAATAATGCTATGATATCTGATTGAGATCTGAAGCAAAACTAAAATGAACAGTTATTATGTATATCAGATACCACAATTTAAATTTGTTATTGAAACATTTTTAGCCTGCCAACATGTTTTTGTAATAAACACTACATCGTGCAGATGGAATGCTACCTTATTTTATTTATTTTCAATCATCAGCTAAAAATATTTCACAGCTACAATGTTGGTTCCAGTTAATGATGAATATTATTTAATTGATACATGACGCAACTACACTTCAGACAGAATGATTGGAAATGCAAGGTCCTGCAAATCCCAATGCCTCATTCAAACCCAATGTCATACCAACGAGGTGTGAATAAAATGAAAACTGGAAGTCAAAGGGTTTTTTTCTTCTATATAAATTTATTGTGAGCTGACAGGTAAGTCCCTAAAGATGGACATGCATAGGTATTGTTTTCAAGGCTACATAACAGTGCTTGCTGTGTTGTTCCAAAATTGCTTCACAAGAAGAATGAACATATGTGCGTTTGTCTTTTCAGCAGTTAAAATAAAATGTGTATTCACCCTCTTACTATACTCCATAATGGCATAACATCATTTTAATGCTAGGTTTCTGAAGTTTCTCTAAGTAGTGGGGAATTGAGGTTCAGCATTATCTTGTTTTTTGCTCCTTTTCTGTTCTTGAGATATATAACCAAAAAAAAACATGTTCTATATATTATTTTGCCAGTGAGTCACAGGAGATTTAAAGATTTAAATTCCTATCCAGGAATTAAAGAAAATGGATAGAAAAAGAAAGGGATCCGCTTAAAGGGTTAAATGTAAGTCTCAGGCTATTATGCTATCAGCTTTAGTTAAAGTGAAAGAGAAATTAACAGAAGAATTAGCAAAGCAATTACCACCCTAAATTTGACTAATTCCTCTGCTCTTGTCACAGCTGTATTCCAAAATATGCATGTTTTTTTCTTCATCCTGCATGCTGTTATTAATTTTTCTAATTTAAATCTTTCTTTTTTTCACCAAGTGACACCTGGGGTTGCTGAGGGTGTGCTTCTGTCAGATTCCACTTATATTTCCCCCTCTGCTCCCCCTCTTTCAATTGCTCTCCCTTCCCATCTCTCTCTCCGCATGCACAGACTTTTTCTCCACATTCTTAAAGACATCCCTGTCCGTTTTGGTTTAGTCCCCTTACTCATGCATTCTTTCCTCTTAGCAATATTTTTCTTCTCTACTTGTGCATTTCAAAATTACAACACTGAAATTCAGTTGATAAAACATGGTTTGCTTAGACCAATACTAAAAATATCTATAATAAGAAGATATTCAGCTATATGCAGTAAGTGACTGACATCCTCATCTACCCAAACTCATATATATCATCATTATCCTTATTTGTACTGATTGACTTCTTCTAAGTGGGTCCTGTGCTTCTGATACCTTTTGTCTGAGGACCAGTGGAACAGGATTAGGACTGACAGCTTATTGTGTTTGCTGACTGAATCTAGATCCATTCACTGACTCTTGTTGTTCCTCTGTACATAACGAAATCAATCAGATTGATTAAGTGTGATTTCGCCTGAACAAGGAGGGAACAGAGCATCTGTCACTCCCTTGGTACTTAGCAAAAATGCAGCACATGCAGTGAAACATCAAGTGAGGTTAGATGTACTGAAACACTGATCATTAATTCCCCAAGTGTAATTACCCTTTGACTAAACATCTTCTAGTCAATCACTAATAAAACACCTCTGTTTATCAGTATTGCCAATTGAGGTACTTCCTGTAGGCTAGCATACTTACGTAAGTGAAATAAAAAAATTTATACGCAAGTTAAGTTGATGTTGAAAAAAATTATTTTGTTTTAGAACACTTCAGCAGTGTCAGTTGCATTTTTGTTTGCTTTTGTTCAGCTTAGCGGGGTTTGAAATTTAATACAATTTCATACAAAGATTATAAAAAGCCTGACTGACAGTGTTAGAATTAATATTAGTTAGTAGGGCAAAAGATTTATCTTTCAGACTTTAGTCATTCAATAATTTTGAGAAGTAACTAGGAAAAGACCACTAGAACTTTTTAATAACTCCAGCAAACCCCTGGGCAAAAAAAAAAACTTTAAAAACATTCAATCAGTCCAAATTTGAACACAATCCCATAAAATATTCATCTCCAAGAAAAGCAGGTCCCAGTTCTATGAATTTCATTATGCAACAACTGATGCATGTGAATAATTTGATGGAGTTCAAACCTGGTCTCACAGTTAAGACATAGACATTGAAATAATGAAAAGTAATTAATTGTAGAACAAATACCAGACTCAGTCTTCTTACTTAACTGTAAACATTGTAAAACATGAGATACATGAGAATTCCTATATGTATCTCTAGTTGGAGGTCAATCAAATAAGTTGTTCTTCTGAATAAAACAAAGCAGAACCTCTCTGTGTCGTCCCATTCCCATACTGGTAGAGTGGGGAGACTATGAAAAATAGTATAGCATGTTAGCATGTAATACTGCAAGTATTTTATGTGTGTGCCTGTATTAAACTATTCAGAATGATTTATAATGATTATATATTTAATTATGGCCAAGATTTTTAATACATAACATTTTGCCTTGAATTTGACTAATTATCTTATTTAAGGCTACAATAAAGGATGACATGCGCGACTATTTTATCCTGTATATCATGACTCTATTTGTGTTTTTGTGTGTATTTGGTTCCTTTGCCCCATTACAAGTGTGTGTGAGGGGTGTGTTGGTGCGGAAGAGTGAACTGAGGATATTTACTGTCAAATGGAGGAGGGTGGGCACTATGCCATGCCTTTAACCTCTAATCCAACCTGAGACATGATTTGAAGTACAGGAAATGGGAAAACCTACGACACACACACACACACACACACTCTCTCTCTCTCTCTCTCTCACTCTCACACACACATACACACTTAATAAGTGTATAGAGAGCCTGAAACGAAAAAAAAAATGGATGTACTGCGGCTAAAGAACAGTTGTAAAATATAGAGCTGCAAGCCTCTCATATGGCCTGAGTGATCTACCCTAGAGCGAAATTCTCTGTGCCTCAGGAAGCTTATCAATTACAGAAGAGCATCTTAAAAGCTTACACGGCTCAGATGTGCCCACAGCCATGATCAAACACAGCATCATACAACAAAAGAAAATAAAAGATGGATTACTTTTTCCTGGCTTTTCCTAATTCCCTGTCAGCTTTTACTAAAGGTCCTGTAATGCTAATCTCTTTAGCTACAGAGGGAATATGTCAGTTCTGTAACCTCTTTATCTGGAATTATACAGAAATCCAATAAAAAAAAGTTTGTCAGATAACAGTCCATCTCCTCCTCCTTGAAAAGAAGTTTCAGCTGCCTGTTTCCATATCCATGAGTAAGATAATATAGTGTCTGGACCAGCACCAATCAAAATGGTGTCCTACTCATTACAGCATATTGCTGAACCTTTTCTTGCCCTAACCTCTCAATCACTCGCTCATGCTGCCTTTCTTTCCTAATTCCCTTTTCCATCTCTTGTCAGAGCACAGGCTCCTGTCAGATAGCAGGAACTCACTGGACGTGTTATCAGATGTCTCTGCTGATTTGGGTCGGTCTCATTCAGCCCTTAGTATAGAGTGAAATGCCAGTGGTCATAGGCAGGCAGCAAAATGATGATGGTGCAGCACTCAATCTCACACTACTTCTCTCTCTCTTTCTCTCTGACACACACACACATACAGTACACACACTCTCTCTCTCTCTCTCACTTAACTTTGAGATGGG
Organism: Clarias laeviceps; assembly: GCA_030014305.1. Classification (NCBI taxonomy): domain Eukaryota; kingdom Metazoa; phylum Chordata; class Actinopteri; order Siluriformes; family Clariidae; genus Clarias; species Clarias laeviceps. Next base: position 12,356,691 of record JAQMYJ010000036.1, on the reverse strand, counting down.
GCCCCTATTTGTCCCCCTCTTTCTTTATCATAGTCATATCTTAATTTATAGCTGAGTCTTCATTATCACGTATGTCAGCCTTGTTTAACCTCTCCTGATCTCCCATGATGCCTGGCTGGCTGACAGGCATGATTTCTTGCCTTCTGTCAGCCAGCTGATAGGAGCTGAGTGATTAGCCTGCCTTCTAAAGCTAGACAATGATGCATAGGATTCATGGAGACTGGACCCCATATTAATGAGAGAGGTTGTGGGACTTTGATAAGACAGTGGGATGAAACACTACTGGACATTTTCAGAGGGAGTAGTATTATATTCTTAGACATATTAAACAATTAGACTTTGTTTAAATAAAAATAACATTCATATACAAATAAACAATGTAATACCTTGAAAATGAAGAACATAGTCTGGAAGAGAAAGCACTAAAACTTTTTTTGAAATATATCTCGTTAACACATTGGTTTATTGACTCTTGGCTTGCCTAAACTATCATGAAAAAGGTACCCAGCTGTACTTTCCTTGTAGATGGGGTGGTACCATAAAGTGGTACAGTTTTTGTAATTGTATTATGTCCTGTGAACCTTGAAAATAAATTTGAGGTATGTAATTTTACTTTATAAATAAATGATAAATGTATTAAAATATTCACCGTCGTAGTGTCATCCAATTAACATGGACATCATTTGGTATAGTTGGATATATTTGGATAAATGATGAAAAAAATCAACTACTTGGTGATGATGTTATGATGATGATGGACTGAGCCACCACAAGATAACTGGGTACTATCACAAATTAAGTTATGATTTGAGAAAGTGAACAATAAGCAACAATTATAAGAAATTAAGAAATCATCCACCAAGCAATGGATAGCTGCATATCATTCCTTTTAAAGGGGCTCTATTATATGTGAGACCATTTGCTTTTTCCATTCTACGTGAGCCTATATACTCTTACAGGTGTAATCTCAAATTATATAGACTATGTGCAAGGAGAGGGTAGGAAATCAAAGAGAGTAGATTAGAATGAAGGGAGGAGATAGAGATTATCCTCACAATTATGTCAAATGTCACATCAATCCACATCAAAAGAGAGGATGGGTTGTGGCATTTAAGCAATGGGGTCACTAGATTTCAGTGGGGTTTTTGGAGAGAGGTCAATATCTCTTCTCCGTGGTCACCTAACTTACCTCCCTTCTTCATCAGCTCTCTTTTTCTATTTGTTTATGTGTTTATTGGAACACAGTTGTGTACAGGGGGCAGAGATCAATAAGAGTTCCATACACGATACAAACAACCTTGGATGATCCCTTCCAAAATATCTGAAATGTTACCTTAATTCTTGCTACTGATAATTGATAGGCATAAACTGATGATGCATAGTTCTTTAAGAACAAGAACAGCTTGAAGTTTTTTGTGTATGATACCTTTATCACATACAATTTATTGACATCTATTAATGAAAGTGTTTACACAGAGAAGGGATGGCATTGGGTTGGATACCACCACAATTACAAACACATTCACCTTCACCAGCCCCCTCACCCAATCGCATCAGTAGGGCTGCATGGCAATGATTTCTTCTTACTTTTGTGTGGGCTCTAGTTAAACCCAGGCACTAATGGGCTTTTTTTCCTCCTGATAAGAAATTACTAGCGCAGGCCACTCTTTTGTCTCTCCCTAGGAGCTCAATAGCCGTCGGTGTGGAGAAAGGCCTCGGTTACCAGAGAAACAGAGAGTGTGCTCCCCTCGTCTCCATGGTAAACAGCAGAGCATTTTGTCACAGCCTCCCGTTTAGACCCTGAACACAATTTAGCAGTTTTGTAACAATCTACTGCATACTAATAATTTGTACAGAATTTACCATCTTAAGCAAAAGCATGTATAACTTAAGGAAACATCACAAAGGCATGGTATGATAGCCTAATATTTACAAAAAGTGTTTAATAACAAATTATGTTTTCCCATTTTCATATTAAACTTAATGATTTGAATGGATCAAAACCTACTGTATTAACATAATAATAATAATAATTATTATTATTATTATTATTATTATTATTATTATAACAATAACAAGTATTATTATTATTATTGTATTTGTTGTTACTATTAGTAGGTTATTATTATTGGTAGTAGTAGTAGTAGTATTGATGATAGTAATAATAATAATAATAATAATAATAGTTCTTTTTTTCAGTCAGTACCTGCATCATTTTCAGTGTTCAGGTTTCACTTTGCATCATGTCTAATCTACAACCACTTTTGATTTGAAAAGAACAGAATAAATCGGGGGGCGGACGAAGTGGAAAAAAGAAAGCGAGAGAGAGAGAGAGAGAGAGAGAGACGGTAGCCTCCATTTCACTTCAATCAGAACGAGGGAAACAGGGAAATTACAGCGCACACAAAGACACTGGCGTCGTAATTTCAGGGATAGACAAACCCTGCAATAAAATTACCCAAATTACTGGCGCGCGCCCTAAATACTGCTCGCACTCAGTCTCGACGCCGGAGCGCACACGGGCACGCGCCTCGCCGCGCTCCCTGCTATCAGCTACACGAGTCAGAACACCGAATCATAGAGTGGTGTGCAACACAGCAAACTTCGTGTAAAACGAAAAATCTGCGACCAATAATAACCACATCACAAGCAGAAACAAAATAAACAAAAAATGAGATAAAAAAGATAACGTTTAATTAGGCCTAAAAATTACTAAAAAAGTAAATAAACTGTAAATACAAGTCATAAGATGTCGGTATGCAAAGTCGAAAAATCAATATAAAGTAAAGTAACATTTATAAATTACTGTCACTCATATGTTATATAAATTGGTCTAAATTTAAGTTAAAATATGTTACTTAGCCTATATAAACAGTAATGTATGCATTTAATTTACAGAAAATATAGATAACCCAATATAGTTTCCCCTTGTGCCACCCAGGCATCTCTGGCCCATTTGGGCACGGCCTAGTAAAAACTCTGGGGGTGTGTTGTGGTGTCTGGAATCAGGACATTAGTGGCAGATCCTTTGGGTGAGGCCTCCATGGATTAGCCTTGTTTATCCAGAGCACCCCATGGGTGCTCAGTCAAATTGGGACATGGGGAGTTTGGAAGACAGATCAGTGGCCTTGGGCTTTTTGCACCATTATTTTGTGGCCAGAATTTATTTATTTTGACAAGTTATAGTGCATTGGGTTTAGGTTAGTACCCCTCTTTTAATTCTATGTGTTTTTGTTTATTGAGTAGCCATGGCTTCTAAAAATTACCTGATTGTAGCGGGTCTTACTATTCAGCAAATACAACCTCAGATGAACAACATAAATCTTTTGCACTGTGCTGTTATTTATTAAAGAAAAAGAAGCCAAAAAAGAAGGGAAAAAACAATACAGAGTACTCCCTGACTTAATAACTTGAAGTAATCAATCCTGTATGACTTTATTAATCTCTCACTTCATTGTAGAGTAATTTTGGTCCATTCTTCTTCACAACATTGAGATTTTGGGGAATTTGCATATGCACAGCTTTCTTAAGGTTGCACAGCAGCATTTCCTTTGGGTTGAGGTCTGGAGTTTGACTAGTCCATACAGCAACAATTGATTCTCTAAGACTTTTGCTTATGGCTTCCCCTCTTGGCACTGTGTTAACATACCTAAATGTTCCAGACCAGCAAAATGCCAAAACCTGCTTTTTGCACACCTCTTGATGATCAATATACTGTTGAAAGTGAGTGAGACAGCATGTTGATAAGAGGTCAGACGAGAACAGGAGAATAGCCTTATCAAACTGACAGGGAGGATATGGTAACACAAATAATCATTAGTACCATGGTGAGCACATAAACATTTCAGAATAAACAACACAATGAACCTTGAGATGGATGGGCCACAACAGTATAAGACCACATTGATTTCCACTCCTTTTAGCCAAAAACTGGAATCTGAGGTTACAGGTTCACCAACTAGACAGGTAAAAAATGGAAAAATGTAATCTGGCCTTTTTTCTTTATAGCTATATTATTGAGATACAGTATAAATACCTGCTGAAGACCAGTCAGTTTAAATAATGTCATAGTTTATTGACTGGCCATGGCATGGTCAGAGGAGTAAATTCCAGTTGACATTTATGACATTTAAAACACTGAAGGTTTTTTCTTATCTCAACACAGTTTGATGTTTTATATTTAACGCGTGTATATAACTACATCTGTTAGATAAAGAATAGGAATAGTATAAATTTTCATTAATACAAGAGGAAAAGCAAACCTTGAAAACACAGTTATTTCACTATCACAATTCACCATAAATACACCTTTAAAGATGTAGGAAATGCATCACCAGCTATGGTATTATGAATAAAAAAAAATTGGCTACTATCAGTGATTGGAGCTCATACAACTAGAATGAATTTTCCAGCAATAATTAATTGCAATTTAAATAGTGATCACAGAGAGTTTATAATTAAAGCCAAAGTAAAGGTGCACAAAATAAAAATAATAAACATGTATTTTATTAGTTAATAAAAACAATTTATTGAATTTTAATCCAATTCTCCATGCCTACACTAAACTATAGGGTGTTAATAACGTGATTGCATTAAACCTTGATTGATGATAAAGGTAACTGATCTTCCCTCCCCTAATAACATTTATTGGTGAAGATTTCATTTGACTACCAATAGCCTTTATAGCAAAATGTACTCCATAAGGTTGCAAATAATAGTTTGTTGACCTATAATGTGCGGTGATTAAACATTAGATCCAATATGCATATATTCATTATTTATTTGGTCAATTCCACTACTGAAAGTACTAGCCTTTTGTGGGTTCATAGTTTAGGCAATTTCACAATATAAGTACAGTGGAACCTGGAATTGCAAGTAACGTGGTTTGCGAGTGTTCCGCTAGACGAGCAAAGTTTTTAAAATAAATTTAGACTTGAAAAATAAGCAAGTCTTGGTTTACCAAGAACCGAGTATCATGTATCACTCATGCGGTTCTTGTTTTGACGCCGAGCGCCACGTGATCACAACTGACCCAACGGTTTTTCTCTCTTGCGCTGCGGAATTGTGGGTGATCATCTCCCCTGCTGGGTCTTAGTGCTCGTCTCTCACTGGTATAATCAACATCCTTGCACACGTGTACTGTTTACTATAACAATGTGACCACATGTGTGCACGTAAAACATCTCTTTTGTGATTGTATGCATGTGTGTACAGCCCACATGTACTGTTTATTTTAACACGTGTGTGCACGCGTATAAAGCAAAAGAAAGTCTTATTAGAGAGGTTAAAGATTTTAACCATTTTCTCCTTCTCTGTATTAGTCTGTCGTTATGTGTGTGTGCGCACGTAATTTGACACCATGCTCCTTCACACACACTCTCGCCTTTACATCCCCCCCCCCACCCCTCCTCCTCTCGGCTTCACACATACTCTCTGCTCTACACAGAAACACTGCTCTGTCGCAATTCTTTTAAAAAGGTAAAGTGCAGGTTCATTTGTTTGTTTGTTTTTTTTACTTTGCAGTAGTGATTCCCTTAGTATGTGCTCACGCGACTGTCATTAGCGATGTTCCTTGCTAATTTGTCCGTTAAAACAGTCTTTCCGTTAATGCGCACACACACACACACACAGCATCTGCGCGCATAAACGGAAACACTTATCTACAAACACCAGTCAGTGCGATGGAGGGTCAAATTCATGACATAGTGACATATGTTATTCATACTATATTAACCACCCCTGGCAGATAGCAGATATGTAACAGAAATCTAGTTACAATTATGTAATATTCGTGTTAACACTGTATAACAGCCTGAAACAGAAAAAAGACCCACCAGAAACCCTATGGGAAGGTTTCAGATAAAGATGGTCATCAATATTAATAAAGTTAATTACTTTACAGGTTATACAAATGATTGATTTACACTTGCTTCAAAATCGAGAGACATACACATCATCACTAAACAAATGAAGATCCTCAAATTATATGTGTAAAGGAACACTATGTGGGCAAAAGTATGTGGACACATAACCATCATATATTGTAGCAGCCATTTCATGGAAATATACACCAATCAGCCATAAAATTAACACCCAAAACATGAAATGCAGTATTGTGTAGGTTCCCCATGTTAATCTAGGGAAGCTCTGGCAGCTTGGAGCATGACTCCACAAAACTTCTGGGGGTCTACTATGGTGTCTGGCACTGGGAGGATACTATTCAATTCACTTGGCAGTGGTATTAAAGTTGTGGCTGATTGGTGTACACTCACTCACAAATCACTTTATTACCTTATACTTATATTGGGCACAGCCTGCCTTTGCCCTCAAAACAGTTTTAATTCTTTATGGCATGGACAAGACATGAAATTCTGGTCCATGATGACATGACTGTATTATGAATTCCTGCAGATTGGTCAGGTTTACTTTTAGGATGTGAATCTCCCGTTCCATCAAATCCCAAAGATGTACAATTGGATTTGAATCCTGTGACTGGGAAAGCCACTGAAGAATATTAAATTCCTTATCATGATCATGAATGACCAATGCTAAAAGCGCTATATACATAAAATTAAATTGAATTGAATTGAATTGAATTGAATTGAATTGAATGAAACCAATTGTTGCATTATCATACTGGATATAGCCATGAAGGGATGCAATACTCAAATAGACTGTGGCATTTAAGTAATGATTGATTGATATTAATGGAAAGCTAATGTTGTGGTCCTCATACCACCTCCACTAGCCTGATTTGTTTACACAAGGCAGGTTGGATCTATGGATTCACCCTACCATCTGTGAGCCTGAGCAAAAATTGATTAGCGACTGATTAGACCAGGATGCATTTCCAGTCTTCACCTATCCAGTGTAGGTGAGTTTGTTCCCACTGCAGCTTCAGCTTTCTGTTCTTGGCTGACAGAAGCTCATCCACAGACCATCATGCCACATGCCATTCTGATGGGTGAGGTCACCATTACCTAATGCTGCTCACACATATCTTCATGATTTTAGACACTGCTCTGCTGGCACACAATTGGCTGATTAAATCATTTAATGAATGAGTGTTTGTCATATATTCCCAATAAGACTCTTAAGGAGATAGCGTATTTGTTATAGAGCATATAATTTTTTGTTGTAAATTTCTCCATAAAAAAGGTGTTTTAGCAAAAGCAGATTTCACTTTTATGGTTGCTAGCATATCAAGTTCGCCAGTAGCTTGACACTTAGTTTGGAGTAGTGAAAACATTAGCTAATTCCAGAGTGATTAGTTGTATACCAAAAAGTTGATTAGACTGCACAATGACAGATTAACTATAATGCTCTTTCAAATCTTAGATGGGCTCAAAAATCTAATCAAATCAAAATTCCTGTCCTTGAAGAGCTGCGGTTAGAGAACTACAGGCTTTTATTATTTATTAAGGGCAATGATACAGATATTAGCTGTGTACAGCATTAGGTGTTAACTTTTAAATAATTATATTTTTCATAATGAAGGATGAAAAAAGCTCTTTATGACCTCACGATGAGATACACATTTTTCAAATAATTACTTTAAACTAATTTAAACATAATTTTTTTTTTACACATGTACACAATATGCTTTACATTTTTTATTATTTTGAAATGAATAACTAAGGAACAAGATCAACTCTGTTGATCTGAAAGAATTTAATCTCTCCACCCACCTTTGATGCAGTGGGACATGATTAACGTCTCCCTTGTTTCTTCCTTTCCTGCTGGGGAACACGATATTTTCCAGTTGCCTACAGCAGGAATTTACAGTAAAGCTTCCTTGACAAGCCACACAAAAGAAAGAGCTAGAGAAAGAGGTTCCAGTGACACCATCTCTACCTCAGTATCTCATCCAGCTGTACAACAGAACAGCTATTGAAGACTTAAGACTGGAAAACTCCAAGACATTATAAGACTAAGATCAGATTAGAGCGATGTAGGCTGTACAGTCTATGTGTTATATTATACAGTACGGTGGTCCAATGGAAGCGCAGCTCGTTATTGTGTTTCCAACATGCAGTACATTCAGACAACTACAGTAAACATCATTTTCCATAAGTATTCTATGAATTATGTGGTTTTCTGCAACTTCAGACCTTCTATTTTTAGTTAGGTTAACAGATCAGGTTATGTCTTATAATGATGATCTGGATGTTGTGGCTATGCAGGTGACAGATATGAGACTTATGAAGAAACAAGAAAAGTGAAAAATATAATGCACTCGTAGCCACATTATTCAAAATTGATTTTAAAAAATGTAAGCATAGTGCGCTATTCCATAAGTCACATAACCTGGGAAAGAATCTCATTGATTTGATGCAATAGTTATTCAATGCAGCATCAAATTGTTGGTGAGTTTTCAAGCTAGGTTGTATATTTGCTGCAAGGTCATATGAAGAAATGTCGCGCTGAAATCTTTAAATTAGAAAGGTATTAGAGAAAGAGAGTATGGAAAAAAAGTAACTCAAGATAGACATGTTTAAAAAATGTGCCATTTGTCCTAATCTATAATGCTGGATTCAGATCACAGTGTTTAATAGAAATCATACTGTGGAAATGTTTCATAACGGGAGAACACAGTAATATCTACTATAGCTAAGTTGCCATGCATTATAGTCATACATTGCATAGCATGAGTTGGGTGTGACAAAGGGGTGTAAGTAATTGGATTGTGTGTGTGTGTGTGTGTGTGTGTATGAACTCCAGCCCAAGGCCTCACTGGCTGGCTGTAGGCTGGGTTTATTTGTTGAGGAGATACTGCAGAGCTGCACTAAGAGAGCTAATCACCAGGAGGGGGAGAGACCATGACACATACTGTGATTGACACACAATAGCCATGGATTCCCTCGCTCTGCTCATCTCCTCTCGCTCTTTCTAAAGAAAAGGAAGAATGAAGAGACAGGGAGGGAGGGAGGGAGGGATGGAGGGAGGGATGGAGGGAGGGAGGAAGGGTGTGATGGAGGGAGGATGGAAACAATGGAGGGCAGAAGGGTGGAAAAGAGGGAGGAAGAGTTGAGATCAGCCAAATCTGTAACTTAAGCATGGTACACCACACCATGATACTGGTGTGTTGATGCATCTCTCACACACACACACACACACACACATTTGGCATTTAATGTTGTGATAAAATGTAGCTCTTAGGTTGTATAACATGTTTAATTTAAAAATAAATCCAAATAACCAAAGACAAAGTAAGGAATAGGAAAATAAAATAATGGGTATTTCTGTTACAGAAAGTAAATCAACACCTTCCTTACTGACCAGAATTGAATTTAAAAGTGTCAGTTTTTTTGCCATGTTACTCAGCACCATCGTGAGCTTTACTTTCAGTTGGTAAGCTCAACAGACTAACTCCCTTAAACAAGTTCAAACAATATGTCCAACTTTGAGCACTTAGGGATGTTTTTTCACTATGAAAGCTAATGGACTGGAGAGCTAGAAATCAGAGAAGCACTTGGCAGCCTGTGACTTTCTCCCTTTCTATCAAGCCACCATGTACAGCAGCTCCAACTTAATGTCAGATCTCTAGCTGAGCTTAAGAAGATCACAGGCATATCAGAAATGAGCTGGTAATGATATAGAAAAACTCTTCTGGATCTCTATCATTTCGATCACACGGTAAGAGAGGAAGGCCAGAGTCAATGTGATGAAGATTACAGAGTGCTTGAAGAGGTGCTTGGCATAGTGCCCCATTTTCAGAGATTAGTACTTTAATGCAGGTTAAAAGCTGCCTGGACCAAAAACGACCCACTGAGATAACAGGAACCAGTGGGCTGTGAAAATACTGAAATTTAGCTGAGCTGATACCCAGCTGATTCACATTCACAGCATCATAGAAAACACATGCAGAGATGTCCATGCATACATGTGTTTATATAAATATATATATATATATATATACACATTATGGATATAATGTATTATGGGTATATAGATAGAGAGAGAGAGAGAGAGAGAGAGAGAGAGATCAGTCTTCAGCCTGAGGGTTAAGTCTCAGTCGCAGGCCACACAAAGAAAAGGACTACAGAAACAGGTTCCACTAACACCATCATCTCCTCCCCTGCATCTCATTCTGGAGTCATGTGGCACAGATCCTAAAGAAAAATGGCTCAAATGAGCATGCGTACCGAAACTAGTACAAGAACTTCTCATATAACCACAGGGACAAACACCTAACTCCTAACGGTACAACACAACTGATTAAATAATTTACTGTTTCACTACAGTGTGTTTTTTTGCAACATACCATCAAATGTGGTTTCAGATCATATGAATATTGCTTAAGACAGTGAGTTGGAGGGTTACAGAGCTCCCCCTGTTGATCACATTGCCCAGCCTTCATTACAATCCACCTGTTTGTCCATTTCCCAAGTAAATGCATTTTGCATATTGAACAATGTTTTAATCAAAAAGAAAATAAAGTAAAAATATAAAGTAAAATACTTTCTTTGAGAGAACATAGACATGACTGATCTATGTTGTTTGACTACAGTAGAACAGGTAGAACTCAGCATCATAAACATCATAACTGGTAAAAAAAAACCTGTCTAGAATAAACACAGATGTCGATCTCTTCTCTACCAGCGACCACTTCTCCTTCTTTCTTTCTATATCTCTCTCTCTCTCCTTCTTTCTCTCTCTCTTTCAGCTAATTAACCTGGTTGCTCTGCGGTAATGAGTTCTCTCTGGTGGCAAGCTAGCTCTAAAAAGAGAGGCGCAGGGTACCGATCCGCTCTGGCCATATCATCAGAACATTGTCAGGCCAAACAATGGGCTTATCTGCCTGGTTTTCAGACCCCCCTGATTAACAGGGAGGAATGGGTGAGACGGAGAAAAGGGCATGTCCTTGCACAGGCCCAATAAATGTCAGCAAAAAGGCCATGAGACGAGTCATACCCTTAAATACATGAAAATGAAGAACAAAGAATCCAGGTCAGGACAACCCAGGGCCAAAGGAGGGAAAAAACATGCCACAAACATATTTAATCAGTTCTTATGATGAACATGGGTTAGGACCCCGAAAAGGAGATATCTGACATGCTGCACATTAATATAAAACAAAACAACAACGCACAGACATTTACAGAAATGAACCATGCAGAAACATTTGCAAAACTTTTGGTCCCTTCTTATTAGAAGTAGAACTGTTTGCACTAAGCTGAGACGAAAACAAATTAGCAGGAACAGTAGGTGAATTCTGAATGACATGACTCATACTCTCAAAAGTATCTCAGAAGTGTCACCACCTTCAGTGAATTCTGCATGTGTCTCTCACTCTTTTGTCTCTCTATTTTAATGTCTTATTTTCTTCTAAAGTAAGTATGGCATAATGAGAGGGCAGGTCAATCTAAAGATCCAGAGTTCACCTCACTTCCTTCTTGTGCCTGATGAGAGGCCACTTAGCACTGTAGTGATTGGGAAGACAGAAAAGGGGGGGTGGGGGCAGAGAGAGAGAGAGAGAGAGCGGAAGAGAGAATGGCTAAGAGGGTGTAAGTAAAGTGGGGTTGGAGTGAGAAAATAGAACAAGAGGAGGAAGGATGAAGGAAATTAATTGTAGACAGATGGCATTCAGCTACTGTCTCAAATCCTGAAAACATTTTATATAGACACACACATTGCATAGAAGAGTCTATTAGAAAAAGAGACAACTATGATGGCTGGGAATTTCGGAGGATGGGAGCATGAGGGAGGACAGCTTTTGTAAAAGGTTCTGTTTATTTCATTATCTAGTTGGAACTGAATGTGTCTTTCTCCTTGCATTGGGACCACCCACAGATCTGCAAACCAAACAAAGATGCCTCTGTCTGGGCCTCTGTCCACCGCCCCAAACGTTCTTGAGTGGCGCAAGGTTCATGACAAACTTGCAGGACCCATTCACACATGTATATTCATTCACTAAAATGCACATGCGCGCACACACACACACACACACACACACACACAGTGTATACACTATAAGGCAAAACGTATGTGGACACAAATACAACCTCAGACAAACAACAACTTACAACTTTTTTCACTGAGTTATTATTTATGTAACACAAATTAGGCCAAAAACCAAAACATGACGATAATAGTAAGTACCCCTTTATTGCTTCCACAGGATTTAAGAGGGTAAGTTGCAGCCAGGTGCTGCTAATTATCAGCCTTTGATTAATTGATCATCAGCAGGTGCGCAGACCTCTGTAAGCGGAAGTTTGGCAGTTTTCTGGTCTTGACATCATTTCGACTGGGTTAAGGACTGGACTTTGACTAGGCCAATTCAGAATCTTGATTACTTATCTTGAATATTTATATATGCTTTGGATCATTGTCCCAATGACACACAAAATTTTTTATAATTGTTTTATATATAATTGTTTTATAACTTCATGTGTCATTGGGACAATGATCCAAAGCATATTAAGTCCTTAACCCAATCGAAATGCTGTGGAGGGACCTTAACAAGCTGTGCATAATCCAGTGCCGATGTAAGAGACTGATATAGTCATACAGTCAACTATTACTTTAAGCTAAAATGGATCTACAAGCTATTGTATTGTATTTACAACAGCCCACATGTTTTTTTTTTTTTTCATTTTAGCCTTATTGTTGTTGTAATGACACACTGAAAAAAGTAATATTATACTATGGCCTGCTATGATTTTTATCATGTT
>JAQMYJ010000036.1:12313593-12343917 GCA_030014305.1 Clarias laeviceps | reverse complement strand
AAATGTGAAAATATACCGATCCATCACAGGGTACCATGTAAGTACAGATTCATATACTCATAGTCTGTGAGCATTTTGAGTGCTGCAATTTCACAAACTAGGGGATGGATGGAAACCATAAAATACAGAGGAAGAGGGGAGGGGAGTTTGTTCTTGTTTGAGGGGAGAACAAAGTTCTGTCGTTTGGAACGCCAGTAAACCTGAAAGTGTGAAGCAGCAACTGTACCTGCTCTGCATTTGTGCTGGCCTGTCTAGAAACATTAATTAAAACATTTTCCATTTAGTCAGCATATACAGACAAACACTTACACCCAACTTTAAATTGATCTTTTTTCAGAATAGAAAAACTTTTTTTAAAAGTCAACAATTATAACCAACAAGTAAACTATTGAAACAAGATAATTAATGAAGCAACTAACTAACTAACTAACTAACTAACTAGAACAAATAAATGACATTGTCTGTCCCTAGGACATTAACTAAATACACAACATGAACACCACAGCAATGACAGAGTAAGACGCATAAAGCCAGATGATTAATAAGTTTCGACCAAAAATAATCCTGTCAAATGCAACAGCTTTTGGCTTTTCATCACTCAATACAGGACTCTCTGTTTCTTCCTCTTTCCCCATGACACGCTCTCACATACACACTTGCATGCTCTCCCTCTCTTCACCTATTTGAGATTGAGTGTGCCTCAGAGGGATTGCTGTTCAGTGCTTGTCAGGCTAAATTGAAAAGATGATCCACTGAGCCATGGGATAAACACTGAAGCCTTTTAATCTGAAGAGTCCACAGTTAAATAAATAGCGGAGTGTTCGCTCGCTGCCACCCAGCCCCTCAGGGCTTCATTAGGCTCCAATTACAGGTTCATTCAGCTGTGAAATACAGAAACGCAACAGCTGTATAAACCGCTTATGGAGTAGCAATTTGTGCGCCATCCATAAGGCTGATGTTATCACACCCTAATACGACATAGCATTTACCATTACATAATACTTACTGTACTCATTAAAACAATTCAGGTAGCCTAATTAATTTCAATTTGTTTTATTTTAAATGCTTTGCTGCAGGGATGCTGGTTCCTGTGCTTCAAGATTCACCCTGTTCACATAATACGTGTATACACGAATGCTCTGGGAGACAAACACCTATTTTAAGCTCATGTTTGTAATGCATATTTGTCAGGCTTCAAAGCACAGGTAGGGATTGAAGAGAGAAGAAGACTATGGAGTGAGCAAATTTACAGCATTGATCTGAGAGAGCAAAAGATGGAGAATGAGCTCAAGGAGGTTTAAAAGACAACATGTAGGGGAGATGGAGTAATGGAAAGGGTTTCTCGGAAGCTGCTGGTGAGGACACTGGGAAAGACACAACAAAAAGTGGGGGGATGGGATTCTACAATGCACACACACTCTCTCCAAAATGCACAAAACATTAGCGTGATTATCATACACATGCAAACATGCATACACAAACACATCCCTTTGGACTGAGCAATAATGGTTGCATGAAAGTCATCAGCCACATCCTCCCCCCAGGAGTCTGTTTCATCATTTTAATTAATTTCTAATCAGGCGACACTAAACTAATCAGCGGCTGTATGAAAACAAGGGCTGCTGTGCTCAGCTGTAGACACACCACAGTTCTGCAGCACACTGTGTCCCTCCCGGGACAAAAGCACACAACTCTATTTTATATTGAGACTTGACTTTAAATGATACAATTTCACATTTCAGGTTTAGCAAACACAAAAAGGCTAGTGCCATACAGTATAAGTGCTTATATGAGGTACGGAAGAGTACAATGCATTAATGTTTAAGTCTAAACTGTTCTATAAATGCAAGGATTTTATTTCAAGTAATACTATAGTAAATAGTCTTATTAAATAGGCTCATTTAATGTGTAGAGAGAACAAATCAATGCAATATCAGTAGACAATCATAGTAAATTGTCTAAAATAACTGTAATTAGATGTTGGTCTTGTCTGTGTTTTGTTGTTGTTAGTCTTTCTGATGCTCCACACCCGACCATCCGATCTGCACTCAACTTGGCACAGTCGAATGTCCTTCATGACACAACCCTCCCACTTTACCCAGACTTGGGACCAGCACTGCATTCAGTGGCTGGGTTTTGGGCATTGGGTAGAAACTGAACTCGGACCTTCCGCAAAGCATTTTATTATTATTTTTTATCACATTTTTAAAATGGTATAAAAGGTAAAAACAAATCAATAAAAATCACACTGTGCATAAGCCTGTATGTTACCTGTGGGGCTTTTCTCATTAGTTTAAATGTCAGAGCACTAAATGCATTATTCCAAAAAAAACTAAAAACATTCTATCAGTCGTGACTCTAGAAAACTTGAGTGGCAAGTTCCTATCTCTTTACAGATTTCCATATTGAACTGAGAGATCTTACACATTAATCCTATGTCATTCATTCACACAGTCCAAATTCAACATTTCAAGTACACATTAGTGTTTGTTTTTTAGGCATAAAAAACTAAAAAGAAAAAGAAAAAACAACAGCAGAGGCACACTCTCTTAGATTCAACCTGAGTGGATTATAAATTAAAATCTCTAATCTCTTATAGGCTGCTTGGATTAGGGTGCTCTCTTTCTCAGTATGAGCGGACATGTTTACCCACGGTGAGTATATTTAGACTCTAAATTCCACTGCTGCCTCATCTTCCCACTGGCTGGCACTAGGAGAGGCAGAGGAAGGAAGCCAAGCAGCACATAATGATGCAGAATGAGAGAGAGAGAGAGAGAGAGAGATTCCCTTAAGCTGAAAGAGAAAGGGAGAAAGGAAAGAGGAGGATTAGGCCTCTCATCTCCCCATGGATCATCTACTCTCTTCACCGATGGTGTTCTCTGATAGCCAGCAGCACAGAGGGATGATCTCATTACACGCCAATAAACACTCCAACACCAATATACACAGCCCAGCAATACACAATCAACCAAAACATACAGTGTGGTAAACAATTAATACTTGTCATGAAGTTGTTTGGATCCTTTGTTGCTCAAGCCAACAAAACAAGTATAAAACACAATGCAGAATTACAACTAGGTAATGCATAACTACTAATAACTGAATAGAGCAGGGGTCACCAACTAATGGACCACAGTCTGGACGTGCACCCAGCAAAGTACTGTATATCAGCTGACTGAGATAAGCTGGCCCTTTAGAAATTCGTGTTAAAAACCCTGAATTCTGAGATTTAAGAGTAAATTACCTAGAAGAATTTGACTTTTATAGTCTCACAAACTTTATCATTTGACATCCAACCTATGACCAAAGGCATAGTTAAACAAAAAGGCTATTCATGATGGACCAGCAAACAGAAATATAGCTTCTTCTGGTCTAAAAAAAAAAGATAAATGACATCCACCTGTGTATTACACCACCGTATTTCCCTTTTGATATGCTCAAACAATATTTTATCGGAAACAAAATGAAAACCTCTAGATGAGAGCATTAGTCTCAGTGATGCCTGAGGTGAGGGTGGAAAAGGGTGGGGAACGCACTCAGCACAAACCTCTTACAGAAACAGGTGTAACTCTAGCTGACCTAGCTCCTCTACCTGTCTCCATAATGCTCACTCTGAGGGGGACCTTCAGGTAACTGCTGACCTGAGACATGAACTTGAGATCACATATCAGTTTTACATCCTTCTGCCAGCGATGAAAGGAAAATGACTGGTTAAGATGCCTGGTATCTAAGAAAGGAAACAATTGGCAGTGCAAGATATCTTCAGTGAGGATGAAAGCTAATTGTTTATTATAGCACAATGAACCACTGTCCGGTGTCATTAGGTCAGAAAATACGACTAGGTCTTGTAATGTATAGTAAGTGTATTTTTACTTCTTTAATACTAGCCTGGTCTTATCTCACAATATTTTTACTTTCTATAGCTTTCGATGAAAAAATTACCAGAAATCATATAAATAAATTTTGTAATAAATTATTACCAAATATAAATCTACTGGATCGGTTCTGGGGCAGCATTTTAACATATTAAGTTTTAATCAGCCTAATAATGAAACCAGGCAGTAAAACTTAAATTTAAACACAATGTTGTGCAACAACAAAAATTCTCTTGACCGGAGGTCCCGCAAATTAAATTACACAGCCATGCACAGTATGATATGCAGTGAAATGATATACTTATCATCCATGGTCCTGGAGGATCATCTGCCCTGCATGTTTTAGTGCTTTCTCAACTTCCAGAACAGTAAGGGAAGTCACTAGCCTAGACAGGTAACAGATTTATAAAGTCACTTTAAGATTCTGAACAAATAAAAGATTTTGCTCAGTGATGACACTTCAGTAACAAACAGTCTGTGTTATCAATCTAGCCTGACCTGACCTACCAGCTGCCAAAAGACAGGACAAGCTTATAAATGTGAGTAGATAGTGCTATTCATTGAAATATAGGTTAGAGATAAACACATCAGAGACTAGTTGTTCCAAGAAAATTACACAAGTTGTTAAAAAAAAAAAAGTGATATCCTGTGTCTTTCACTCAACTTGATTTTGGTGCCTCTTTATTATTTGGTGTCAAAACTAAAAGCTGGAGGGAAAAAAAGAAAAAAATATATGTTTGGATAAATGATGCACAGATTTCAGTTGAATGTTAAATGCTATTTTTTTTTTTATCTGAAGGTTTTGATGTTATATCTTGCTACTAATGTAGAGGCAGAATTTGGATATCCTTAATCTTGCCTCGGGCAGGGAGAGAGGAGAGAAGGAGAGATGGGAAGCTGACCAAGGAAATCCTGTTCTTAAGATTGGCAAGCATAGAGTCAGCATTAGAATAAATCTTAAAGGATTTGGGTTTTGGCAAAAACAACAAGCCCATGAGGAGCCATATTTGTTTTCTTCTTTTTTTTAATTCTTTAAAACAATTTTCCACATGCATACTAGAGGTGAGCATGTCACAGACTCAGTTCAGAAGAAGAAACCGAGGAGACAGTACTCCTCTCAAATGATTTTACAGTCCACGACCAAATTAAAGCGCAGCTTAAAGACTAGTCATGCACTGATTCAGCATCAAACAACCTTAATTATTTTTCATATTCACTACAACGTTATCAGACCTTAAATGCTAAATATAACAGGTCCCCAGGCAGGATTTTGCAGCTTTTACAGTGGCGCCACATTCTCTAATAAAGTCATGTAATAAAAATTAAAATGGCTTCTCATTAGCTAAAATACGAGACAAATTAATTAGAAATTAGCAGAGGCAACAAAGTGAAAAATTAATAAGTTAATAGCTTAGTCAATTTCGCATGATACAACAGCATAATTGCACATTTTGCATCAAAATCCTTGCTTTGCCAATCATTAAAATTGTAAACTTGAGCATAAAGTCATATGATATTCCAAATAGATTACTGCTAAATTTAAGAAAGAACGTAATAATGGTCTTATAAGCAAAACACATTGGAACTTTTTCGTAATGCATCATACAATATACTATACACCATACTTTTCCATAATGCAACATATACTATACAGTTTTAAAAAATCTTATAAGAGTTCTTTTTAAAGTGATTACAACTAAAATACTAAAAATACTAAAAAGTAAATTCTGCATTATTCATTAAGACTATTTTTTTGAAGCTTGATGCCATTTGGCTTATCTAAGTCAGTAATTTTCTAGTTCTTTGGTGCAGCTCAGCAAATTATGTCTTGCTCATTTGTTTCAGTATTTTGCCCATTTGCTATTGTATGCTGTCCCATCAGCTTTATTGGTGAGAGAAATTAATTAAGTGCTACTAGGTCTATTGAGCCTCACACTATGAATGTCTGTTGAATTTCTTTAGAAATTGTACTGTTCTGAAGTAGTCTTAATAAAAGCTTATTCAAGCATTTTATCTCCCATATTAATTTTAGGATTTAGGGCATGCATTGTGTTAGTATCAGTACTTTCCATTTTATGCCCATACTCGAGGCATTATAAATCCTAATCAAATATTATAGTATTCCCTTGCATAACACCTCACATGCATTTTAAGTATGATCACCTTTATAAGGGGAACTATTCTTTCAAAGGTATATAAAATACACTTAATTTCTTTGCTTAGCTTTTCAGAAAGTTGAAAATTGAAGCAAGATGTCAATATTTACTATTGCATGCACATACTGTATGTATATTCAGAATGGTGAACATCTTGTGGACAAGGTCTTTTTTTCCTTTCATCTTTTAGCATGACTGAATGCTGATCAGTCTTGCCATTGTTCTGAGTCATATGCTATTTCATAAAATATCAATATCAAACCAAATCCCCATAAATGTGATATCCACTCAGTATAAAAACTAGAAGAAAATACACAATCAACATATGCAAGCCCTTATTTAATACATGTGCTGAATTTCACAATTTACATAATTACAATGTTGAGTATGAGAGGATGCCATCAGAACAATTATATCAGAATATTCTGATCAGAACATCGGAATATGTTCAGGTAAAGTAACCTAATGCATCTCATCAATAGTCTGCTCTGTACTTATGGCATGTTGGCGCATGAGAATGACTGGATATGAATTAAAATCCAAATGTTCTTAATGTACTTTGGAAGGGACAGAAAACATATTATCTTTGAAGCATCTGTCATAAAAAGACAGCAAAAATCATTTTCATTAAAATTGAAACCAATACATACACTGTTGCACAAGCCTATGCATGAATTTCTATAAATTAGAACATTTCAGAGCATTCCCAAGTCCTTTCTGTTCCTCTTTTTAAAGCAAGGCCTTGTTTGGCTTTTTGTTGAAGGAAATGTATGTACTCCAGTCTAGCTTTCAGAGATATCACAGAGGAAGCTCTGAGCCTGTCAATCTTCCATCTTCCTCCCCCTGGACTACCCACCCATCACAGCTAAATTGCAGTTTAAAGGATGGGGGAGCAAGAGTGTGTGTGTCTGCGCATGTGTGCTAGAGGGGCTCGAGGGACAGCACACAAAAGAGTGGAGAGCTGACCAACGCTCAGGTGAAATTGACTTGGAAATCTTCCATGACTCGTTAGCATAAGAAAGGAGCTTGTGGCTTTAGACAAAGACTCCTTTTCTCATGCAGAAAATCAATCTCTCCTGGGGCCCAGCCATTGTTCACTGCCACAGTACAGGTGTCCCTTCAATGGTCCTTAATCAAAAGTGTCAAAACAAAGTTAGAAGTTATCTCACCACTGCTGTCTTGGAGTGTATGCGTGTGTGTCTGTATGCCAGCATGCCTAGGTGTGTGGTAAAGGCTCTGGGTATGCAAGTAATGTTTCTGGAATGTGTAGGAATCATGCAATCAAGATAAACATGAATGAAGGTATGCATACACTTAAGTCTATAACAACTAACTTGTGTACGTTTAACTTGTGAGTGAGTGTGAGCGATTACTGCTCTTCCCAATTGCTGCATTCTAAGTTGTCCAAAACAATTTTTTTTTGTCAGTATCCCTAATGGGGACAAACCGTTAGGAGTAAGAGTCCTTATACACAATAAAATAAAGGTCTGTTAGAATGCTTTAGCATAAGCTAAGGTCCTGTATTCAGTCTTGCACTGGAGCTGCTACAGTATCGAAAGGACAATACAAATATAATATGTTATATGTAAATTAGTTATGCATTAATATATTTCAGTTTAAAACTGCTGCACTGAAATATGCAATTCATTGCTCAACATAAGAATTAAATTCAATAATGACATTTGCATTTGCCATTTAGTCTATTCGTATTGACATTTTGGATCTTTTCCAGTCAGCGTGTTGTGGCTCTGCCCTGATGAGCAGACTGACTGGTGGTATATAGAGGAAAATTAAAATCTAATCAGCTTACAATGAACTTCCAAATCTATTTTGCTGCAAAATCATCAGGAACGTCTCTGTTTCTCTCTTTACATTTAAATTTTGTCAACATTTGTGAGAAACAAACAAAAGAGATTACAGCTGCATATAAAGTGAATGACTTATCAATTATTGTTTTGAGAGTATTATAGCATTTTCGAGTTTGTATTTTAATTTAAATACAAGATATTTAAGAAAAATATTTTGCAATATAAAAGAACTGCAAATACCTAAATATAGCTAGGCAATGTGATAATCATTGTCAATTATTTCACAATACACTTTTCGGATGTATTGCAAATATCAGGATCATAATCATCACCTTTTAACATTTTATTTTAACAAACTCATTTGAAGCAACTGATGTTAAAAAGCTTTTATCCCCTTATATCATTGAATTATATATTTTAATTTGAACCAAAAGATTTTTAAAATTATTTGCAAATATAAAATGATTTAAACTTATTTGGGTGGTTTCAGTTTATTGAGACTTCATTGCATTATAATGATACTTGGCGGACTAGACTGCTCTCTTTTTTTGTGAGGCTGTACTTCACAAATACATTTACAGCTTGGGCTATTTGCTTAACATGACTTAATTAGCTTGTTTTATTTGATATAAAAAAATCTTGTTTGTATGTGGACCAGTCATTACAAATCTCTATTACTGGGGTTTCAGAAATGCATCTTCTCCAACTCTTTCTCGATCCCAGGTCTCGGTCAATCACCCCTCCCCCCCCCCCCCCCCCCAAGGGCCTAGCACCCCAAACGCAACCCTTTCATCCCTCTTGGCTATCCATATGTAAACAGAGGGTTGATTAAAAATAACTTAGCAGGGCAGAGAAATAAAGCCATCTCATTTACTCAAAGCCCAGGGGACGTCAGCGTTAACCAACCCAGAAATGTAACAGATTACTGCAGATACACCACCCGCATGAGTGCTCAGTGGAGTTTCAGCAACAGCTTTCTTTAGCCCTTTCACAAAGACAGTGGCATGTGGGTTATAATAGATAGAGTGGGAATATGACAGTCTGGCTTTCTCGCGGTTCAAGGGCTCAATAGAGGACTCAGAAAATCAATGAATGCATGTGACATTGGCTAGCTTTTTGCCGGAGTCCACAGCATCAGGCAGAAATTAACTGGTATTTTAGGCACAAATATAAATAAAAAATAAATAAATAAATAAATAAATAATCAAGCAACTAACTAAAAGATGGATGAGGGAAGATTTTTTTTTCCTTTTAGATATTGTGGGTGTGACAGGAGCTACCAATTAAGCATTTTTTGGATTCTGAGCGTGCATCCTTTTGCTCCATTTCATTCAAAACACAATTCCACAATACAAACATGTCATTCTATCACATATAACAGTTTGAGGAGCTTTCAGACTAAATCCACTAGCACTTTAAAGGAATAAACTCTGAAAGAAAGTATACAAGGACCTTTTTAAAAAGCCAAGGATTAATTAATTTCTGTTCTGAATTAAACACAAAGATATAAAAAATATATATATCAGAAATTGTCAGTTGAGTTGCGCTTCTGTTGAAATGGCTGAATATTAGTTGATCTGAAACCGAACAGAAATGGACACAATTAGTAATCGATTAGGAAGCCACCATGGCTTAGTGGCAGGCAGCCTGTTGAGTGAGACAGGTCAGCTAATATGCAGCTGCAGATGACAGAGGGGCATGATGTCACACTAAAGCCTTCAGACTGTCACTTTCAGATGGCAACACTGGTAAACATTCAAGAACATCCTACAGCACAGCAAAGCAACCACCTACTCACTCACTCACACACGCACACACACCTTTCACTGACAGAATTATTAAAGCAGCTAATTAACACCGCATCTACACCTAAGCCATCCAAAACTGTAACCTTTAAAACCAAAAAGTAACATTTTAGTTGTAGTTTTTGTTTAAAAAAAAAAGAAAGAAAGAAAAAGAAATAACAGTTTTCTCACAAATCAAACATCCTTTCAAGGTCAAAAAAATCATACACACATGCACACACACACACACACAAATATTCTTTGCTCACTTCTCAATGTTTCTCTTTTGGTTCTTCAATTGTTTATTTAGATTTGCTTTAAACATCCTATGAACAACAATCTCTCCCATTTTAACTGTCGCTAGGAGCACTTCAGGCACCATGAGCATGAAACTCAGCATCAGTCAGTGGATTCGGCAACCAAACTCAGAGTCTTAATATCAATAAAGATGTGATCTGTTTTCCATTACACTCAGATATCTGACACAAGGCTCAGGGGGACACTTGAGAACAAAAAAAGGGATCAAGGGGCATGACAAAACCAGAGTCTGACAATAATCCCTGAGGGAGCCTACTGGACAAGCCGTAAGCAGCGTCTGAAGATGAAGAGTCTACTGTAGCACAGAAGGATTAAAACCTTCTGTGCATGTCAGCTTCCATCTCTGACTCCTCAGCCTAGAGGGCAATCTCTCAAACTCCTCTGAATGAACTGAGAGGTGTATCTTTTATGTGTCAGACAGTGTGTCCTCCGTGTTATTAAGGCCTATTAGAGGTGAACAGGAGTCAGCATCAGTATCGGCCTGTCAGTGATGCACTGATTTCAAGACTATTACACTACTAAATGTAGACAAACTAGACACCATTTAAATGCTACTTGCTTTAATGTTTTCTCAAATCTCTTACAGGAGAGAAGAACAGGCACAGATTCCCCAAGAGTCTTTTTTTTTTTACATGGCCTCTTGGCCCTACCTTATTACAGGTAAGAAGTGAAGAGAGACAGGAAAAGCAGGAGGAGAGACAGGGACATTGACTTTTACAACACAACCAGATGCACTACATTGGATAATTATATATCACTACAGAGCATTTACACAGCATGAGATGATTTTTCATCAGAAAGCTTATGCATGTGGTGGGACTTGCATACAAATATTTACACATTTATAATTGGGGTAAATTGAATGTTACAAATTCTTCAACTGTGGTGGAAATGCTAGCACAAGGATCTAACAATGTACTAGATGATATCCTGCATGCAAGCATATTCATTTATTATTTCTCATTTAATCCCCTAAAATTAATAATCCTTTTTTATTTTTAACAACTTTACAAACAAAATCATATTGTTCTGCTTTAAAGTAAGGGAATTAAAAATTATCTGACAGCGAAGCTTCAAATAAAACTCAGTATGATAACATATTTTTTTAAAATCTCTATATGCTCTGTAGCTATGTGGTATAAAGATAGATTTTTTCGAATGAAATCTTTTTTAGTGCAGCTCAAACAAAGCAATATGAGGTTTGGTTAGGTGATACTTGAAATACTGTATATAGTGATATGACGCATCATATCACTATACTAATTTTTATGATAGATAATATGATTTACATTAGTCATTCATAAATATTCTATACTTCTTATCCTCTACAGGGTCACTGGAATCCTGGAGCCTATTCCAGGGGACTTCGGGCACGAGGCGGGGTACACCCTGAACAGGGTGCCAATCCAGTGAATGGATGTGCACGCACACACTCACATACACTCTACAGGCAATTTTTAAAAACCCATCAACCTAATCTGCATGTCTTTGGACTGTGGGAGGAAACTGGAGTACTCGGAAGAAACCCACAATGCTCAGGGAGAACATGCAAACTCCACGTGCACAGACCCGAGCAGGGAATCGAATACTCGACTATATGTGTTCCACTATTTACTTTGCATGTTGTACCTATATTTTCTTTAATTATTTTTTTTTTAGTATTTTTACATACACACACACACACACACACACACACATATATACATATATATATTTGCAACCTCTAACACTGAGGGGTAAAAAAATTTTCTCCATCTAATTTATATTTGCCTGTACTGGCATCCTTTGCTGGTGTGTCCACTATTTAGTGAAATTCAAACTACACCCACCTCTATGTAGATCAGGCTGCAGAAGGGTTTAAAGGCATTGCATGCATTCAAATTATTCATTTGGGTTTTAAAAGTACACCACATTCCACCGGTACACTAGTGTGAGCAGGGTATTCGCACAAAAAGTATGCAAAGCATCACCAACTTTAGGCATTAACTTAGCTCTGACATATTGCTGAACTTTTCCTCAATCTTCTAATGATGTAGAGAAAGAGGCTCTAAACTAGTAGCTGCACATCACATCATGTAGCAGTGTGCAGGAGAGGAGGGGAACACAGCCTCACAGCCTGTTTGCTTTTCCTGATTATTCGCATGTCATATTGACATCTGAAATGACAACTTCACGGGTTGACACAGACAGACAGGCAGCTCTGACAGCACTACAACGTTCAACAGATGTCGAGTTCCCTCAGTCCTTTGAAACCAACATGACTGACAGGCAACAAGTAGCAATGTGTTGTTCCATTCACAGAACTTACAAAGGAACAGGAACAATGGAATAAAACTGTCAGAACCCAAAAAGCTCCCCCTAAAAAAACTCCCAGGAAAACATCTAGGGGTAGTAATCAAGGTAGCAAATGAGACAAAGGCAACAGCACATTTCGACAAGGCTACTGAAAGTGTTTATTATCTGTCCAAATGGGCAAGACACTTTTCACTCACAGATTTGCAGTTGTAGATAATGAGTCCTAAAGCACAAGCTAGAAGCCTGCTGACCCTTGGATGACCTATATTTCTTAAATCTGACGGAGATATGGTCAATGCAAATACCACTCCCGTGAGCAAGATAAGAAGGGTGCTGTGTTAGCACTGGGGCTTAACAGCAAAAAAACCACAAAAAAAAACAGTCAGGACAGACAATTCCAGTTGTGTCATGTCGGAGGATAATATCATGCGGACTAGCATATACAAAGGCATCATCAGTATGACCACAAGATGAGTGACAAACCATAAAGAAGAGGAAGATGTCGAACACAATCAGTAGCGTAATAACGGCTGTATGTGGTAGAAGCATGAAGGACAGAATGGCAGGGATCAGAGAAAAGTGTGGGTGGAGGTACAGGGGACAAGAAGGCAGAGACAATTAACTTCCGATTAGAATAGACAGGTGTGTTGGGGAAAACAGAATTCAATATGATGGTGACAGTGGGAAAAGATGGATAAAAGAGAGAGATGTGGGATTGAGAGATAGGGCTGATTTAAATGAAGATGGCCATGACTGTAAATGAGAGGCTCCTCTTGGGATTCCAACTAATTAAAGCGTCCTCTCTTGGAGAGACAGAGATCACATTGACAGGCAGCTGTTGGTAAATGCTCAGTGTCAGAGGAAATGTCCCACAATGCATCGCTTGTAGAGGGGCTCTGATCAGACCACTAATTACAGTCTGGCCCTGTCAATGTCATTTAGATTTGCTGCCACAAACTATAATGTAGCGTCAAAACCGGTGCATGCAGGCACGTGCATGCACACACACATATACAAGCACACACACACAAACGGAATTCTGAATACAGGCACATTGATAGTGGTGTACACAAGCTTTGTTCATCATGTTATGATTCTTCATCTTATTTTGCTGACCTCTGCATGGAGTGGGTTCAAAAGGACCTGCACACAATCTAGCCTAATCTCGCAGTGCTGCACCAAGGGGGGAATTGGATCACCTCTGCACTGACCCAACCACAGTGACGCCCCGCTCTCCGTGGCCTCTGGTGTTGGGGTGAGCGTTCAGGACGTCCAACCCTGACCCTGCATTTCACCCCACTCCCTTCTGCTGTCTCTTAAATTTCCATAAGTCCCTGTCACAGCCTGTCTTTCTGTCTTTCTTACAAATACAAACAAAAGATGACGGACTACATTGTCATCTCTTTGCTTCATATACACGATAGAGTTTACACATTCATGTACTTACACATGTGATTAAGCACTGTGTGTTTTATTAGGCAGAGAAACTCTAGATCGAGCGCAGAATCTGCCATGTTATGTATCTGTCAAGCTGCGATAAATTCTGGAGAGAAAAAAAATTGACATACACGGGCATAACATATAAGGAAGCAGGTCAGTTTTTTTCCCACAGAATGGTGCATTTTAGAAGGCACCCTGCTGAGACGGTCATGCTGAAAGCATAGGGACAGAAATGACTGATCACACATTTCTCATCCAGTTTTCACTCAGTCTTAGAGTGATACTCCCCCCATGACCACCAACAGAAAAAGCCGCCATACACACAGAAATTATTGTGTAATATTTATTTTGAATAGCAAGAACAGAATAAAGCAGCATGTGGTACAGGCAGTACAGTAACCTTGGGGGCCAAAACGCTGTTTTATTCTATATAAACAACAAACCTTCCTGAACGACAGTGACCTAGAGAGAGGCAGACAGAGAGAGAGAGAAAGAGAGAGAGAAAGAGAGAGAGAAGGGGTGGGGGGACAAAAAGACCCATCTTGAGTTCAGTATTCATTTAAATGCCTATGAATACAAGCTATTGATGAGAAATACACATCATTTTAAAAAGCCCAGCTAAAACCAATTCTATTTTAAAAACAATTACAGCTTTGAATTCATGTCCCATGTCTGAGGTCGTAGATGCTGTTCACCTCTCCATGGTTACTGTCCGCCTGTGTTGAAGTAATTATGGGCCGTTTTAGGCGAGACCCCCGTATTTGTGTAGCAGGCCACAGTCTCCGCATCTGCATGCTACCATGGCTACCCTGGCGGTTTTGTCTTACCATGACCTGTATAATGAGTGTCACATTAGCAACACAACAAATCAAAACGCACAGCTGTCGGCCATATCGTGTCATCCGATTTTAATTAATATGATAAGTAATGCTTATTAGACAAGCCTGCTTCTCTATCACTTTTCAATTTGCAAAAATTTGGGCTGGGATAAAAAAGCTATGGGGGGTTTGTGTGAATAAAAATGAATATGAACTGATGTTACACACCATCCATTAAGCTTTATAAATAAAGAACACATGCCAACATTAGCTCACATTCAGACCTTCCAGTCAAGTGAATCTTCCCATTTCCTGTAAATCGGGAAATTTTTTCATTGAGCAGGAAAAGTTCCTGGCACTAATCGCTGCTCATTTTTTCTGGCTGACATCCTCACTTCTTTGAGGCAACGGAAATGCAATCATTGGCCTGTTTCACCTCCACATTGCCACCCAAACCTTGCCCTCTCGGGGGAAGGGAGTAGAGAGTGAACCCCTACTGACTGAAGCATATGAACTTATGAGACTCTTTGATTAAGCTAACATTGCTAATCAATGGAATATTCAGTGGGTTTCCTGCATCACCGCTTTTTCCCTGCTAGGCCTTAATTGGCCTATTCTCTAGTAAGTAAGATGAGTTCACTTCAGCAATTGCCAAAATCGTCTATATCATACATACAAAAAACATACAAACAGATGTGTTCCTTCATTCACATGTGTACACACACACAGACACACACACGCAACCAACAAGAAACAGAGAGGAAGGAAAATTGTGCACAGGAAAAAGAAAAAAAGCTGCTTATAAAAGGGCATATTTTTTAACAACCAAATTGAATTTGATTGACTTAAAGAAAGTGAGGGCCAGTGAAAATAACTGCATCTGCACAAACAATAGAGAGAATATATGATCCAGAGCAAGGACACACTAAAAAACTCAAATTAAGGCCTCCTCGGAATTAGATTTCAGTAGGTTGAGGAGTAGATTATGTTCTATAATAGAGGTAATTGTAAGTGCTTATTGAAGTTCCAATGAATACCACCTATATGCAAGAAAAAAAAATGACTCACTGTTCCACTGTTGAATGCAAAAAACGTAAAGCCCAGTAGCGCAACAGCGATCTTCAGTATTTTATATCATGATGCAGTATATAAAAAAACCAAAGGTTATAAAAACGTACAACATACAATTTTAAATAAAGCCTCTGGCTGAAATTATGCCCAGTTTACAACCGTTAGACCATGCAAAACAAAAAAATCCTTCAAAAAATTTTAATGAAAAAAAAAAATCCTGTAAATTGTGATGACCATGTCCAGGCGACAGTGCTGACACATTTGTAAGTGTCATTCAATTGAAGAGAGCAGCACTCCTGCCGAAATAGACGCCATTACCAGCCTCTCCATGTAGCACTACTGACTTGGAGCGTCCTCTCTGACAGGGATGTGTGTGTGCATGTGTGTGTATTTGCTCTGACAGGTAGAATGATAGCAGCACACACCTCCACTCCTTCTGTCAACAACACTCAGCACTCAAGAGCACACTAAAACACCACTGCAGATAAAGTACATAAATATTAGTGTAGTGTAATGTGTGTGTGTGTGTGTGTGTGTGTGTGTGTGTGTGCACGCTAGTGTACCTGTGGGGGCCTAAATGAGATTGTGTGTAAAAGTATTATATAGATGTACTACAGTACAACAGAACAAAACACATTTCACTAAACCACAGCAACAGCTTATTTTAATTACATACTAGTAGCATACCTTAGATAATGCAGACACTCAACAGTCTATCTGACTGTGACGTACTATATCAGACCGGTGTTAAGAATTTCTTCCTTTCATCACAACCAAGATATTGAGCAATGTGCAATTTTTTTAAGTATTTAAATCAAATGTATTTGCAATCACAAGAAAAGTCAGCAACAGAAATAACTGGAAATCTCTCAATGCAGAATGTGTTAAACTGGACGTTAGAATCTACAAATTTCTCCACTCTTTATATGTCAGACTTACACTGACATACTTACTACACTGTCCACTTTAATAGGAACACATCAGTTCATTTATGTATTTATTTAATCATTCAATAATGTGGCAGCAGCACAATGCATAAAATCATGCAGATACAGATGATGATTTTTCTTTGTGATGATAACCATGGCATGGTAGTTGGTATCAGAGGGGCTAGCTTGCATATTTCAAACACTGCTAATTTCCTAGGATTTTCACACGTTAAAATTTTGTACCTAGAATGGCTATGAGCAATGATAATGTGTGTGTGGAAACCTGGTACTGTGTGTGTGACAAGAGAGGTCGGTGGAAAATGGCCAGACTGATTTGCGGTGCCAGGAAGGATATAGTAACTAAAATAATCAAACAAAACATCAAACCTTGAAGTGGATGGGCTTCAAAGGCAGAGGATCACTTCAGGTTAAACGCTCGTCAGTCAAGAACAAGAAGCTGATGCCATCATGGGCACATATTCTCTCAAACTAGAAAGCAGAAAATCTTTTAATCACCTGTTTTTTCACGAATCAAACTGTGCAGTTTCAGTGAGCCTGTGCCCATGATAGCCTCAATTTTTTTTTTCACACTAACAGGAGTTGAACCTGGTGTGGTCTCCTGCTATTGTAGCTCATTCTCCTCTGATCTCTCGCTCATCAAAAAGGTGTTTCCACCAGAAAACCCTCCACTCATTTAATTTTTTTTGTTTTTTTGCACCATTCTGTGTAAAATCCCAGGAAATCAGCAGTTTCTCAAATACTTAAACCAGCCTATCTCATACAAACAATTATGTCACAGATAACATATCAGTGAGATCACATTTTCTCTATTATGATGTTTGACGTAAAGATTAACTGAAGCCTTTTAACGTGTATCTGCATGATTTTATGGGTTGTGCTGCTGCTGCCACAGGGCTGAATGTTTGGATAACTGCATAAATGAAAAGGTGCATAGTTATGTTTCTATTAAAGTGGACGGAGCATGCATAACTTAACTAGATATTACTCTTGTCCGACATGTAAAAGTAAGTCATCAGCATCATGAATGGATGCAACAGAGAGTCAAGAACATGGTGGATTACAGATAAGGACAGAAAAGATATAGAGAATAAATGTAGATTTATATGAACAATGCATGAAATACAGCAAAGGTGTGATAGCAGCGCCTGCTTAGAACATAAAAAAATAGTAATTGATTAAATCTAAATCAAAGAGGTAATGATGTACATACATTTTTCAGCCTGACCTTTGATTTGGAGCAATGGATCACTGTGAATAGCGTTATCAGAGTCATTGACTGGCTTCAACAATCATTACCATCATTAGGAATAATTTATTTGCTGTTATTTAAAATCAATTAAAAGCAAATCCCACTGCAAATTAGAATTTTCTATAAACGAGAACAAGGTTTGTTCAAATGTACCAAAGATGTTTTATTTAATTTATTACATAAACAGCATAAATGTATCAAAAAAATATTTCCATTTGTCCCAACTTACCATGTCTTGCAGTCTGTGCTTGAAAAAATACTATAGCAAATACATACCAATCAGAAGTCAAAGCTAGGTGTGCTAGATTTAGATCTAGATAGTCTATCTAAATAAATCCCCCCGACCCGATTTTCCACATATATTTAACCTAAGATTCATATCCCCAACTATATTAATATATACACTATTTATCTCTATATACGTTGCACAAAAATACAGCACTTCTCTTTTCTTGTATAATTTTTTTTGCATATTCAATGTATATGTACTGTATGTATATAGTTATATTTTTATTAATACACAGGCATATATCCTGCCAATTGTTATTTGTGCCTATATTTTGGCCTATATCCAATTTTTTGCACATCATAGAATTTCCTACACTGTAGTTAGTGTATATACCCACTGCATTGACATGCTGCACAATATTTACTTATTTACTGGACTGCACAATACCAATATTGCACTGAATATACACTACAATTTGCACTTCTGGCAGAAGCTAAGCCGCATTTGAGTACCTGTCCTATGCAATGACAAAGTATTTTTAGACAGCAAGATTATTTTATTGTGCTAAATCTATATACAGTATTGGTATATTAAGAGTATAAAGATTATACAAAGTGTTCAGCTGTAAAAGTGTCAGGCAGTGATATTCAGAAATTAAAATATGCAATACAAAATCTTAAATGAAATGTTTAAATATAAAAGAAAGACATGACTACAATTAGCAATATTACACACATCAGCTTTAAATGCTATCACAGCACCATCATAACATCAGCATTTTCCTCCAAATATACACAAGCTCAGATAAAGAGTAAAACTCCATTTTACAAAAACTCAGACAACAAAGATCAACAATCCCTCTGCCCAGTGTGCAAACATCAGGACTGTAGGTCCTGTCACTAATCACCAGAATTAGATAAAACAATGGAGGTTAATGGTCCGTGTGGCCCAGCAGCACATGAAGAATCTAGATAAGAGTCAGGGCTGTGTATCATGGCTCTCAATAGAGCCATTACTCTCTCTTCCTATGAAAGAAAACAGAAGGGAATAGCAAGGGAACAATCAATGCAAAAGAGAAGCACTCCTTCACAGTTAAAGCTGAAAAACTTATTGTAAAGTCGAAGGCAGAAAGGGCAAGGGTCTAGTTCTAAAACACAACCTTTTGTATCCATGTCACCTTCACCACTGATGTATAATGGTCTATTACAAAAGTGTGAGGCCAAGCTCTATTCAATTAGCCTATCAAATTCTTAATGGCCAGATCATGAATGGGTTATCGGCAGTAGAGATAAAATTAATTTATAACCCTAATAATGATTCACAACAAAAGGGCTTGTTTGTGCTGAATGTCACACTTTCTTTCTTTATTGTGTAGACTTTTACTGAAATACAGAGAGAGAAAAAACAATGTAAACAAAATTTATTTTGTTGTTGTTTTGTTGTCGTTGTACAGTTTTTATTACTTTATTCTTTCTGGAACTTAAGACACCATCGGAAATGCATTTCCTGCTAAATAGGCTTAAAGTAAGAGCATAAAGGAATTTTGAATAACTGGCCAAACTGTACAAACTATGTATTAGGGCGCATACAGTATGCATTTTACCTAAGAAGACAAATGGATACTGACATGCAAGCAAGCATTTAAACAAGGCTAGTCTTAAAATTCATATTCAGGCCACAGAACAGGATGTTCAAATTCTAAATGACAAATAGACTGTGACGACTAGAAAATAGCACGCAATTTCCTTTTCACTAAAGCAGCCAATACAATGTCCCAAGGATCGATACAAATGCACTGTGAGACTCTGACCATTACTCTGATTGAATCTCCGCTGTGATGCTCTCATATGACACAAACTCAGGTACAGCACTCTCCTATATAGGCTGAGGAGATGGATTAATACAGTCTTAAAGCTAAAACTGATGGCTTGCCATCTCTGCCATTGGCCTCTATACAGAGTGCCCGTCGCTGGTAATGTGTATCAGTTTTAAAAGCGGGCTGAATAAGTAAATGAATAAGCAAGTAATCAGGTCAGAGATAAAGTGGAAGAGTGAAGACCAGCCTAAACCCACACTAAAATACATGAGAACACTGAGGTCTTCCAATACACACGGAAAGTGAAAGAAAAAGAACGAAGAAGCGAATAAAGATTGCTTACTTAAATGTGACACCTGGGCACCTGTCAATCAAATGTGTAATGGCTGAGCCTGAGAAAGGGCAAGAGGACGGGAGGGGGATCATCATGGATACAGCTCAACTAAAAAGAACACACAGTCTTAAGGCAGACACGCTCTGATGTTTTTTTAGTTCAGATAGCTACTTTAAATTGTCAGTCAGTTCCTCTTCCAACCAGATTCCCAGCCTGGGTCCTGGAGTACCCCAGCAAATTTCTGTTTTCCTTCTCCAACACACCCACTTGGAGGACAGTGTATGATGTGAGAACTGATCAAGTTGTTCATCTTTTACCTGGAAAAAGTTGTGAAGTCATGGGGTACTTTCAAAATGATTTAAAGTACATAATGTTCTCTAAGTGAAAAGCTTTAAAGGTTCACTACATCGAGGTATATATTGACTAGTAAAGGTATAGCTTAGTACCTTCTATTACTGAAAATGTTCCTGATGGCCATTCTTCCCTTTTAAAACCTGTATGCAATTAAGTGTTTTGTTTGTTTGTTTTGCATTTGCCCAAGTATATATGTGTGAATCTAGAATATTCTATGGTGGTAGGACATCTTCTATAAACATTTGACCTAGACAATATAAGGGTTCCCCAAAGTCATTCGTAAACGCATTGTTACACGTGGTTTATAGAAAGTTTGGGAACCTCAGCTAGTAAATTCTCTACAGCTCAACCGTTTGACAAACCGTTCAGATGTGTATGCATTCAGTGGATAAACTAGGATTAAAACTGCTGCCGCCGTACCACTTTAACTAAGAGATAACTATGGGTCATACTCACACACTAACCAGCCTTTTGTCACCTCCATCATCTTTATTCATACTTAAATCTACTTACTGTTGTGTTTCCAGTTTACACAGTTTGAAGTAATGCGAAGGCTTCTATGCTTGTAGCCCGTGTGTTTTAGTTACACATGGATTTGAGTCAGGTCAGAATGTGTCCGGGTCTACATCACTGTCCAGGTTTTGCTGGGAAAATGTATCAAGAGTGCCATCTAGTGGCTTCTAACTCGAATACGGCGTTAACAGTAACCTTATAGAGCTACAGTTACTCGCTTGTTACTTTCAAAAAGTCTATTTTTGTCACACTTGTGTGAAAACATAGGAAACAGATATCTGTTAATTCTCAGATAGCCTTAAAACGTACAAAAAAAATCGACAAACGTAAAAAAGCGACAAATGTACAGTCTTTTTGCCCGACATAATTTCACCGGGCTAATTCTGCCCCCTGCTGTACAAACATTAACTCTACAACAAGGTTTTAATTTTCTGGTCTGGCTCAGAAATGAGACTCAACGCGGTAAAAAAATTACCTTTTGTGTTTTTTACAACACACACTCTTTCACTCGTGAAAAGACCTGTCACTTTACAGACTGCTCGTGAATAATCTTTTCGGATGTTTTGTCACTTTTGTCATGTTGAAGTATATCGAAGTGCAGTAAGTAATTAGGACTTTACTGCTGATAAGGACTATAAACCTTGATAAACTGATAAACCTTCTATTCAGGGTCGCGGGGACCTGGAGCCTATCCCAGGAGGCTTAGGGCACGAGGCAGGGTACACCCTGGACAGGGTGCCAATCCATCGCAGAGCACACACACATCCACACACTACGGCCAATTTTGGGAACACCAATTAGCCTAACCTGCATATCTTTGGACTGTGGGAAGAAACCAGAATACCCGGAGGAAACCCACCAAGCACAGGGAGAACATGCAAACTCCATGACCCTGGAGGTGCAAGGCGACAGTGGTAACCACTACACCACCGTGCCACCTCCATTATATAAAGTTGTCATTAATTAACAGTGTTGAAGAACCTTGAAAATAAGAGTTGTTTTGGTTTTTAAACATTTTTTTGTTTGTGGTTACCACATAAACCCATATTTGTTATTTCATAACTTTAATATCTTCAGAGTTGATCTACAGTATAGGAAATAGTAAAAAATAAAGAAACCCCCTTGAATGAGTAGGGGTGTATAAACCGTTGACTGGTAGGCTATATATTGTATTCGACATCTCAGAGCCCTGCTGATAAACCCATTATTTAAGTCTGACCAGCTACTAGAGCACTGTCCAGGTTGGTCAAACTGGTAGCCTGTCTTTGCTGGCTAGCAAGTTATTTTCCAGCTCTCATATGAACTCACTAAACTTAACAAAATAGGGTCTAAATGATTAAACAACAATTTACCTTTTAGCTTAGTGTTGTTAACTTTTCAGTGATATAGTATGAGTAGTTATAATTCAGAAAATGTGTCCTTTCAACCATCTGCTGGAGATGTAGACTTTTCCTACTCAAAGTAGATTTTTCAGCATCTTTTCCATATTTTTGATTCTATTTTGATTTGAGGAAACTATAGAATCGCATTCGATTACTTGACTCTAATCAAGTAGATGAACTGAGACAGTATTAATGCAAGGCTTCTGAGAAAATGTATAGTACTAACAAGTGTACAACTTTCATTAATAGTACAGTCTGGGAAACCTGATTCATATGTAAGAAATTTCTTTTGTTTTTACTGAAAAATTGTGGAGATCCCTGTTGACCCCTGGTGTAGGACAACATGCAAGCAATACGTATGTGGTTCAAAACTGAATGACTTAATTAACTGAGTATATCAATTCTTGAGAATGATTAAATCATTAGCTAATGTTCACTAAATATGAACACATGCAATGAGCAAATCTCAGCCTGAAAGTAAGAACACCAAACACACTTACTTGTTAGCTGATTTATTG
Source organism: Clarias laeviceps (assembly GCA_030014305.1). Lineage (NCBI taxonomy): Eukaryota > Metazoa > Chordata > Actinopteri > Siluriformes > Clariidae > Clarias > Clarias laeviceps. The sequence goes on along the minus strand of JAQMYJ010000036.1, from coordinate 12,321,007 downwards.
TTGACATGCCACAGCTGCAAAAGAGATTTATTTTCAATCAAACTATTTCCACCACAGATATGGTCATGATAAGCTTATTTTCCTCGTTGTGGAATAATATGCATTATTCTAAGAATAAGTTACTCCATATTAGGTCTTGATACTGTTACAAAAAGGTTCCAGATGATGTATCATTTCATTAGATGGGCATCCACTCAGGTTCCTCATGCTGCTTATTCTTATGGGAGAAATATGGGAATTTTGACAGGACACATACTTCCACCAACTTAAAATAGCAAAAAGAATTAAAAAGCTGTTGAAAGGAAAATGTGGTCAGATGTCAACAACTGTTTTCCTCCTATTAGCTTCCCATCACTTTTCTCAGATGATGTTACCTACCAACTGTTTCCATTTTTGTCAAATAGTTCCATCTGGTGTTTATGTACCAGTACAAAGCAGAAAATACATATCCTCGAGTTTTCATTCCATCTTCTTACTTCCTTTTTTCTGTGTGATCGTTTGTTTCCTCTGTTCCACCTTCTCTGTGATGACAGGCATCAAAAATTCCCTCAGGACACTGGTCACTCTTTACACTCCTGTATTCACATTAATCCATAAGCATACTCTCATACTCTATCCTCAAGAGAGGGCAGATTAAAATTTAGGAGACAAATCCAACACTAAATTCTTTAGATGTAAGGAAGAAGAAAAAAAAACATCATCGGATTCCAAGAAAGGGTGGGAGGAGAGAGTTAAACGTAAGCTCCAAATCACAGACACGTTGCTGGAATGTCAAAAAAAATAAAAAAATCAATCTGTGAGAAGTGGTTGGATAAAACAAGAAATGCAGCAAGAAAAATATAAGGACACAAACATAAGAAAAAGAAGAAATCTGAGATAACTAGACTTGGACCTTACATGTGAAGAGAAGCACTCTCTGAGCATGCTGTTTATAAAGTCCAGGAGTAATCCATCCCTCTTCTCTCCTCTCCTCATGCACAGAGCCATAGTACTGCCTTCTAGCCTCTCCACAGCATGAATATATTACTATGCACACAATGACACTGCTTATTGTTTATGAATTACTGGCCTCCCCGCCAACAAAGGCTATTTTCATAAGAAAACTAATTCATTTCAGTTCCTATTTGATTAGAGGCAGAGGAAAAGAAGCCCTTTGGTCAAAGCCCCAGAGGACTGTTTTTATTCAGTCCTTTTCAATAGGGCTTTATTGCTCTTCTTTTCAAAGCTGACGGGGAAAGGCTTTTAGAGTTAAACATTGACGAAAAATTATTGGGCGGCTGTTTTTTTGTGCAATAACAAACCCTTTCAAAAGGACACTGAGCTCTTATCCATCCATCCGTCCCTCACTCTCCTTTCTCTTTCTTTTTGGCAAATTGTAAAGCCTGGAAATTAATGACAGACAGTAGCAAAAGAGGGAGAGAGCAAAAGAGGAAGACAAGCTCAGCCACAATGCATGTCAAATCTAAATGATCACAAGCTACTGAATAGACCCGAGGGGAAGAAAGGAAAAGACAGGGTCTTAGAAGTGTGTGTGTGAGTGTGTGTATAGGTTGGTCAAAAGCTAATTGATTCAATGTCCACAGAGTCCTGCTGTCCCTTTCACTCAGGCCTTCAAAGACAGCTATTATAGTTCTCTGTCAGTAACAGTGGAGGTATTAATACCTGAAACTTAACAGTCAAATAGAGGAACATCGCACTCTACAGGTGTTACTAGCCATGTCCAAGATGGTCTACTTCTCAGCAAATAGTAATATAGTCTTTAGTCTTTAACATTAATCTAAGTATTACTAAAGACTAAAACCACATCTAGAAAAAATACCCATTGTTAAGAAAAAGAAGTGAACATCATGCTTTATCCTTTTCATTAATATTCTTGTTATTTGGTGTATGACATGAGCACACCAATGAAAGCAAAGAAGCGGCCGTCCAAACTGAAAAAGGTTTTTAAAAAATTCAAAAGAATACAAGTGAACAAAAAATGAAAAGGCCAACCTGGCATTTATCAGCAGGTTTTATCTACACACTAAAGGATAAATCGGGATAAATCAGAGCTTCCATTTTATCGGGATGGCATTATGCCCCTTTGTATTTATGCAGGAATATTTAACAGGAGACAAAAGGTGACTTTCTCCTCATTCATCCACGAACAAGGCAATGCTGGCATTCTGAAAAGGCTGACATTTGAGCTTTTTGCCAACACCAGCAAAATTATATCCTTTCCATTGTAAATCAATGAAGTAGAATCATCGCCCACAAAGGGCCTAGATTGCCTTGTCAGTGTAATAGGTCCTAGTGTATGCACAACCTTCATCCTGCACTGCTGTACAAGGAAAAGAGACAAAGGCACAAAATCATCCTCATCATTGGCCTCGCCTTTATGAACTAAGTGTAAAAATTCCACTAGTTTAAACTCTGGTATTGCTTTTGTACTCTTGTCTATATACTTTGTGCCTCTACAGAGACATCTGATTACAATATGAAAATGTAATTGCAAAATTATGGGTGCTAAATAGTACATTCTTCAAAATAAAAACCAAATCTTAAGAAAACTTCTTTATTTACAGAATTTACAATGACAAAGGGAATGTGCAAGTTATGGATCATTACAGAATACACTGAAAGGGTTTTGGTGAATGTAATTGTCCTCCGCGTGCACGGACAGAAAGATCAGTCAATAAAGTAAGAGTTCAATATAATACAGTGGCTGCCATTGCTGCCACTGTAATAATAAAGACCCTCAATTTACTTGGTGGAGAAATCTAACATATCATGCATCATAGCTTTTAAAAGTTGATTTGTATTTATTATACAGTAAAGCATGTTGAAACCATGCCGAATTAGTCATTATATATTAGTTCCAGGTCACTTTGAAGATGAACAAAAAGCCAGACAATTGGAACAAGTACCATAGCTCTGTATAGAATTTATAAATTACACAGAGTGTCTCTAAAGACAAGTTTACAGTTAAAACATCACACAGCAGTAATATACTATTCTCAGTAAGGTTACCTGCATCAGTATAGTAGCTGACGTAAATGAAGATAACTCAAAAACTAGTCAATTTACATGATGTGTGTTATTTGAGTTAAATGTTAATGAGCAACTGTGCCAAGTTTATTAATCAAAATTTCCAAAACAACTGGTCAATAACTAGTTTCAAACCTATTACAAATGAACAGAGGTAATTTTTAAATTAAGTATTTGCTCTAATTGGTTATGAATAAATAATGCATAATATGGGCATGGTCAGGCCCGGACTTATTTGGGATACATTTTACATAGTATTTGTGACTTTCATTTTTATTTTAGGAACCACAAATACATCAGACTCAGAGGCAGTTCTTCCTCATATCTTTACCATAAAACTGGAAGCACACAAATGTATAGAATGTCTTTGTATGCTGTAGGATTGAATTTTCCCTTCACTGGAACTAAGACCCCCAAACCTGTTTCAACATGACAATGCCCGTGTGAACAAAGCAAGCTTCATGAAGACAAAGTTTTCACAAGTTGGCATGAAAAAATTCCACTGTCCTCCACAGAGCCCAGACCTCAACCCCAGTGAAGACCTTTGTGATGAACTGGCATGATTGTGCCTTAGGCCTCCTCACCTGATATCAGTACCAGACCTGACTAATGCTTTTGTAGCTGAAAGAGCAAATCCCCAGAGCCATGCTTTAAACACCTGTCGGAAGTCTTCCCAGAAGATTGGAGGTAATAACACCAAGCAGGACTTAAATTTGGATGGAATGTTCAAAAAGCACATGCGAGTGTGATGGTCAGGTTTTCACAAACATCTAGCCATTTAATGTATGCATCTGCGTGTTGAATTCAGAGAGTGAGATGCATGAGCACTAACTGCAAGATAATGAGCCATGAGTGTTAATTTGTATTCATAAGCGGAACTGGGTCCAAATCCATGGAAAATATTCAAGTTAAAATCCTCACAAATGCTACCAAACCTGTAAGATGCTTTCTTATCATCTCACAAATTAGTCTCATCCCAAGATGGGTCATTCATATTCTTTAGAACCTTCCGTATAACTCTCTCCAGATCTTTACGAGATCGCTGCTCCTCCTCCAGAGATCGTTTCATTTTCTTACCATCCTATTGATAAATGAAGTGATATGATCACATCAATATACAGTATATTATATAAAACGGTAACTTTATCATACCACAGAGGAATATAAGGCCATACACACCTGTTTAAGTTCTTGGACTTCCTCTCTTAGTGAATAAACAACATCTACGAGACTCCTGTAAATGGTAAAAATGAAAGTTAAAAGTAATTATTTTGATAGTACTATATGGTATTGAAAGCTAATTTATGTACACAGGTACAAGCCATATTAAATAGGTTGATTTAATATTATCCCAGCAGGGAAAGTAATTTGTGAAATATAGATGTCATATAGCAACTCAAGTACTGTATTCTTACTTCTCTCCCATAACATTTTGCCCATTGTTCATCTTCTCATTTGCAGGAAGTATCAGAGCTGGAGCAGTGTCTCTCCTTTGTCCTATTCCAAAAGAAAAGCCCTGCAGGTTGGTTGCCACAAATCTCTATGTGAAGGACTGGTTTGTGAAAACAGTAAAAGAAACACACATGCACTGAAACAGTGAAAGGATCAGGTTAAAAGAACTGTGCAGGAGACAGGTTAGCCATGCAAAGAGGAAAAAGGCAAAAAGTTCCAATAATGGCCTCCTAAAGAATTATGAATTACATATATTCAAGACATTTAAAAGCTCCAAGAAACATATTTAAAAAAAAAAAGAAAAAAAAAGTAAAGTAGGCATTGAAATAAAACATTAGTTCAAGTAATTCGCCAAAAAGGACAGAAATATTGACAGAAGTCTAATAAAGCCAATATTTATTGAAAATGTATATTACAGTGACTGCTCTGTCATACTAGAATCTGTATGTATATATGTATGTATATATACATATGTAAATGGACATATATTTAATTTTTGAACCACGTAAACATCACTGACTTCAGAGTTGTACAGGAAATCAGAATACCGGCACAGTACAGCAGACAAAGGGCAGCAAGTGTTTTGAATTTCTTGTCTATTTTGTTTGTTTTGCCACAGAAGAGAACTCGGTCACAAGGATTACCACACAACATGAAGAGTTATAATCTTATTCTTTGTTCAAGTACTTTTGTAAATGGCAATATGTATTTCTCTTTTATCTGATAAACATCATACATAAGAGAGAAAAAGTTTATCTTAAAACACTACAGGTACTCACAGAGCTTTAAGTGTGTAACAAAGAACCACAAAACCGCATACCTGGTTTAAAATCAAACACATTTTTGATGGGACACAAAAATTCAGCATATTTGGCAAAATCATACCATATGCAGACATTATTAAGAACATACGTGTAACATATAAATTTTTTTTAAAAATGCGCGTATTGTACAAGTCAAAAATAAATACATAAATAAAAGACAAAAGGTACATGTACTAACACTGTCCAGATAGCAACTCAATTTTCAATCTTATACACAAGCATTTTGTGTTCAACTCTCCTATTGTTTTGCATCCTAAAAAAATTAATCTGGAATTCTTGTGCCCAATGTTTCCCTTAAGTAAACAATAATACTTCACATTTCAAATATGACAATACTAAAATATTTACAAAGTTGAGATCTTGTTCCAAATCTTCACAAACAAAAGTCCTTCAGAATTACTGATGAAATACTAGCTACAGACAGAAAAAGGCATACTCCCCATCTATCACATGAGGGGACATCAAAATAACAGGCAAAAAAGGTGTCAAGGCAACGAGGACCAATTTGGATAAGTGCACAAAGAGGACAAGGAGTGAGGTTTAATACAGGCAAGTGAAAAGACAAATATAATAAATAAAAATATAAATAAACATCAAAATAAATTAAATAAATAAACCAAAGTGAATGAAGTTAAACAGTATAAGTGAGGGAGTTTAATTCTGGTGGGAGATGTAGGAGCTGCAGCTCTTACGGGAAACCGGCCCCATCCTGTAAGAGTGAGCCGTCCATATACTGTCATAGTCCGAGTCCTCTGAAAGGTCCGAGCTGCCCTCAGGCCGGGAGATGCTGCTGCGGCGACCCATACACTCCATACTTGACTGATCCAACACGTGGTTATGCATCAGATCAGTTCCCTGCCATGCTGAGATGGGCAATAGAGGCAGCCCACCAGCCACAGTGCAATCATATGAATGAAGAGTGGGGATTTCACAAAAAGAAAAATGGTGGTACATGGGATGGCAAAAACCGTAAAGATAAAAATGTAATGGGGGGGGATAATCAAGGTGGGGAAATGAAAATAGAAACACATGAATGTGAAAAAGTGGATAGGAGAAAAAAGAGAAGAGGATTAATATGTGAATAAATTAAAGATGTCAAAAAGTGAAGAGTGAAGAGGAAAGAGAAAAAGAGGATATTGTTACCAGAGTTCAAAGAAAAGACGCAGTGTTACAAGCGAACTGTTAGCCTTAGTCCAATGAAAGACTTAATCTTACTTGAGTTGAGAGTCTGTCGGGTTTTGGCACTTGTACAATAGGCCTCAATTACTTTCAGGATCTGAGCATCCTCTTCTAGTGCTACAGTACCTGTTGCAGTTTCAGAGTAATTACTTAGTAATGTGTGTCACCACAGTAACTTATTAGTAGCATGAATAAATCCATCAACTTACTTTTTCTTAATGCAAACTCCTCATCAGACGGCTTCCTTTCAGGTTTCCGTTTGGGCAGCAGCTTCTTCATGCTTTTTGGGCTTTTACTAAGATCCTGGGGAAGTGCAAACAGTGGAGAGGATGGATTAAGGTGTACAAGTTCATAACCGTCACATCACACCATTACTACATCTTCACACTTTGCAGCCTCAATTCCTTTATTACTCAGATTCTATTGTCAACAGTTCATACATAGTGATAAGCCATAACATTAAAAACCAAAACATTAAGCCCAATATTTTGTGGGTTTCCAGTGTGTTGCTGTGGCAGCTCTGACCACTCGGATGTACTGTGGTTCTGGTCTGGCACCAGAACGTCAGTGGCAGATCCTTTGGGTACTTTAAGGTTGTTAGTGGGGCCTCCATGGATCATACTTGTTTGTCCAGTACATTCCATGGATGCTTAAGTCTGATTTACATCAGGGAATTCGGAGGATGGAACTGTTTTAACTGTTTGCCTGGAAAGCCCCATACGTGGCAGGATGTGAGGTACTGGGTGTTCTTATATGTTTTTATGAGGGCAGTCATTGACTTTCCTCAGCGCTGAGGAAACTCTGTTTTTTCTGTGGGATCAGAGCAGGATATTTCCGTACGCAATATCGTTGTATACTCAGCAAAAAAAGAAACGTCCCTTTTTCAGGACTGTGTATTTTAACAATAATGTTGTAAAAATCCAAATAACTTT
>JAQMYJ010000036.1:12276937-12293022 GCA_030014305.1 Clarias laeviceps | reverse complement strand
TTATATTTTGTGTTAATTATTTTTATGTATTTATTTTTTTGGGCTGTAGAACGAATAATTTGAGTTTCCCTTATTTCCTATGGGAAAATTCAATTTGGTTTAAGAGTGTTTTGGAATACGAGCCCACTTCCGGAACAAATTATGCTCGTAATCCGAGGTTCCACTGTATTTTACATTTTCTTTGTGTTTTTTAATAATGAAGGTTGGGGTTATTGATTTCTACACCAAGAAGAAAAAAACTCCCAATTTATAACTTTCAGCTGCATTAGTTTTATTGTGCAAATTGTCCGAAACAAGTAAATTCACAGCAAAGATTGATGGGAAATGAGGAGATTGGTCATCTGTAATCTGCTCACTCTACCTGGTGTAATTGTGTTTATTATCCACACAATTCCACCATTGACTTTCTGGACATGGTAATGAGGATTCCAATACCTATTACTTATAAAGGTAGTTAATATGATACTTTAACCCTCTTGTAGTGTTAACAAATTAAGTGGAAAGCAATGTCGAACTTGAGAGGTGCAATGATAGCTTAATATGGCTTAATGCCTGGAAGCTCCAGTAACGTTGCAAATAAAATGCAGCTGCCAAATTCACTTTCCGCTGATTAAAGATATTCACCATGAAGCAGCAAGACGAGGCAGCATAGTCTTATTGTAGCCACATATATTTGTTAGCAGTGTCTGATTCTTCCTAAGTGGGCATGCATTGTTTTTGGTCTAGTTGCAGGTACATTAGAATACTTAACTCGCTTTGGTCAGGCAATTTATTTTTAAGATGTACTGAGCTTTCAAAAAAAAAGAAGAAGAAAAAGTTAATCTGAAGCAGTGCTGCAAAATGGGGTAATACTAACAGACTACATCCAAAAAGGCACAATCATCAGAATGCCTTTTCATCAATAAAGGGATAGAAATTCTGTAAAACAAAGTAACTGCAGTTTGAGTAGCAATGGAACAGATTAACCAGTAAGATGGATGAGAAGATAGACAGATCTGAAGATGAAGCTGAATCACAGCTTGGCAAATGTGAAACACATCTTAAGAACCATCTGGATAAATTGACAAAAAAATAAACAGTGTGCTTGTATTATTGCAGCAAAATAAATTTAATTGATATACTTGTATATTAGACTGATTACCCATGCAGTATTACTTGCAACACCCCCAATCAAGCAAGAAAGCCAGCAAGCAAGCAATCAATCAATCAAAAAATAAAATTAAGGAAAACAATTGTGATAAAATAGGCATGGATACTGCAGCCAAATGAGTTTTATGTTTGTTTCATCTACGAGTTTTCTCTTAAACAAGTTAAGCATACATCTGTGGAGCTGATTCACCACTGAGCAAGCTAACTTTCAGCCAGGCTTAGCTCAACATGCCTAGATAATTTCTATCAATGTCAGTTTCACAAAGTAAGCCAAGTCCAGCTCAGTTACTAAGGCAACATTTACATTTGGATAAACCTGCTCTACATTAGGTGATAGGATACTTTATATAAAGTGTAATTTATATATACATACACATTTTTATTTCTTTTTGTATTTTTAAAAGCAATATACAGTATATATCCTAATATTACAAGTAATACACTTCACAATCTTTCAAATGTTTGACCTTGCTAAGGCCTAGACTTTGTTTGGATCAATTCCAAATTATAATAAATTGTTCTGCCAGGTGCAGTGATATTTCCATATAAAATCCTACAAACATTCAATCACTCATTATTAAGATGTGAAAGCTTGTGAGACAACCATAAAGTCCTCTACCAATTTGTCACAAAGGCATATAAGCAAACAGCTTACTTGAGCCAAATTGAACACAAAAAGTGAACACAAAATTTACAGAACAATGGAGTAAAGTGACCACCAGGTGAGTTGAATCTCCCAAGACCTGCCTTCAACTATAGGCAGCTTTGTCATATTTTTTCCAAACAATTTGGTTCATTTGATTTTAGTTCAAAGACAATATTAAAGAAAATAATAATAATTCTAGCACAGAGTTTAGCAAACAAACTAGGTGTGAAGAAATAATCTTGGATTACTCAAACTACTACTAGCAGTGTGAACATACCATGGCTTTGAAATACCATGGCCTAGCTGGTCTTACAGTCAGTTGTGATCTAATACAACAGCAATGATGCACAGCAGAATACACTAGCTTCTCAAACCCAGTGTTCATCATGGACAAAGAGGGGCTTGTGCATGCATGGCCCAGCTGGCTATGGCCACTGCCAGGACACTGCAACGTGTCAGCACTCTACATGTATGAAGAATCCTGCAGCATCCTGCACAGTGCACAGCTTTAAAAACACAGCAGGTACACCCTACACATAAAAGAAACAACAGTACAACATGCACAGGCAGTGCAAATATCTTCCTTTGTGATTAATGCAGGAAACTGCTCAAACATGTGCTGTCAAGAACTCTCCTTAAAACATTTTTACTAAAAGCAAACAAAAACAATCAAAATTAAATATTTACAATCTGCATTTTTGTCATTACATAGATAAGTGAAAAGCCAGTGACAGATTCAACCCCCGTCTTTTTTCACCACACTCCCGAAGCCTATATGGGCTCTATCCAAACCCATCTGGCTCCATAATAAATGCGCATAATTTGGTATGCTGCAATCTGGCCCTTTGTATTCTTGCTTAAAGAAATATATAGGGGTATATAAATCCTATAAACAACAGGGGAAGAGTGTCACCTGGAAGACATTGAAGACAATTCATAATCCCAAGTAGCACAACAGACATTTGTACAGTAAAAAAAAACAACTAGTAAACAGAGGTGTGAAGATTTTTAAAAAATGGTCTGTTCAATATCGACAGCACTTTAGAGCACTGTTTATTGTGTACCCTGCTTGTGGAGCAAATAATAATGTTTCCTAAAGATTTTCAAAAATAGATATATTTGGACATCTGACTAAATATGGTACCACTATAAAGGACAAAACTAAAAAGAGTGAAAAAAGGATTTATGAAGCAGATATCACTCATAACTGGACGAACAGCATGATGCTGATATCAGTAACTCATGAGGAACTGTTGTTATTTTGTAACTAATAACTAAGAAAGCACTAGAAGCAACTAATTACAAAACTGACTTCAATGCGTCACAAACGATAAACAAAGCATGGCTATGTATAATATTCCCGACTTTGAAACCGTGTATCAGTAAATTGAAAACGAATAAACACTTTCGACCTTTTGATTTGTAAATTCTAATAAATGTTGATTTCCATATATATATATATATATATATATATATATATGATTAGTTTGGCGTTTAGTTCATGGCTGTGACTCCTCCTGTCAGCCTCCGTCCGTCTTCAAGACTCCTTTGTTAATTGTCAATCTACATCCCGCTATTTACATCGTTTGCCGTTTCAGCACCAGAGTCTCCCTGCTTTCCAGTCCTGATATTTAGCGGTTATTTTGTCCCAACATCTCAACTCACCTCGACACGAAACGCAGCGCAGCCTTTAAGGAACTCCTTTATGTTGCTCAGACACTCGCTGTCGTTTTTGGGCTCCTGAAAAACCTGGAGGGAAAAAAGGGTACAACGAGTGAGCCAGATGTGCGTGTTTTTCCCTCTTGAACGGTCGGAAATCTGATTCAAAAATCAATCCGAATTATCTACTCCTCATGAACGTGCAGGGAATAGGGACTGCAGCGCGTCCACCGATAACCCCAACAAATGCCTACTCTAGGAAGTGAGGAAAGAAAACCGGAAATGACGCTGCAGCGTGGAGTCAGGTCGGGGAAGCATCCACTGCTTATCAGGCGGGCAAAATAAAATGGGTAGCATGATCCAGCCTGATTTACATGTATACTGAGATTTGTTTATTTGCAGAATTCACTGAGAAATATTGTGTATATGAAAAATCACGAAAATGTGTAATGCTAAACAAATAGGTTCATGGTGTTCATCATCCCCATACATAGGACAAATGAACATAATTAAGCAATTACATGCACAACATTAGATTCACACGAGTTGGTCATGAATGGGACACGACTCTGTGTGTTAAATTCTTTTATGTACTGAGTTTAGCAAATGTGTTGCTATTTAGGGGGAAAAAAATCAATCAATCACCTTATTGATAGTTCAGTTTTAAACATTAAGTTTGTAATGTTTAACATTAGCTTAATGATAATTCAATGACAAACATAAATTTAATAAATTTACATTTGTAAATTTACAATAAATTTGTAATGTTTTAAAGTACATCTAGCAGGTTTCCGGCTATAAGTAGGATATATGATAAATTAATATCCAGGCTATACTATTTCTCTGGTGACTTGAGACTGTAGTCGCTCAATAGTTTAGGACTTTAGTTTAGAATTCCCACAAATTATTTTGTACCTGAGCCTCCAACAATGAAAGTGTACTCCATATTAACTCCGACCACACAAAGTATTAGTGCAAATCAATCCCTGCTCTCTGAAATCACCCATATAAGGATGAGTTTCCTGTTGAGCCTGGTTCTTCTCAAGGTTTTTTCCTACTGGCATCTCAGGGAGTTTTTCCTTACAACTGTCATCCCCAGCTTGCTCATCATGGACAAACTGATAATTATAACTTGTACATATTTCCTAACACTTTCTGAACTTATTTACATATTTTTTAATCTGTAACGCTGCTTTGCAACAATGAACAATGTTAAAAGATACAAATAAAATTTAATTGAACTAAATTGAACCTCCATGTATCATCGATTTTAACCCTTAGCTGTACTCACAAATATTTATATTAATCTACAAATACTTGTAATCATTTGAAGGGGTGGGGTGAGTCCCCCCCCCCCTTATAACATTCATCCTTCCATTTTTAGTACCTCTTCTCTACTACAGTATTTGCATTAGTGTTGCAGAGGCCTGGAACACAAAAAGAAAGACACCCTGGACCACCACAGGGCATAAGCACACAAACTCATATGCCCAGTCACACCAATCAGGCAGACCAGAGGCAAGATTCGAACTCCCAACCCTGGAGGTGCTAATCAATAATGCATCATGTCACTTTTCCTTATAAATTACTCCTTTTTTATAATTATTTTATTATTTATTTTATTTTTTGTTTATTTATTTTTATATTTAGCACTTTTAACTTCTGTTAACTGCATAACACTTAATGTCTATTTTTAGTACTGTAAAAACATAGAGATCTAGCTCTCTGTGGCTTTATTATGTCCAGATAATTAATGTCCATAATTAAAAATGTTACAAATGTGTATTTTTGCGCTATGTGCACATAACTTGTCAAGATGGCATGGCTTCTGTCCTAAATGACATGTTTTCAGTTACACAGACCTAGCAGGTACAAATTGACAAATGATGCAGTGGAGCGTCCTATTTCCCCTTTAAGGTTTCAAAAAGGTGCTCACAAGCGCCCTCTAGGCACACTTTCAGCTCTCAATCATATCAAAGTGGTTTCGTCAGCGGTCGCTAATCCAAAACACTGTGATCGTTTGCGACGACTAGTCTCGGTAAATAGGTTTGTTGGGCGCAGGAAGAGTCAGATGGAGCAAAAGGCCAAAATAAATTAAATAAAAATGGCCTCCAAACAATGGCCTCCAAATCTTACCTGTAAAGTTTGGAGGCCATTAGACAGAATTGCTTTTTCGTTTAGAAAAAGAATAATGTTCATCAATGCTGAATTTATGGGGGTTAAACTGTTTCCTGGCTTCTCATATCAAAGTGGTAACCTTCCCTGTCCATGTACACTTATCAGATGTAATTCATGTCAACTACAGGACTGGTTTGGTTTGTAGGAAAACATGCACTAATTTCCATGGGAGGTTCTATGATGCCTCCATTTGTTGGTCCACTATGACAATGTTATGAAAGTCAGTTATCAGCATTATGACAGCAAGTGGTTAGCCGTACTGAGAGAAACTCATGGAGCTGTACAAAAGCCCACAGCCATGACAAGTGGCATCTGTTTTTAATAGGGAACTCCAAAGGTCAATATTGAAGGTACACAGGTAAGATGTCAATCAACATCACAAACAGACAATGCATAAAACATACCAGTGTTTTGGTTTAGAAAATATGCCATATCAACCTGTTTCAAATAAATATAATATTGGATCAGTGTATACCTATTTGCCAAATAAATAAGCATTTACTCAGGCAGTTACTGAAAGATTTTAGCAAAATTTTTATTTCAACTGAAAATTTTGATACTTAATTGGGTCTAAGGATTAAGAATATTTTATCATTATTTATCATTCATTATAACTGACATAAGATTTATAGCTTAATTAAAAACATTGTAGTTAATTAACAGTCTAGTTTTATACACAGTGATCAAGATTCACTCTAGATCCCTTTAATAGTTCCTTAACTATCAGTGTGGAATCCTTAAAGGTTTTATGTAGAACAACTGTTTCCCTTTCAGAATAGGCTTCAAGTAAAAATCTTGCTTTAAATATCCTTTAACTAGCCCAAAACACAAGGAGGGTTGTTTTTCGAAAGGCATAGATAATTTGCCAAAAAGTGCCCCAATTTACCTCCCTTCAACCTACAGTATGTCCTTTAGACCATTGCAGTCATCAGACTGTCCTCATATGCAGGGCTTGGTCTAAATATTAGTGAACAGAATGGCAGTGGGCTATATGAAAAATGAGCACGGTATCAGCTCACTGTAGTGTATTCATAAACCATCTGCAAAACGATATAGCTCAATGGTTTTAATAGTCCACCTGTGACATTTACATTTACAGCATTTAACATAAAATGTATGTTATTGGCACTACGCAGCAAATAACCCTGAATACTAGATTGTTTTATTTTATGGGTAAAAAAAAAAAATGCAGTCCATTATAATCCATTCTCTAAATGTGGAATAATAAAGAGGATCAACAGACGTGGCCTAGATAGGGAGCCTACGTTTTTCCATGACAAAATGTGATCATAGCCTAGGTTTGTCTGCCTTTTAGCTTTTACAGGCGCCCTACAGCGAAATCAATACATACAGGCCTGTTTCTTAAACATATCTACAATATGGTCTAAGGATAAACACGCAGTAGGATTTAACACGATTGCGCTTCTTCAACACCAACACGTCCGCAGCATTCACTAATACCTGGCGCTATTCGGATGCGTTAAGCATACTCCGCTCATCATCCTATTAAAGGTCTAAAATAATATGCGCACGAGAAGAGTGGGCTCTTTTGTGTATACAAAAATATAAAACGCGACTGCAGAGAAAGACTGGTGATTAGCGGGCGTCAGGGCGCTTACTTGCTCGGTGGTACCGGGGCGCAGACGCTCGATCAGCCTGCAGAGCACGACTCCGTCCTTCAGCGCGCGCTGCAGAAACGCGGCCGGGTCCGACACGCTCTTCTTCGGAGACTCCATAACACCAAGCGTTATGAGCCATGTAACCGTCTGTTCTGCCGGATTCATGGTCAAACGCCACGAATACCCTTGTCTCCAAGCGTAAGTATACAGGAAAAAATAATAAAAGGAGTGGTTATCAGCCGGCTGTTGAATTAAGCTCCACCATTTTCCATGCAGCCGCCCGTCTGAATGTGGCGCATCGCGCAATCTGTCCCTTTGAGCTCTACACAGGAGAGAATCAGGAACGATGTAACTGTCAAAACGCCTTTAGCAGGCACTTCCCTCCACTTGCCTCGTCTGCTTCTTTACCTTCTGGCAAATGACATCACTGACAGCCGTGTGTGTGCGTGCGTGCGTGTGTGTGTCAGAGAGAGAGAGCATCTATTTCTTCCTTCACAGAAGAATTTCCATTTATACAGGGTCGGAATTACTTTATTCTACACTGGCATTTCAAAAGCTCCTAGGTATAAGGGTCGGAGGAATTGAACAACAAATTAGACTATTGCCTATAACAAGAGATAACATTTCATGCCTGATGTTCAATGTAGTGATATCAAAATACCCAACATCGCCCCTCCTACCAAGATATTCTATAGGCTCAATTTCTTTCTTCTTATCGCTATTTCTTCAGGTGACCTCAGGGAGGCGCTATCTAACCTACAATATTACAGAAACTGCACGCAGGAATGCAGTACATGTCAGATTCTTTAAAATAGAATCGTGTAAAAAAAAGTAAGAATGATTTTTTTTAAATAATGATGAATACCAATCACTAGCTGCATTCACATAAACTCCATTATTAAACTAACAATCAGAATATTAGCCCTATCAGAATACATCTAACCACTTCATTTGTTACAGCCTGGCCCAATCCAGCTTGATCAGAATCATTTACATTTACATTTAAGCATTTGGCAAGCGCTCTTATACAGAGCAACTTACAAATGTGCTTTGAAGTTTCCGTCATTGAATAGATGTATTAGGTTACTAGGTTATTAACTAGTACCAGCCAAACACTGTTGGAGAGTTTGTTTTCTTTTAGAGATTAACCCAAATATTAAAGAAACAGATACGTCTTTAGTCATTGTTTAAAGAGACTCAGCTGTTCGGACATCTAGAGGAAGTTCATTCCTCCACGTGGAAACAGCCAGGAAACAGTCTAGATGTATGTCTTTCTCGAGAGATGACGGGACCAGCCGAGCAGTCCTGAAGGATCGTGGTGCAGTGAGGGGTATGATTAGAGCTGTAAGGTAAGTGGGTGCCGAGAGTTACCGCAACATTACGGGATGAAGAGCAGTTTAGTTATACTGAGATTGAGTTTCAGCTGATGAGCAGTCATCCAGGATAAAATGTCTGGCAGACATGCTGAGGTCCGGGTGGAAATCTGTGTGTCAGAGGGAGGAAAAGAAAGAATGAGTTGTGTGTCATCTATGAAAAGTCATGCGAGGATATGACCTTACCAAGAGAGGGTATAGAGGGAGAACATAAAAGGACCAAGTACTGAGCCTTGTGGGACACCAGTAGAGAGACTGCATGGAGCAGAATTGGATCCCCTCCATGTCACCTCATATGGCCTATCTTAGGTAGGAAGCAAACCATTGCCATGCTGTGCCACAGATTCCCAGGCTTTTCAATCAGGATAAAGCAGTCTAGTTTGAGACTTATTGAGCCTCAACCCTATCTTATATATATACGTATGTATGTGTGTACATAGCTGATGGAGATTCGGAATTAGTAGTACCATTTACTGGAATCTGTGTTGGCAATAGTAGCCCATAAACTGTATCTCATGACATACATGTGCATGCTCCATGGCATCACCTGACCAGATACCTGGAGGAATCTAAATTCCCAGAGGGTCACCATGGATACTGGTAGAGGTTCAGGACTCTCTAGGGTGTTAGGGTAAGAGAGCCTGCACTCCTGTGGTCGGGAGTGCAGAATAGCAGGTATTAACAGGCTTGTCAAGAGACTACTCATAATCCCCCAGGTCAATCAGCAGGAGATGTAACCAAGGGAGCTCTGCAAAGACTTCCTCCTAGTATATTCTCTACATGGCCTCTTTCATATTCGTTGTTTACTTTATATTCTAACATCATATTTGCCTCCCATTTATGACCCTCTTCCTATTTTTTTAGTTAGTTTTTGATTGTCATATTAATGTCAGTGATAATGCTGGAATTTGCTTTGGTTATATATGAGAATCTATATCTATGCAAGAAGAGAAAGGAGAGACAGAGAGAGAGAGAGAGAGAGGGAACGTGTGTGTGTGTGTGTGTGTGTGTGTGTGTATTCATGCGTAAGATGTTAAGAGGTTTGTTGAGAGCATTGTTATAGATTTTGTATCCTTTCTTCGTAGATGTTTCTCTTTATTGATTTATAACAATACAGAATGCACACAACACACTCCTGTACAATCATGTGTAGGAGATATAATAATGCCATAACTCAAGATATAATGTCAAGATGTGGCATCATATGAACAAACCGTCAGGCATCGTTAAACACAAATGCATTGGTAACACATCTCCTGCAATCGCTATGGTGTTGTTGTGTCACCCTGTAAATCCACTTTGCATTCAAATGAGCTTCTCTGCTCAAGTTTCATATCTAAAATTTTAAGTCCCCCCCCCTTTTTTTTCACAAGCTCCCTGTTTCAAGCTATCTCTCTTTTATGCTCTTGTAGTTTCTATATTCTGGTATGCACTCTCACTTTCTGTCTTGCCCAGTGCCTGAATATGTAGGTTCTTAGTTTCAGTGATTATTTTCCTACCCAGGTGTGTTCCTCTTCTTTGCTCAGTAGGGTACAAAATGTCTCAGAGGTCACACGTTGCACCTGCTCTATCTGAATTGTGAAACCATGACCAAAAGAGTGGAGTGAAGACTAGAAACACATTTCCCAAATGGGTGAACTGTGGGCTGTGATGTGCGCTTGTGTCCTGCAGTGGATTGGCACATGGTGACATCCATGGTGTCCTCTGCATTGCGCACGGTCTCCCTCGAATACACTCAAATCCCCAGCAACTCTACACAGAATAAGTGGCATGGAAAATGAATGAATGATTGAATGAATTAATCAAATCTCAACAACATCAGTAGATGAGGATAGGAAGCTCAAAACACACATCCAGGAAACGGTTTAGTGAATCTATTTACATATCTACACCCGAACTACAACCTAGGGACTTTGTGAGAGGGGTTCTTGTTAAGTTTTAGGTTCTTATGTCTACTAGAGTGTGAACGGATTCCACCAGTGAATCACTAAACATTTTACAAGAGCCTTTTTATGAGTGTAGGTTCGCTTACAGCACACTCAGACCCGTTACAGCTGTGACACAGCCACTGCACTGGGACTCAGTGAAGTGTATCTGTGGCCCTGCCCACGCGCGCTCCATGGGGCTCACAGGGTGTGTGTGTGTGTGTGTGTGCGTGCAGGCGTGCGTGCGTGCGTGTGTAATTCTGTTTACCGTGGAGCAGCGGAGCGCACTACAGCACCATGATGGATTACTGAAAGGACTAAAACAGAATCATGCCTACTGTTCTTTGCTTTAAAAAGTGGCAACGTGTAGGAATTTGCGCGTGCTTCGGTACTCATCACACGTAAGCGAGAAGCCTTCTTTAATGATTTTCTTTTTGTAAACTGGACATAGGCAGAAAGGAATTGTTTTTGTTGTTCTCCTGGAACAAGCTATTTAGAATTTGTTGTCATCATAGTTGAATGATTTCCATCAAGCCTTAAAATCCTATTTCATCCAAAATGGTGTGTAAAAAAAGTTTTTATACAGCTAAGTTGTTACTTCATTACAGATTGCATGACTTCGGAGTTATGCTCATGCGTTGTGCGCTGTATTGTCTGAGCTGAGACAGTACCGGTGTTGGGGTTGAAGTGTTTACCGCGGTTTTGTCAGTTGAAACCGTTTTCCGGTTGAAGGTGTGCTTGTGCGCAGCTCTTGTATTTTCGGTTTTGCTCTGTGGCCACGCGCGCGGATGAGTAGGTGAAGTTTGAAATATTCAAATGTAAACATTCAAACAGAGACTTCCTCTGCTGTGTCACTGCAGGGCTGGTACTTCGCCGTCACTCGAATAACTCTGTCTCTCTGTCTGTGTGTGTGTGTGTCCCAGCATAGCTATCCGCAGGTCTCCATGTCGCGTTTGGAGCTGCGCCTAAAGCGCACGGGAGCCGCTGGAAGTGCATGGCTCAGAGCTGGTAGCGTTTACACAGACTGATGTCGGGAACTGGATATGTACACACATCAGCACCTGCTTGGAGGAAGAAGACTTTGAAGAAGGTTGAGAGGTGGTTTGTCTCATCACCCCCCTGAGGCTTTTCCTGCAAGACAGAGCGGATCTGCTTGGATGAGTAAGTGATCAAATCATCATCAGTGAAACACATAAGTAGGCTATTTCTCTCAGTCTCACTCTCAGACTCACACTTACAGTACAGGCTTCTAGTCACAGCAGCAAAGATGAGTCATTCTTTCAGACAGAAAAACATGCACAGAAGTGGATAAACGCAGCTGTTTGGGGGTGTTGAGAAAGGAGAGAATAAAATGAGTGTGTTAGTGCATATGCATTATGTGATGAAGCAAGAGACCATGGGATACATCAAAGCATTCTGGGTAACTTCCACATTATAATCCTCATCAGTCATTGTTTCTCTATGACTCAGTAAATGACTTTAGGTTTTATTTTTCCATTTACAACGGCACCACGTTTTTATGTCACAATGCAAGCAGTTCTCCACACTCTCTCTGTAAAAGACATGTATGATGTACTGGCTAGTTATTCTAGTTACTACTGGCTAGTTATTAAGTACTTATGCTCCTGTTCATGCCCTTATAAATGAGTGCTTATGTTTATCCTCCACGCATTCTAGAGAGATTACGATAATGAGTCATTTCCTGTAATGTGTAACAAGGTTGGAGACACCTGTAGAAACATCTTGGTTTATTCCTCCATGCAAACTTCTACTTGGTCCACTCCTCCATAATGACTGCAAAACATAGATTTTAGATATTCTTGGAAGATGTAACATGCAGATGAACAACAATCCATCTCATTTGTGTAGAACATGGGCTTCAAAGTTTTACCCAGGCCCTGCAATTATCTCCACCCCAACCAGAACAGGATTCGCTAGAGTCCGTCTTGGAGCCTTAACCACAGCAACCACCTGTATGTGACCTGTCAGTGCTGTTTATCATGTAACACACAAATACACACACCCACACCCACGCTTGCACACACACCATGACAGGTAACTGCAGGGATAAATAGTCCTGATAATGGCAAGATAATGAGTTTAAGAGTCTAATTATAGCTGTTCTTAGACTTGCAACTTACTTTCTATTAAATAGTAGTACTTTTAAGTCTTTTACTCATTTGACACATGAACTTCTGATAAATAAATGTATGAATGAATGAATCTATGAAATTGCAACGAGTATCTTGATGATAAAAACCTGTCTGTATGATTACTAAATTTAGTAGATTGTTGGTTATCATATGATATACTATCTAGCACCAAAGGATTATTAAATTATTATTTTTTTGTTTATTCTGAAAGAATTCTTATATATCTTAGCATATTGCATCTGTGGTTAAACACACACACACACACACACAAAAAAAAAAAAAAAAAAAAGTCCCTGTCTGCTGGGTCAACATAAATAGGTACCACTAGGTACCATAACATGTATAAGTGACAAAAAATAAAACTAAACAAATTACATAAAAATGGTTTAAAATCTAGGTACTATTTGAGATGCTAGATAGCAGACCTTTAGCGGCACTCATTTAAATTCATTAATAAGCCTTCTCGTTATATAATTTCTATATAGATAGGTGAGGCTTGGTGCAGAGATCAGCTTTGTGTATATGTTCTATGCAGTTGTGATTTGCAGATAATATTGTGTCTAAAATTTGTGCTTTAAATGGGTGCTTAATTTTAAACCTGACATCATAAAGGAATTATAACATCATAACATATTATAACATTATACTCTAAAGACTGTATTCTTTTTTTGGTGTTTTAACTATAAATGTAAAAATCTCAGACCTTATCTACATTACGTTTGCAGGCTGGCAGTGATTGGCTTGTGGCTGCAATCAACATAAAGTTGTAGCAAGACACCAGGCATATCTAACTGCAAAACTTTCATTCTTCATATCAGTAACTGCTTTATTCTGCTCAGGGTCACAGCTGATCTCAAGCTGAACCCAGGAACACTGGGCACATCCAGTGACCTTTGATTTTCTAAATAGTATTTTGTTATATGAAACAGTAGCATATCCTTTTATCATAGTCTATTTTGGTACATTTGTATGCACTGCCATGCAGAAAGCAAACTCTTGTTTACTGTTTTACATGACAAGCAAAAGAAAATCACAAATGTGCCATTCCTAAAGCAACAGGGCAAATAAATCACTTCACTGTTTACCTCTGAGACAAAAATGCTCATTACGAATGTAAAGTTTATTGATCCCCTAATTAATTTCCCAGCTTCATATGCAATATGTACAACACACCATGGTAGGTCAATTTTTTGGTTTTAAATTAGGTCTGTATGATTGCAAGAGCCTGGATTTGTTTTTGTTTATCATTTAGGTTTAAATCACAAAGCTGGCTAAAATATTAATTTAAAAAATAACATTGGCTTATATTGCTATGCACAATACTTCTCCTATACCTAGGCTTCTTGTTCTGTGACATAAAATCTGTGTTTTGCAGTCATTATGGAGGAGTGGATGAAGTAGAAATTTGCATGGAGGAGTATACCAGTTTTTCTGTCTATATGGGTAGTATACTTCTGGGCAACTTGCCATGATACATTTTCTTGTTGAATTAAAGTAAGGCCCTTGTTAACTATATTACATGTTGATCAGAAAAGATATTGCTGCTGTACACTCCTGGCCTCCCCTATTTTCTTACACTGCTGTGTGTGAAAACGAGTATATATTGTCTCACAGGATGTTGAGCCGTAAGATGCTGAGACAAATGAGAGCTAAATGTGTGTGTTACAGTGCATAGGTGTTGCAGCAATGTACATGTGGTTCTTGCACTCAGCTGTGGCCAACCAGCACTCACCTGCATGCATTCGTGCTATCTTCTATTCATCTGTGTGTGTGCATGCGTGTGTGTATTTTCGTGTGGGTGCGGTTTTCTTCGCATTTTCCGTTAATGAATGTTACTAAATTAAGCTTATTTGGAGTTATTATAAGATACTCACGATCCAAGAGCTCCATTAAAAACCTACTCACTGACATATGAATAAGTATGTATGGGCACAGTTTCCCTGTCTGCAATAACCATAGTAAAATGTCTGCATTCAACTGTGTCATGTAAAAGGTGTAAACCTGACATGGTAGAAGATTATATAAACCGTGGGTGATTTTGTGTAAACAATCAGACTTCAGAAATACAGCACATAGGAGCAGCCTCACCTGGGAAGTCTTGTTGTTAGAACAGAGGGACAAGCTGGTCCTTAGTGACTGAGAGAACAGAGCCATAATGAAGTCAGAGGACAAGTGGAAAGAGGAAAGCTTGTACTCCACAGGGAGGAGTGTGTTTGTGTGAGAGATGCTCTAAAGATAAGCTAGAGAAGGCAGGAGGAAATAGGTTGTTTTATCTTCGACCGATATTAAGTGCGTTCATGATTGGTAAGCGTCCTTGTCAATTGGATTGTCGAAGGATTAGATTTCTAAAGCATTTGCATGAATATCTGTGTACATCTGTGCATGTGGATGTGCGCTGGTGTTAGCATTTAGGTAGTTGGATATACATCTGTATCATGTCTAGGTAAATACCATGACACTGAACTTTTGCTAGTTATTGTAAGAGTTTCTTGTATACCTGATGAATAAATATCAAGTATGGGACACAGCAGAAATCTGTTTCATTCTATCCTGATTCCTGTCATATCACACATCCTCATCTGTTCCTCTGACAAGCTACCACTGTCAGACCAGATAACACTTGACCTTTTCTGAAAACTACTTCCTGTTCATTACACACAGAGACACACACACATAGCACAAATCACAATGCATACAAGAAACAGACATTGATTTATAACAAACACAAAACACATGCTTATACTTATGCTGCATGTCTTACTTTCTTAAATAATTCCATTTGCTTATTTAAAACTTAAAATTATTGTATTCTATTAAAAGACAATAGATAGTATTTAAACGATACTATTTGCTTTAAAAATAAAAAATAAAAAGATAATGTTAATAATAAACGTCCTAGGGGTATCATACTTACTTCTTCATACTTTAAAGTGTGTACATGGAGATAAAGTTAGTGGACAATGGCATTTAGCTATAAAATAACATTAGATTAACTACTTACATATATGTACTCATATATATTCAAAGAACAGTATTGACAAGTGCATTTGCAAAACCCATCAAGCACCATGATGAAACTGGCTCTCGTGAAAACTTTCCCAGAAAGCCAAGACCAAAACTTACTTCTGCTGCAGAGGAGGAGTTCATTTAGTGTTACCAGCCTCAAAAATCTCCAATTAACAGCATCTCCGATTAGAGTCGTTATGAAGTCTTTACAAATTATAAAATATAATAAAACAAATAAAAACCTAGAATTAGAATAGTTGTACAGTCGTGGCCAAAAGTTTTGAGAATTACATAAATATTGGAAATTGGAAAAGCTGCTTAAGTTTTTATAATAGCAATTTGCATATACTCCAGAATGTTATGAAGAGTGATCAGAT
>JAQMYJ010000036.1:12243125-12276837 GCA_030014305.1 Clarias laeviceps | reverse complement strand
CTAAAAGCAGTTTAGCAGCAAACTTTGTGAAAACTAATATTTGTGTCATTCTCAAAACTTTTGGCCACGACTGTAGATGTTTATATAGTATAAGAATAGTTCATTCTAGCGGCATAATGCCATGCCACTTTCTTTGTCTGTTTATTCCTGAAAATATTTGTATCTGAAGTTATTATCTATTTTAGTACACCAAAAGAAACAAAAGGAACTCTTCCTAGTCATATCTGAATGTGAATCTGTTCAAATGAATAAGGAATTTATATTTATTTCATCCCTACAGGGGCAGGACAGTTCCAATGTAAAAGCATGACCCCATATCTGATACAGTACTCTGCTCAAACTCCATGATGCTCTGGATTGTAAATCAAACCACCTGGTATGGCCTCTAGTGGCCAACAGTCAAAACAACATGATTTAAATGAACCAGAGTTGACATGTGCAGACTATGAAAGATACCTGTAAAGTCTGCAAGCCATCTCTGTCCCGATACCTCAAACAGCAAACCTCTTGCATTTTCACTCTGCCTGTACTTCACACACTGCATTTCACACAGAGTGTTTAAATCTATCTGACCTCTCATACTTAACCTCTGACCTTTTCTCTCTCTCCCCTTAGGACATGACCCACTCCTGGCCTTCCCAGCAGCCCCCAGGAGGAGGGGGGACAGAACGATTCCTGTATTCAGATTCAAAAGTGAGTATAAGGAATATGGTAATGCTTAAACTAACACTGACCCAGAAGATCCACAACATCTTACCTGATAGCATGGTGATTTTGTAACCACCTGATATGTGAACCATATGTTCTATCTGCTTGGTGCAGGAAGGAAAACGCCACAACACTCAGCACAAACAAGGTAATGTTGCATATGGCGACAAATGTTCATTGATGTCTGATTTTGGTTCTTTGTATATATGTGTGTGTTAATATCAGTCTGGACAAGCTTTAAACGTTTGTCTTATGCACATATAAATCACATTTTGATTTCAAATGATTCACATGTTGATTAACACAGGTTTCTCTTTTTGTTTGTTCTTTTGTTTTCAGTAAGGAACGATGCCCCTATAAGGATGCCACGTGTGGCCCCTCACAAATCGTAAGTGTTACACATAACACCTGATCTGGCAGCATATTCTCATGCACTAGCACTGCATGCTATCCTAGATTGGCCCTGACTGTGATCCTTATTATTAATTTTACACACATACACACACCACACAATTATTAAGTAATTAACAGATAATTCATCCTTTACCTTCTAAAACTAAGCCTAATATAACCTCAGTAACCTTTTAGTCTTGGAGGATGCTGCTTTGATCCCTGTTAAGAGATAAAAGCATGTCTCATCCACTCTCACCTTTAGAGGTTTGACTGCTCATGCCTGCATCGATTGGTAGTAGATTGCCAGTTATATTTGTAATGGACTGAAATGCGTAAAGCCATAATATATGCAAAATACACCAAACAGTTAAACTGAAGAAACTGTAGAAAACAAAGAAATGTTCAACCGAGTATTTGTATCAAATGTGTGTGTTGAGTTACCTTATGTGCTTGTTGCTGAGAAGTATGGAATCAGAACCACAAAATTAGTTATTAATTGGTATTTTTCAAAATGGACAGTTATCATATTTTTCATCAGAAAAAACTTTCACGTTTTTACACATGCACTTGTGTATTTTAGACATGTATAGAGATAGAACAAAGCAGTGAATGAATATGAGGACGAAAAAAGAGACAGAAGGGAGGTTTTGAGGTTGCGTTCACATGGTAGGTTAAGGTATGCACCCTGACTCAGTCCTCCTCCAGCTCCGTACAAACATCATTAAGTGTACAAATCCCATGAAGTTATTATGGAGATTAACACAAGCAGAGACAGCCCAAAGCACAATGCAAATTAAAGTAGCAGGGCTGTGGTTATGAGTGTGTTTTAGGATGGAACTTCTCCTCTAAGATCTCAGGTCATAACTGCACTTTGCTCTATGCTGGCTTTCACACACAAATACTGTTGCTGATGCTTGCCTGACCTCTTGTTATTTGGCATTTTCAGCATGCTTGCTGATGACCTGAAGCTCAGTAGTGATGAGGATGACAGTGACAAGGTATGGGTGCTTTTCAGAAGGATGTTAATGTCTGTGCTCTTTGGGCCTTTTTCCACTGCGCAAAATATCTGAACTTTCGGCACCAGAAAACTGGAGCTGTTTTTGTCCCATTGGCCATTTGCCCATTACCATGGTTCAAATGTATAGTTGTTGGTTATATAATTTCTGAAGTGAGGATCTTATTTCTGTTTCCTGCTGAAGGGTTATGCACACGATATGCAACATTATACACATAGCAAACACTAGATAGAAAATAATGTTTTAAAAGACCAAATATTAACATCTTTGCTTAAAAATGGTGAAAATGGATCTCCTGGATTGATGAAGAGACTTGGCTTAATTTTGAGAATGCCCAATATAACCTTAATAATCAAATGACCAGACAGACAAAAAAATATATCCAGGTACTACTTATATACCATAAACAAGGGCATTAGTGGCCCAGTTTCAATTCCCAGTGCCCCCAACCCAGCCACTGGATACAGGTCCCAAGCCCACATAGAATTGGAGAGTTGTGTCAATAAGCGCCAAGCTGTATACGGATTGAATGGCCTGCTGTGGCGACTCCTTGTCGGGAACAGCTGAAAAACTTGCCATAAACAATGTGATGATGTCATCAGTCCTTGAATAATGCTGGAGCATCTTTTACTCATGTCACCGTAATTGTTCCAGGTACTGAATACTTTATTGAAACCTGATTCCCAAGTTTTGTTCCATTTGCTCCTGTTTAGGCCAGTTTTTGTTTTTGGGAAAACTCCCTTCAACTGCTGAGTGTCTGGCAGTCATGCTCACACGCCCTTTTCCGTTTTTTTGTTCACAATAATTTGTGAGTGCTTGTCAGTTGTGCTCCTTCCAGAAATGTCCTGATATGAGGGTAAAATAGAGAAAAATTAATTTATAAAGTTAAAAGAGAGTTTCTGTTTCCCCTCAGCATGCCCAGTTTAAATTGCAGCAATTCTATGAACTGTCTGTAAGACAAGTGGTATTTGTGTGGACATGCATAGGATCTGACTCAAATGGGTTTTAACACACACATATTTAACTCTTTGCCTTGGTCTAGTTCCTGGGGAGTGGCTGTATGACTTCCTCTTTTTTTACTTAAGACTGCTTTCTGTCTGTAACAACATGGATAATTATACATGAATATAATAAATAGACCAGATAAATAACATGGATAAAGCCGAACTATTAACTGGTGTTCTGGAGTGTGGAGTATCCATTAAATGTGTGTGTGTTGGGAAGGGCATTTTAATTTTCAAAATTAGACCGGTTTAGTAATTGTGCATGTATGTGCCTTCAAGCAATGAACTCTTGACATATGAGTCACAGCAACTTGACTCACCATAATATTATGTCCTTCCTAATAATTGACCTTTAACTGTTATTAATGTGTCTGAATTAAAATATGTAAAACTTTATGTTTTTTTATGTAAAGGGACCTCACCAAAATACTTCCTGGTCTGAAAATCACAAGTAAGTTTTCGTGTTTGTGTTTTTTAAACAAGGATGTTTATTCGTTAATTATCAATTAAAATAATAAAATAATAATAAAAGTGTTTAGGTAGTTATGGTATTTGTAATCCAACATGATGAATCATTCACTGTGAATGTTCATACCACAGTTTGCATAGTCTTTAAAAACCCAGCATGTTTGTATACATCATGTTCACTTGTAAATGTTCATGAACTTTATATGCACCGTGCGTCATTATTTATGCCCTTGTGTATGTGTATGTGGGTGTTGAATGACAGCCTGTCAGGGCAGTACATACACACACATGGCAGGAGGGCAAGACATTCCAGCTCGGGCTCCTCAGGATCTGATTCTGGGAGCAGTGAGTCTGGGAGCAGTAGTCAGCGGTCACGCAGCCCAAGCCCAGAAGCACAGACTCAACCTGAGATCCCTAGCCAGCCATTGCCGCTTACCTTCAGCAAAGAGGTATTGTTAGATTTTTTTTTTTATTCCTGGGTCTTCCCTGATTGTTCTATGTTTTGGCCAGCAGAGCTTATTTTGCACTGGAGGTATAGATGGTGGCGGGTGGAGGAGGAAGCACGCGGAGGAGTGAGTACGGTATAAGGAATGTGAGGAAGGGGGGTGAGGGGCTGCTGGCCATGGAGAATTTAGAGTTTCAGTGTCATGTCAACATGTGGAGCCTGCTTGGACTACATAGGTACAGGATACAGTAAAATTCCTTATTGTTTTGAATACAGGAAATGTACTGAAGAATATAAGATGGAGCGTACAAAATGTGATAAAAGTGTACCACAGTGTACTACCAAAAGTGTATGGTTGTACTTTCGGTTCGTTATTTCAGAGGAGGGAGAGTTACAGTAATTGTCTGAGGGGGTGGGGAACATAGAAGGGTCTGCTACCCTGCATGCTCTTTCATTCATAGAGCGCCACTCTATGAATGAAAGAGCCTATGTGACACAGCTTTCTTTACATGCTGAACATGCTGTATACATGAGCCCATGGAGTAGACAGGAGGGGACGCCATGTGTTTTTCATCTGTGTGCAGCCATAGAGCGTCTCTGAGGACGAAAGCTTGGAAACGACGTGCCATTCCAGGTAGAGGGTGGTTGGAGAGGACGGGTGGGGGAGAGTGAGGGCAGGCACAAGAGATGCAGTGTCTTTTCTGGAAAAAGAGTGAGGGATGAGGAAGGGGGGTGTTTGAGTAGAGCAGTGGATGTTTAAATTAGCACGGGTCAGCCACCAGAGGAAAGCAGGAAAAGTAGACTGCCCTCATTCCTATGTATGCCTGCAAGTGAGTATTGTGCCGTTATATTTATTTAGCTTAATAACTATTTATTGTTCACATTGTTGAAGTTAAAAACAATTAAGATGTGCTTTTAGCTGTTATAAAAGAGAGCATTGGCTTACTGTGTATGGGGAAAATGAACTTCAGATGAGCCTTTTGTAAAGAGTGCTGTTTTAAATGTTTTGTTTTTATGTGCTATTTAAAGTGTGAAGAAAATTTATTTAATGATATTCATGTCACATTCCCAAAATGCCAATCTCTGTATGTATGGTCTAGGCTGTTTACACAGAATATTTTTATCTATCAGTAAGGTATTATGGTTTCTAATTTTATTGGCATGTTGGCATGTACAATTTAATTGTGGCTATGTTTTTATGAAATCTTTGGTGCATCTTAACTCCGTCATGACATCACTAAATTTAGTTATCAAAATATCATAAGGACATTTTTATCATTATTTCAAAAACATTATCTGAATGTCATTTTCTTAATGTCATTGCAAAACAACAAGATTTATTTTCATAGATTGCTAAATGAGTTCCAGCATGAGTTTTTACAGTACAATTAGAAATATGCAATGTTATTTGAACATATGATTTTATAGTCAACTTAGATTTAATGCTTTATATATTTTTGTACATTGAAGCTTTCTCTTGTTCTTTCTGCAGAATCACAATCCATCCTTGACACGCTGGCAGCTGGACAAGTGGCTTGAGAAAGTTCATAAAACCCGACAGTCAGATCACGACCCAGGAGGAGGTCACAGCTCTAGTGCAGGCTTTGATTCTGATAGGGGACCATCTCCAGGAAGATACTGGGATAGAGACTCCGGCCTTGGAACAAGAGAGAGCTACAGTCCAAGCCAGAGCCCTGTTCCCAGCCCTAAGTTTGACTACAGCCCGAGGCATAGTCACGGATCTAGTCCGGGATATAGCCCTTGCCCAAGCCCAGGAATTACCCCTGTGCCAAGCCCAGTTCCCAGTGTTTGTCCAAGCCCAGGTGCTAGCTTAAGAATTAGTAGAAGTCCCAGTCCTTTACCCCCTCACCCTCCAAAAAGCCCTAGCCTCCCTTCTGCTCCTGCTTCTCCAAGAATCACTTCTTATACTCAGGTTCAACAGGAAAGCTCCAGACTTTCTACACAGGCTCTATATACCTCCAGTCCTGTGCGTCAACCTAAGGTTAGACCATGGTTGCCACCAGACCATAGCACTCAACGTATTAATAATTCTAGACAGAAAGATTATAGACAACCTTCCCTCCCACAGCATCATTCCAAACACATCTCAAGTCACAAAGAGACTCCACACAGACCACGATCCCAAAGCAGTGAATTGAGGTCAAAATCCAGGTTTAGTCCTGCTCCACATCAATCACAATCTAGTTCCAGTTCCAACCTCAGCCCTAAAACAAAGGCCAGGCACTTGTCTTCCACTGACCGTAGCACAGAGCATAGGCACAGACCCAGTGATCATAAGAACAAATTGAGCATAAATTCCAAAACAAATCCCAGCCCCACACCCAAACTTAAGGCCACAGTTGAGACAAATAGTCACTCAGTACACAGTTCCAGCTCTAGGCCACCATCTCAGCCTGCCCCTGAAATTTCAGCTAGGTCTCACTCAAAAACTAGCTTGAGAGTCAGCCCCAACAGAAAACCAAAAACACAATCCAGGGAGGAAGCTGTGCCCAGCACTCAGAGTTTAAAGAAGGAACAAAAGCCAAGGGAACGAGAGCCAGATTTACATAGCCGGGGTAAGGCCCAAGGAAAAGGCCTGGTCCATACTCCAGAAGTTCAAAGACACAGGAGACTGGCGGAGGAGCAGTTAGCAAGGCAGCACTGGGTCCAGAGTTCTGAGGAAGAGGAAGAAGACAGGAGAAAAGAGCAAGGAGAAAGAGAAAAGAAGAGGAGGAGGAGGAAGGAGCATAATGCTGAATGGCAGGCGATACAGCCCAAGCAGAGACCCCATACCAACAGTCAGCATCAGCCCCGAACTGAATGCAGTGCACCTGAGCGGGAGGACCAGAAGCGGAAGAAGAGGAGGAGGAGCAGTGAAGAGCATTCCTCCAATACTGGAGTTATAGACTCCAACCCTTCTCCTCCACTATCTCCACCCTCTCCTACTCCCGCTGTCTGCCCTACACGCCGACCTTTTACCTCTTCTTCATCTTCTTCCTCTTCTTCCTCCACATCTTCCTCTGATTCAGACTCTGAGCCGAGTCCACCCCCAAATGTTGCTAAAGTCCCTGCGGACTCTACATCCAACCAGAGACCCGCATCGAAGCAGAGGCATCAGGAACAAAGCAGATCCTCTAAGTTGAGAGCATCAAATGATACTTCTCCGGATGAAGGGCAGCAGCATCCAGGCAAACACAAACTCTACACTCTAGTGCCATTTGGCCGTACTGAGAAATCCACAGCTGTCTCGCATCGAGGACTGAGGAATCTGGTTGTCAAGATAGACCTTTCTCTTCTGGCAAGAGTCCCTAACACAAGTGAGGTCCCAAATAAAGGATCTTCATCTTCATCATCATCTTCATCATCAGCTAAAGCTGGAGAAAAGACCTTCATGAGGCATCAGTACCACCAAGACACTGGAGATTCCAAAAGCAAACGGAAGGTTAGAATACGTATAAGTAGATAAGAAGATCGCAATAATGCAAAGAAGCAAAGAATAATGCAAAGAACTTAATGAAGCAATTTCTGTCACTCTGATGTGTATCCTGTTGTACATCTAGGCTGAGAATGGAGAGGGTCAAAGGGAAAGTAAGAGAAGTCATATTCACACTGAAAAGCTCCTAGCTTCCACACACTCACCTGACACTGAAAAACAGGAAGTTCATCCTGACAACAAACAGAATGAGTATGTTTGAGTACAAACACTGATTTTGTGTACAATGTGCATTGATATGCATGTCTAACCTATTGGTTAAAAATTCCCCGACTGTTTTGTATATGATAAACATAATTCAGAGGAAACCCTTGTGGTCATATACAGTTTTAGAACCACTTACTTAATTTATACGTCACAGTTCAGCAATTGACAAAAAATCTTCGGTTCTCACTTGCTAGTCAAAAAATAGAAACATCATGCTAAATAACATGCAAACCTCATGCTGAACCAGACCAAAAATTTTCTTTTTTAAAACCACAGACATCATGCGGATTATATTTACACCAAGAGGCCACTGTCCCCACTCTCTCCTCTCTCCAATCCTTCAAAGATGCAGCATTTTGACCAGCAACATACGAATCAACCAAGAGACAGAGAGTCTACCGTGAAAAAAACACAGGTAAAAAGGCAATTTCACCCTTGACAGTTTTACTATCAGTATTCGCTTGGTGCTAGGTATGATATTCAAGGTTCTGTAAATGAAATGGAAAAAATATGGACCACTAACATTAAGACTTATTGCCTGTTAATCCATGATTCGCTTTGTCATGTCTGAGAGGGTTGTGGCTATGAAGTGAAGCGAAGGGCTGTATTTGATTTAATTTGACATTTCATCACAGATGGCCTGAACTCATGCCTTAAAATCCCATTGTAGATACAAAAAACTCGGCCCAAGATAGAAACAGAATCTGCTGGAGCGTCAGGAAACACTCAGCCTCCATCTGGAACCTGGGTTGCATCTGCAAAGGAACTGTCCTACAGAGGAACTGTGCCTTACAATGATGTGTGAGTTATCAATACAATCACTGTTAGTTTTTTTCCATATATGTAGAAATATCCACTAAATACACAGCCCTGGAGATCACAAAGCAATCTTCTCCCATTTCCACTTTAGCTCACACCATGCAGAGTACTACATGCATGAGGCCAAAAGATTGAAGCATCGAGCTGATGCTATGGTATGTTAGCAATACAGAGACTGGCATATATTTTTTGCATGGCTATTAAAGATGCTTCATAGTTTGTTTAAACATTGCGCCATCACTTGGAAGTGATGTTGTGCTGTTCTGGAAGTCTGTTGTGCTGATCTTCTTTTCTAATTGGTGTCAGGTGGATAAATTAGGGAAAGCTGTAAATTATGTTGATGCTGCTTTGTCCTTCATGGAGTGTGGCAAGGCCATGGAGGAAGGCCCTCTGGAAGCTAAGTCTCCTTATGCAATGTATGCAGAAACGGTAGAACTCATAAGGTAATTTAGTGCTATTTTACTCTCTCGCATCTTTCTCTCCTTAGTTTCTTTAAAACATCTTCTCTCTCTCTCTTACACTCTCACTGATACACACACACACACAGCCATTGGTCTTTTTAAGAGTCGAGTATGCTTTGTATTTGGTAGATATGCCATGAGGTTAAAAAGTCACACAAGCCCTGGAGCCAGGCAGGAGGACAAGCAGCTGGCTGTACTTTGGTAAATATGACTCTGTAACCATCTGGATCCAACTATTTGTGCCATGCTTAATATTGACTACAAATAGCACCACCTATCCAGAGTGATGGTTCCCACATGCTGTCCTCTGAAGTGCTTCACATCCTTACCAGCAATTTAGTATCTAACTACCATCAGTAGTTTGATCTCAATTGGCTGAATCCTTACTTACATTGAGCGGCCGAGAGAAAGCCTAACATCCCTGTCAAACACTGAAATACAATACGACTGGAACTGTATCGATTTGTAGCCCTCTCAGTGTGTAAAAGAATAATAATAATAATAATAAAAACATAAAAACTTTATTTTTCTGAATTGTAGTTTCCGTTGTCTTGCACTTCTATACTGGCAAATGTTCCGGTTGAAAAAAGACCATGCCCTGAAATACTCCAAAGCCCTGACGGACTACTTTAAGGTAGGTTCTGGCACAAGGAATTATTCCTGAAGTGTCATGCAGAATTATGACTTTCATCTTAAATTAAATTCTCCTTACTAGTTTATTTTATTTACACTTATTTTCTTGTATGTGGACTTACAGACTTTACAAAAAGTGTCTCATCCACCAACTCCCTGGAATGATACCACCAAGTATGGCTTTATTGATCCTGGATATAAAAGGGGTAGTTTGGGTTTTTCGAGTCTGCATTAAGATAAGTGATTGGGATGAAATTATACGACCCTAATTCTGATTGGTAATACATTTATTTCCATGGAAAGAAAAAAATTTATTGAATACACCATAACTTTGAAAGATATCAACTCAGTTTACTAAGTCAGACTGTAGAAGCTTAATATGCATCTCAGCCAAATGTTGGAATGCATTTTTTCACCGAAAGACATTTGGCCAAGATTATTTACAAGGGTACTCGTGTTCTGGGTGATCAAACTCACAGTGGGTGTGCAGAGCAGGAAAAAATTTAATGACCAAGATTTTAAATACTATTGTAATGTGCTTAAATGTATTTCTATTTTGAGTTGAGACAGACTTGAAAAATCCAAAATGTGCCTTTAAATATACATTTTTTTATTTTAAGAAATCACACTGTTGTTTTTTTCTTTTTTTAAGAAATCAACCTGTTATTAAGTGCACTTTGTGCTTGTGTCCTTGTATTTGTGTGCTTGGGTGTGTGTTTCTCCAGGGGAAATGTGCCACCAAGTTGCATATCCCCTGTTGGTTTTACTGGGTTCCAGCCAGGCTCCCTTTTCATTAACATTCCCCAGCGTATCCACCAGATGGCAGCAAATCACCTCAATATCACCAACAGTGTGCTTTACAGTTATGAGTACTGGGAGGTAGCGGACACCTTGGCAAAGGAAAATAAAGGTGAGTTAAACATAACTGAGAGGACAGCACAGGTTGCATAATTATTGAGTTATGATGTAAAATGGCAGTTAATAATAATTTTGATTTCTTTATTAAGAAATTGTCACATAACATTAAAAGTATTGACAGTACACAATCAATGTTATATTAAATCTAGGAAGCAGCCAATACGTTGCCTTTTACTGGAAATCCTTTTTCATTGCAAAAATGATGACAACATTTCTGGTGTCACAATATGCACTGGTTTTTTAGGAACCTGATATAGGTTTCTGGCAAACAAAATAATATTTAGACCATCTTTAGCTTTGACTACGGCTCATATATTAGATATGGCATTGTTTTGCCAACCTTATGCAATGACCCAAAATTTCTGTCAAGGTTTAAAATAATGTTTGCCTGAAATCTTTATGCTCCCTATCAAATTATTCGAGAGCATTTTTCTCAGAGTAGCCTCATTAACACACAACTGTTTAGTCCCACTCCTCTAAGTTCTCATCAAATTGTTTGTGTGGAAATGCTCTTACTTTCACTTTTAAGCATAGCTGCGATTTCTACTGTCATTTTTACAACGCAATTTCACCAACCATCTAAGTGATCTCCAGTCACAGTTATTCATGATTTTGTTCCTGTCATGTCAAGTTGACGGTTCCACTATCCTTGTAGTTTTTAACCTAATTCCAGTACTTTCTGCAA
This sequence comes from Clarias laeviceps, assembly GCA_030014305.1. Classification (NCBI taxonomy): domain Eukaryota; kingdom Metazoa; phylum Chordata; class Actinopteri; order Siluriformes; family Clariidae; genus Clarias; species Clarias laeviceps. The sequence continues at coordinate 12,265,587 of JAQMYJ010000036.1, read as the reverse complement.
TCTCCTTAGGTTTTTTTTTGTTTGTTTGTTTGTTTGTTTGTTTGTTTTTGCACGGTGTAGGTCAATAATTTGACCCTTCTGAAACACAGTAACATCTTCTGATATGGATATTTAAAAAAAGGAGAAAATATTTCTCACTGCACCAGTTAGGGTTAGGTTATCAATTTGTAAGGAGGTGTACGTTAACACATTATATATTATATATGATGTAAAACTAGCTCCAGGTCCATTGGTAATTTCACAAATACATCTAAATAAGCTATTTTAATGAAATACATTTATTATATGTTCATTACATGTTTATTAAATAGAAGTAAATTACTTAATATAAAGCAAATATTCTTGTTCCTGTGCCTTATTCATATGCACATACATTCTGATTTGTACTTTTGTCTGTCTGTCTGCCTCTTTCTCTATATCTAGAGTTTTTTAACTACCTGAACACGCTGACTGGTCCCCTGACTCTACACAGCAGCATGGCTCATATAGTCCAGTACACACGACAAGGACTACAATGGATACGAATCAGTGCCAATTTGTCCTAGCTTTCAGACTCGGCCAACATATTGATGACTCTACTGTATTACACACTGAACCCACATTCAAGACAGTTCATTTACTTTTAGTTTATTTTAAGAAGCTGTTTCTCTATTTGGGCAAAAATCCACTTTACAGTACTGTATAACAGGACCTAAGAGTCTCTTGTGGAAAAATAAAAAGTAATAATGGTCTTGCTAAGTTTTTTCTTACCGCAATTAAGAGGCGTAAGGGAAGCACTAGACTTAAATATCAATTTTTAATGAAGTGGAGAAAGTGTCCTATAAGAAAGTGTGAATAGCTGTAGCAATGCCACACAGTGGTACTTAAGTACAAAGAGCGTTACTTTGCCAAATGTGCCACATTTTTATAAAATGTGGTGAAGAAACCATTCCTTGTTTGTAAAACTATTTGGAATAATCTGGCTTAAAATAGTGAAGTGTTTTATTTTAGTAGCTCTTGGCATTTGCCAGCATATGTATGTAAACAGAATACTTTTTAAGTTATCATATTTTTGTATTTTATATGAGTTAATTTTGATGTTCTTAAAGCACTGTGAATGTTTAAACATTTTTCTAAAAATGACTTTTATAAAGACTTTTTGTGCAGTAGTGTCTGGTCTGTTTATTCATTTGTTTGTTGTTTGTTTGTTTATTGGTGTGTGTGTGTGTGTGTGTGTTTGAATGTATGCGCGTGTGTGTATGAATGTATGCAATGCAAGGTGGTGCTTAATATTAAAAATAATGTCATAAATATTTCCAGATTTCTAGCATATTCATACCCATATCCACATATATGTACTGTAATTAAATACCAGGTTGATTGCCATTGCAATATCAGTGCTCAGTATGAACATACAGGCTTATATCAGTTTGTCATTGTAAAGTCAGTTTGGAATTACTGCCAGTGCAATATTTTCTCTAGATAGTCAGAGCCAAATTCATTAACCTAATTCATGGTCAGCTGAACATAACTATGCAGAAAAAGATTAGGCTAAGTACATAGTAATAGCTCAAATGTATAATGGATGATGTGAAGCCACTTGAAAACGCATATAATAACAGCATGCTGTATTTTCCTTATTTACTGCTTCAGATTTGCAAATCGAAACCATGAGATGAAATACAAAGAGATAACTAGATAGATGACAGAAATCATAAAATATTGCAGCAACCTGAAAAATCTATACTTGTGACGTGCCAACACTGGCAGCAACACTGCTGTCAGAGGTTTTTGGAAAATTAACCGACACCTTCTGACAGTCATTACTGAGAACTCAAGAGTTTTTTTTTTTTATTTTGTAAATGAAATTTTTTTGTTTCAGCCCCTTAATAACCCTTTCCACTAGTTATGATAATCTCATCTCCTTTGCAAGTCAAATAATTTGGCTCAGCTCGCTAAAAATGGACAACTCCCAAATTGCTCATTGCCATTGTTCTAAACTATGTGTGCTATCTTTCAACCACTGACTTTTCTTCTTTACCTGAAATAACCTTACTCTTCTGTCTGGTAAACCAAATAGCATTACTTTGCATTGTTTTTTTTTCAGTTTCAATTAAAATGTAAACAGCACCAGCTTACTGGTTAGCACTGTTGTCTTGCACCTCCAGGGTCAAGGTTTGATTCCTGCTGCTTGGTGGGTTTCCTCCAGGTGCTCCGGTTTCCTCCCGCATTCCAAGGACATGCAGATTAGACTAATTGGCATTTCGAAATTGCCTGTCGTGTGTATTGATGGATTGGCACCCTTTTCAGGGTGTGCCCCATCTCGTTCCCATGTCTTCTGCTATAGTATCCATGCCCTTGTACAGAATAAGTGGGCACCCCGTTCAGAATTAGTCTCCAACCCCAACACCACCCGCCCAGCCCCCAACTTTGGGGCCCTGTACAGGATAGGTGGTATATGAGGCCCAAGGGATAGTAAGCATTCATTAACTAAAGTTATTGTACCTAGATACGCTTCACTACTCATTAAAGTAGCTTTTTCACGTAACAAGAAAGAATTCCAGTTGACTCAACTTCCAGATAACCAATGAATGGAGCCTCATACACAGATGAGATTTAAATCCGTCTCATTATTCACTTCATACTAACAAATGAATTAGTTGTTAAAAAGAGATTTCCATGCACTAATGCATTTTTACTTGACTTGAATAAGATTTATATGTATATGTATATGCGATGTACGATAGAACTCTATTCGAATTGTTTAAAAGAGCTAAACTTAAGGAAAAGTCAGATTATTTCCTCCATCTAATTATCACTAAAACTTTTAGTTTGCGGATCTCACTGGTGTTACTCATGAGTTACTCCATAAGACTCACTCTTCTCTCGGAGTGTGATCTCTTAGGGCGGTGAGGGTCGCTGTGTTGGACGGCGAGGCCCCGCCCACAGAGGTCCCGCCCCGCTCTCGCGCGCGCTCCCGCGTCCACCTTAACCAGAACGGCTCCTGCTGCTCTCCGGAGGAGTTGTACTGTTAGGCGAGGTTTTTTTTGTGCGATGCTGTTCTTGTAGTGAGTTAAGAGAGAGGTTTTTGCCTTGTACATATGCAGATGGATTCGGGTGCAGAAAGAGCGGACCCTGGGGACAGCGAACAGGATGAAGAAGAGGATGTTTACGAAGTGGAAAGGATTATTGACATGCGAGTGGAAGATGTGAGTAGAGACGACTGCAAGCTAGTTGGCTAATCGCTATCATGCTAGCCAGGATGCCATCTTGTTAGCTGGCGCAGCAGCTCTTTTAATATGACATAAATAAGCCACGCGTAATATTTTTGTCTTGTGGAAAAATTCCAAATTTTATTTGCGAGCAGGAAAACAGGCTGACCTTTTTTTGTTTTGTTTTTTTGTAGCTAATTGTTGCTAACATTTGTTATGGGGAGTTAGCCTGGCCAACGTATGCTTGGCTAACTTTCTTAGCGTTAGCTGCAAGCTAGCTTCAAGGGTCACTTTATTTCCTGATTTAGCGTTAGCCAACAAGCTGCAGATTATTATGGAAACAACTATGCAGTGTCTATTTTGGGGCCTTGCCCGCTGTGCATGGTTTAAAATGTGCAGTGTTTCAAAACGCAATTGTTAGACATTTTACAAAAAAATGTAAGGTGTTTGTGTTTATGTTGTTGTTGTCGTTGTCAGGATTTAAAGTAGAGGCAAGTGAATAGATTTAAACAGCTCCTCTTTTGCAAACCCTGCCGACATGGGGGATTGTCGTGGTGTAATCCACGGCGTCTTTAAATCCTCCATAAACAAACACCTGAGACATCTTCATCTAAGCAAAAGATGAAGCAAAAATATAAAATGTGTATGGAAGTGTTTTGCTTGTGGCGGCATGGTGGCGTAGTAATCACTGTGGCCTCGCACCTCCAGGGTCGGCGTTCGAGCCTTATCTCGGGTCTGTGTGTGTTTTGGGGGATTTCCTCCAGGTGCTCCGGTTTCCTCCATCAGTCCAAAGACACGGCGTTCCCACATTGCATATTGTGTGTGTGTGTGCGAGCGTGCGCGATGGACTGGCACCCTGTCCATGCCCCCGCAACCCTGTACACAGGATAAAGCAGTAAATAAATTACTTAAGTTTCTAAAGTGTTTTTTTTAAATGATAAATTAATTAGTGAATTAAATCTTTTCTTCATTTATCTAGACACACTGGAGCATTAGTAATAATTATTATACAGTATTTAGGTGATGAATGTTTGCAACAGTCATTGTAAAGGTTTTGTGGTAATGGCCATGTTTGTTTTTTGGCTCGTAGGGTGTAATTCAGCATTCTAGATAAGCTCTGAACTCTCCTGCATACCAGTGCATGAATCATATATAATGTATTTTACACAAGCAGTTTGTTTGTGTGTGTGTAAGAGAGAGAGAGTGTGTGGTAAATGGACAGTAGAGATGGTTTTTAAAAGACTTTAGCTATTTGTAATTTGTCAGTATCATCAACATTTTCCCTCACTGTCAAGAGGCTTTATGAACCGCCTGGCATTGACGGTTATCGTATTACAACTTGACACAATACCACAGACCGGGAGTGGTCTGTTAAAATGCCAGCTGATTGCTTTGGGCCTCTGCCCTACTTCACAGCAAGCCTCGTTTTTACTTTGGCTGACATGCTAATATTTTAGTGTGTAACTGCAGTGTACGCTACTATCTCTGATTATTGTGGCATTATGGTGTTTCCCACTTTAGTAACACAGTCATACAGTCAGTGTGGGAAAACTGGTGTCTGGATTTTTGTTTTTATTAGTAAGTTGTTGTTGCTGTGTCCTGTCAAGTGTCCTAGATCTGCTTAACTCTGAGAAGAATTCAAGAAATGAAGATGAACATGAAAGAAAGACTGAGAGAGAATTAGAGGAGAAGGAGGATATGCAAGGCATTAAAGGGATCCCTCAATTGCAAGTGTTTTGTGCTCCCCTGTATCGTGCTGCACAAACACTATTGCTTTATAGCCATGTGATTTTCCAGTTGAGTGACAATGAGGGTAAAATCCAACACTTTACGCACAGCATTTGTCCTAGTTAGTGTACTGTCCTTCCTATTGAACCCAGAGACTGTAGATCAGCATTGACTGCGAGTCATCGCTCTGTGTGTACATGCATGCCACAAGTCTGTGTTCCTGCTTTAATGCAAATCAGGTTGCATTTAAAAGCACCAAAGATATGAAGAAAAGCTGTTATGATATGAAATGGATATTAAAGCGTGAATGGCAGTTTATTTGCACTAATGTAGTATTGAGGTTTATTTTTATCTTATAGCAGAGTACCAAAGAATTAACCCCTTGTCTAAATTAAAATAAAGATATAAAGATACTTTGAGTTTTTTCTTGTTTTTTTTAGAGCAGTCACATTACTTCATTGTCTGTAAAACCGATGGCAAAATCTAAATTGTAAAAATTATCCTGGAAAGGGAAATTTATCAATCATAAGATGTGACATAGATCGTTGCAAATGGTATGTTATTTGCTGTGTTTGTTGTCATCGACCCTGTCATCTCTGAACAGAGTGGTTAAGTAATGGAGCAGGAGACAATAAGGACTCTGAGCCAGCTCGGCCATTCCAGACTCAACAGACTGGCTCTGGCTACAACTTTGGCATTATGTGACAGAGAACACAGACCAACACAACACACTTTTACTTTCCTTGTTTATTAGACGTTAATTACCACAGTTGGCTCCATGTGAGTACAAAATAAATAAGCTCATACATGCAAATGTAACATGGAATAGGCCTAATCTGTAAGTATATCACTTTAATCAGGTAGTAGATGTTGGTGCCTACTTTTAATAAATAAAAGATAGAGTAAAATATAGAGGCTCAAAGAGAGGTAACAAGTGAGATAAGTAATAAGAGGAAACAGTGGTGCAACTGACATGGAAGCAGGCTCACCCACTCTGATCCAAATGAATGCAGCTCTTTGTGATCAAGCTGTAGTGATTATTCAAGTGCTGCCCAGAAACACAGGCAGATAAGTTGTCTGATACGTTACTGTTACTAAGCAACATGTTGAATGATGAACATTGATGACATTCACCTGTGTAGCAAAATGTCGGCTTAATATTTGTTGCATCAGTGCAACATATTTGAATATGCAAAACAATGCTGATAATGTGTTTATTTAAATGCATTAAATTTAATTAACTGACTGCCTCATGGAATTTTTCAGGGAGAGGTGCTATATCGTGTGCGGTGGAAGAACTATTCATCAGATGATGATACCTGGGAGCCCAAAGCTCACTTGGAGGACTGTAGTGAGGTGCTGCTGGCCTACGAAAGGTCTCTGGCTGAGAAAAAACTTAAGAAAGACTCCAGCATGGTGAGACTCATAAGATATTTTCCCACATAGCTTAAGAAATATATGAAGGAGAAATTTGCTGCACAATAATAAGTGACTTAATATTTTGTGAACAGTGTAATATTTCTATGGTTTTCCTCAGAAGCTGCCTATGAAGAGCGATCTATTTGATGCAAACTCTGAGAGTGACAGCGATAAGGATAGACTGAAGGAGTCTCCTGGTAAGAAAAAGAAAAAAAAGAGGAAACACGCAGAGGACTCGGAGGAGGAAAAGTCTGAGAAGGATAGGAAGAAAAAGAAAAAGAAGGAGAAACGGAAGGAGGACAAACCATTGCCTGCTCCCGAGTCTGATGAAGAGGAGGACAGGGTTCCTGTACCACTATCCTCTAAGAAAGAAAAGGGCACAGATGCCAAGAAGCAAGCTGTTGAAAAGGAAGAGGATGACCATGAGGATGCTCTCACAAAGAAACACAAAAAAGAAATCAAAGCCAAGGATGGAGGGAAGCAAAAGAAAGAAAATGTTGATGAAAGGAAGAAAAAGAGAGTCAAGTCAAAAAAGGAGCTTGTGACCTCAGATGATGAGACAGACAAAAGTGATGCGCCATCAGAATTATACACTGATGACACTTCTTCAACAGGCAACCTTAGTATTACAGCAAAACCTTCAACTCCCAAAACCACAGAAAAGTCCGCTCGAAGTGAAAGTGGGAGTGACCATACCAAGGCAAAACAGAAGAAGAACAAATCTGAACTGAAGCAGCAAGGTTTCAAAGACGTGGCTCAGGACGTGGCTCACCCCAAAAAGACAGACGGTTCGACTCTGCTGCTCAAAGAGAGTGGCCTAAATAAGTTGAAGAGCCTGGCCAGTAGTAAGAGCAACAGCAAATCATCTCGCAGTGATGATGAACCTGACTCCAGTGACGCAGGGGCAACAGCAAGAGCAAAAAACAAGGCTAAAGGTCCAGACTCAAACTCTGCTCCTCAAAAAGATTTATTTGTATCGTCCTCCTCTGCATCTTCTACAGTGTTAGCTATTACCAGCAAGTCAAAGGAGGAGGAGCTGAAGGAGCCAAAGGAGTCCAAGGAAGAAGCTGGGGAGAAGGGTGCTGCCAATAATCTCTTTGAGAAGTTTTTGCTTAATTGTGAGGCTAAGGATCGCGCACCTAGGAAAACACCAGCTCATACAACACCAAAGGTAAATGACATTTGTTTATTTGATTGATTTATTTGTTGACAAGTTTGCTTGTAGACATTGTGTTTATTTACGGTTTTGTGTCATGGTGCAGAATCCAGTCAAGACTGACAAAAAATCGAGGAAAGAGTCTCCCGTGCAGAAGCCTGAGTTTGACAAGGCTGAAAAGGCAAAGGAAGGTAAGTCCTTTAATGCCAAGGGTATTGGTGGTTCAGTGGTAGATTTCTTGCCGGGTTCGATTCCCACCCAGTGCCCAATCCCCATCCACTGGATGCAGTGCCGATTCAAAGCCCGGATAAAATTAATGGGTTGTGTCATGAAGGGCATCCAGTGTAAAACCATGCCAAGTTGTGTGCAGATCAGTTGGTCCGCTGTTGCGACCCCTCAACAAGAGCAGCCGAAAGGCTAACAACAACATTTGTTTGTCACTGATATTCTTTATTATTCATCTTCAGGAACTGTTGGCATGGAGACAGATGAAAGACAGGAAAAGACCACACAGGAGTCAGAAAAGAGTGACAGGGCAAATGAATCTGTGGCCAAGACAAAGGAGGATCTACAGCGTGAGCAGAAAGAAGAGGAGCAGCGCCGAAGGAAAGAAAGACTTGAGGAAGAAGAGAAGAAAAGGAAAGAGAGGCTTGAAGAGTCCCAGAGAGAACGAAAGGTGAGGATGGAAGAGGCACAGAGAGAGAGACAGAGACTGGCAGAGGAGGCCCGGTTAGATCGGCTGGACAGAAGGTCTGTGATGGACGCAATGGCATCTGCAGAGTCTTCTGAAGACTCGAGGTGGAAGGAGAGGAGAAGGAAGAGACGGGAGGATAGTGAGTCCCGCCTCCTTATCACCTGCGATGACAATCAGGACTCTCAGGACCCCCTGGAACGCTCTAACAAAACGCCTGGTTTGTATTGACAGGGTTGCATCAAATTTTTACAGTTGGGTGCTTTACACCCATTGCTGCTGTTCTCAATAATCCTTTCACACCCGATGTGTCGGTTTCTTCCTGGTTATAGCCACTCTCCAAAACTTGCCTGTAGGTGGATTGGCTGTGCTGAAATAGTCTATGGAGGTAGTGGTTACTGACAGGTAGTAGTTACTGACAGTATATATAGCCCAGCTCTACAGTATGTGTATGACCTGAATTGTTACATGAAGTTATTTCTTTATTCATTTAAGCTGTCATTTTAAACAATTGTAGGCCTTAGTGCTCTGTGACTTTCCTGCCAGTGGACATCCGATGTCACAGCTGTAAGGAGAAGATGTATTGCTGATTTGTGATAATTTGTGTAATATACATGAGTATGAGTGTATTTGTGTATATGTGTGAGAGTGTTAACATTTGTAATGTGTGTGAGATATAAGTGTGTTTGTGTGTGTGTGTGCGTCGTGAGAGAGGTGTGTGTGTGCATGTGTATGTGTGTGTGTTAATATTTGTGATGTGTACGTGTGTAGAATAGGCCGCAGATGCTGGAAAAAAGCCTCACACTATGATGTTGTGATGTCACTGAATATAATGTCACTCAATGTAATGCCATACAGAAAGTTATTCATCACTTTCAGCGTATGTTTGAGACATTATCACGGCTGACCTGTTTGAGATGAAAAAAGGGAAAAATCCCTCTGCAATTTTGCATCCTCAATGTCTTTAGATCACATCGGCCCGGTTTGGTGGCGATCGTATAAATTCCCAAGGAGGAGTATATCAAAATCCATCGGTGCGTTTTTGCGAACGACCCATAATAACCGGCCTCCTGTTGTTCGGCTCAATGATCTCTAAATGTGTACTGAGTTTCGTGTGCCTACGTGAAAGTGTGCTGCATGTTAAGACCCCCAAAAACCCTATAGTGCTTGGGCCGTAATAAGCCAACACAATAAACCTTTTTTTTTTTTTTTTTTTTTCTTCATCTTACTGCATCTCATAATGCTAGAATGAGCCAAGTGCTGTCAATTGCACTTAAAAATACTTAACTATAATACATAATCCAAAAATAAACTACTGGCACTGCTGACAAATTAAATTTCAGCCAGTTTATCTACTACATTTTTCTTTTATGCACTATAGCTTTAGCACTATACAAGTACAGCAGGTACGCCTGATCTACTCTATATAAGATATGTGTGGGTTAGCTGAATACTTACTAGCCCCACTGTCTTGTTATGCACACATAATATGGTTCAAAATGTCAGACTCCCATTATGGTTGTTCTCCATTTCACACAGATCTCGTCCTCTTAACTACCACTCCTCCCGGTTAAAGGTATGACAACAACAACCCCTTGATTCAACCTCCAACCCTTGTTGTAGGTTTTGAAAACACAGTGCTAACCAATAAGCAGTATATTGTTATATACCAACTAAGTTTCAGTGACAATCTAAATTGAAGTATCTCTTCTTGGTTATAAAATGGTCCTTGAGGTATATTAGGATTGAAATCCAATGTTTGCAAGAACATGCTGATGCTGCAGTGTGCATTTTGAATTTTATTGTGGCTTTCTGTACCAGACAGGGGACCGCCTTCTCTCAATCTTGGAGTTGAGCTGAAGTTGGACTGGATGACACTGGAAGACTTTCAAAGACACTTGAATGGAGAGGATGAAAATCTCTCCCCTCTAGCTTTAACTCCCAGTGAGTTTTTCCATACACTCCCCACTCCAACACATAACAATTATTATTTTTTTCAGAAAAATAATCATATCCATTATCAATATCTTTCACTTCTTTGTAAATACTTTTTTTTTTTTTTTTGGTCACACAGCGGAGTTACGGGATGCTGTAAAAAATGGGAATTATATGGCTGTGAAACGTGCACTCGGTTCCAAAGAGGACTATAATCTGGACCAGGAGGTCAGACATGTCTACAATATCTTAGTTCTAATGACAGAAGTGCTACTCATTAGCCATGCCACAGTTGGGGGGGGGCCTAACAAGTACTTTTGACATATTTGTTAATGATGAGTTGAAATTAGAGCCCTTTTTTAATTGTTAAACAAGCATTGTGTTGTTTAATATGAGTTCATAAACTGAGCACTGAGCGATGAGTTTGTATTCTCCCCCAGTTTATCACAGTTTATCAAGGTACAGTTTATCCACTACTGAGATGATAGAGAAAAGCTTTGCAGTTGTTTAACCGTGTATTGTAATTGCTTTATTGCATTTATTTGTGTTGACTGCTTTCTGCTCTGTAATGTCATTGCATATTATCTATCATTTTGGGTGGCAAAACGTTTTGACACGAACTGCATGTTTTTTTCCGGTCTCCTTCTGGGTGTCTGCATGTATGTGGGCCCACTCTGTCCCCTGCAGGACTCCAGTGGTATGTCTCTGTGCATGCTGGCTGCTGCAGGTGGACAGGATGATATCCTCCGGCTGCTGATTAAAAAGGGAGTGAAGGTTAATGGGCGTCAGAAGAACGGCACTACAGCCCTCATGCATGCTGCTGAGAAGGTAATTATTGCTTTGCTACTAAAACTGTCCTGCAGCTGTTCTGCTGCTTTACACTCACCACTGAAGACATCTGTTCATGGCTCTCACTGTCTCTTACAGTCATATGAGGGTCTGCATTAACCTTATAATTATTTCTCTGTTCAGAATTTCCTCACCACAGTGGCCATTCTTCTCGAGGCAGGATCCTGCTTAAATGCTCAGACACTGGGTGGAGAGACGGCTCTCATGAAGGTAAGGATAGTAAAAAATGATAAGGGAAAAAAATCTATTCAGTTATAAATCATGATTCTTTTGTGTGATAATGAATGGGTTTTTCTTAGACTTGTGTCTCAGTAGTTTTCATGCCTTCCAGCCTTTACGAATTTGTTTATTATTCTTGGCCTTTTTAGGCATGTAGGAGAGGAAATGCAGATGTAGTGCGCCTACTACTGGAGTACGGAGCTGATTGCAACATCCTCTCCAAGCACAAGACAACAGCTCTGCACTTTGCCAAGCTCAGCAACAACATGATGGTGCATGAACTCATTAAAGACCATATCCAGACGTGAGTGTTGTTAAAACAAGAGCTAATGACAGAAAAATGAATCATATTGAGATTTCACACAATGTCTAAAATTGACATGAATATTTATCTTCTGAATGTATAATTTTCAGGTTATCTACTGTGGCAGAGGAGACAATCAGAGCATATTTTGAGACGCGTTTTGCTGTGCTTGAGCCTGTGTTTCCTTTGGCCTGTCATCGCCTATGTGAGGGACCAGACTTCTCACTGGAATTCAGTTACAAACCCCCACAGCATTCACCTGGAGAGGGTAGGACTCTACACAATGAAGTTAAAAAACATCAATCCCATAAAGAGCCTATTAATCCTGAGGCAGGTAATAAATATAGTGTGTCTTTTGTCAGGATCTGGAATCCTTCTCTTCATCTTTCATGCTAACTTCATGACTGAGATCACAGCCAGGCTCTGTGGGCCTTGTAGCGTCCATGCTGTCATCCTTAATGACAATTTCCAGTTGCCTGTCTTCCTTGTAAGTCACTTTTTCACAGTTTTTTAAAAAAAAGTATTTATTTATTTGTTTGTGGCACTAAAAGCTATATTTCCTTAACAGAGCATCTTCTTAACAAGATGTTGCTGTCTCCAGTCTAACTGATTGATTGTGTTCTTTCCCTGACAGGATAGCCACTTTATTTATTCCTTCAACCCTGTTCACGGAGTCAACAAACTCTTTATTCGCCTAGCTGAGTCACCCACAGCAAAGGTGAGAGCATTACAAAATTGTCTGACACATAAACATTCAGAGTCTCTTTAGATCAATGATTTTAACCAGAGACTCTTGTCTCTTAATGTCCTTCCACAGGTCAAACTTCTCATTGGTGCATACAGAGTCCAGCTACCGTGATGATCAACCTTTCCTGATCTTCAAAGGTCATCAGTGAATCCTAATCCTAAGAGACGAGTAATTTCCCAGACTTCTGCTCTGTGTCACTAGACATGCCAGATGGCGGGATGGTGGTTTATATTTGGTTTAATGGCTTGGAAATTAAAGCCCAAATACAGTAGCAAGTCTTTCACAGCAGACTTTGGAGTATGACTCCAGGATACACATTCATCAACATGTCAGAAGTGTTTTTATGAGTTTTACAGGATTTTTTTTAATAGTCTGTAATTCCAGACATTGTCAAAACAATTGGGAGGAATAGGCATTTGTAAAAGTGCATTTGTAAATCTTGTTTGTAAAGGTTTTTCTTGTTTTAAATACAATAATTTATCACTCCAGATTTACCCATTGTTCTTTTTATGTTACTATCTTATTACCTTGTACTTGCCTTAAATATGTGTGCACATGTGTGTCTGAAGGAGAGTTAGTGTGTGAAATATAGAGCAGGTGTCAATTGTTCTTGCTAATAGTTTTTTTTTTTTTTTTTTTTTTTTTTGTGGGACAGTGGTTAAGGGTTTGGGTTTCTGATCAGCAGATCAGGGTTCGAGTCCTACTAGTGGCAACCCAGCCAGTGCCAAACCCAGTTAGAAAATGACAGGAAGAGCATCAGGCATAAAACCTGTAGCTGATCTCGCAGGTTAAATGATCAAGGTGACATAGCCCAAGGAATATAAACTGGATTGGATTTAAGTTTGATTGTGCAATACTCGAGTAGTTGTCTGACTTGACTTGTCTTACCTTGACTTGACTTGGGTCTGTTTTTACACACAAAATTGTCAGGAATGTGTAAATAGACAGATTTACTTTTTGCTATGAACAGTACTCTATATTTCACCAGCGAAGGAAATGTGAGCATGAAATCTAGAAACAAGAGTTTTGTTGCAACTTCGTCTCATGTCTTTCTTATCCTTACATCTTTCTTCTCTATACAAAGGTTGTAGTTTTCAATTTGTCTTACATTATTGATGTCATTATATTTTGTTTATTGGCCGTATTAATAGTTGCCTTTAAATTAAGCCTGCTGTGATCGAGCACAAGCGTGTGTCCAGAAGATGAGTGCAGTGGTGACAGAGAGGACTCTTGATTTTTTTTTTAGCAACATGGAGACACAAAATTAATAAATAATGTAATTCTCTCTCTCTCTCTCTCGCTCTCTCTCTCTTTCTCTTGCTCTCTCTCTCTTTCTCTCTCTCTTTCTCTTGCTCTCTCTCTCTCTCTCTCTCTTTCTTTCGCTTTCTCTCTCTCTCTCTTTCTCTCGTTCTCTTGCTCTCTCTCTTTCTCTCTCTCTCTCTTTCTCTCGTTCTCTTGCTCTCTCTCTCTCTTTCTCTCTCTCTCTCTTTCTCTTGCTCTCTTTCTCTCTCTCTCTCTTTCTCTCTCTCTCTCTTTCTCTCGTTCTCTTGCTCTCTCTCTCTTTCTCTCTCTCTCTTTCTCTTGCTCTCTTTCTTTCTCTCTTTCTCTTGCTCTCTCTCTCTTTCTCTCTCTTTCTTTCTCTCTCTCTCTTTCTCTCTCTCTCTTCCTGATGTTCAGAGATGATAAGAAGGATGCTCTGAAGTTTTACACAGACCCATCATACTTCTTCAACCTCTGGAAGGAGAAAATGCTGCAGGCCACCGAGGACAAGAGGAAAGAGAAGAGACGCCAGAAGGTGTGTCTGTGGGCGTGAGTTTAAGAGAGATGTTTGATCAGCTTCAGTGTTTATCTTTAGTTGCTGCTTCCATTACTAATCATTATCATTACCATCCATGTAACACACACACACACACACACACACACACACACACTCGCAGTGTCAGTATTACCTGTACAGCCTTAGCCAAGTCTGCATTATTTACCAGTCCAACCCTTTTAGATTACATTTGCTATGCGCTATCACTATTCTGAATATATTCAAGTCAAACCGGTTTGAGATCTCCACACCAGGTTTCCTTGGGATGCAGGGGATTTTGTAGACATGCACACTTTTCACTGGGAGGTCACGCAGCACAATGATTTCACAGTGAACAAAATGGGGAAAAAATAAATACGTCTTTGTTATTCCAGTCAATTTAAAGCTCGTGTACATTCACATTATTGATATTATGTTGAAAGACATAAACATGAGCAAAACTCTAGGAAGCAAAGGTGTAATAGGCATTAAGTCAGCTTTGAAGGCAACACAAGCTTATGGAAAGTTACTTGGCTAACACTGAGATCAGCCGAAAGCATATGAGAATGTAAATCACTGATAACCTGGACCTATTGCACTCTATATACTTAATCTGGATTAAAAGTAAATACTACAACCTAGTACTGTAGCTTTGCTATACAGTATCTCATAAACATTATGGAGTCATGTGCTTTATCATATATAATGCCTGTATAAGCACTTTATAAGCACTGGTACTGTGTATCAGTCAAATGCAGTGTTGGGAGACGTTACTTTTTACAGTAACTAATTATATTACAAAATTACTGTCATTAAAAAGTAATCAGTTACATTACAGCGTTACTTTCTGATAAAAGTAACTTTAACATTTTCCCCTTTGCAGAAAATTAAAACGGATTGGGAATCACTGCTGTCTGGCGCACGGATTACCAAAATTGTCTGAATAATGGATTAAATTTTTTTTTAAATAACTAAATAACTGAGTACTTAATTGGCGGACCTAATGCGTTAGATTACTCTTTACATCTAAAAAGTAATCCGAGTACTTTGTAACGCGTTACACCCACCACTGGTCAAATGTATGCATATGTATATACAGGTACACACACATTTTCTTCTCTAAAGATGTCAGTATTCACACATCATCATGTGACTGTCAGAAGAGAGGGATATATTTTTCATGTTGAGCTTATATATATATATATATATATATATATATATATATATATTAGTTGCTGAATGGCTGTAAGTGCTGTGTCTAAACAAAACCAGTTCCACTGCAGTAAGGTCTAATGTTCATTTCCAAATTTGCTACAGTATGTAGCCGTGTTGTTTCTAGTGAACCTAAAAGAAACAGGATGCCAATACATCAGTTCCACCCATATCACCAGGCATTTCCCCCCTCCTTGTGTGTGTGTGTGTGTGTGTGTGTGTGTGTGTGCCTGTCATTACTCTAACCAGAGAGACTATGCACCCTCTCTCCAGACGAGCGGTCCGGCCCAGGCTCACTCGGCTCAGTCTAAGTCCCTGCTGTCCAGGCAGGCCGCTCCCAGAAGCCCCCTCTTCTGCTCTGTAAGACACCTGCCTTATTGACGCTCTCCTTCTTCCCTCCTCTTCCTCGTTTCTTTCATCATCCATTTTTCAGTCCAGATACTCCTCACTCCTTATGATTTTTCACCAGCTTTTCTGAAATCTGTGTGTAGAATAGAAATTAATAAAAGCACTTTGTTTTTCAAATTGTTTTAAATTGTTTTTAAAAAATCTCTCTCTTCTCTCTCTCTCTCTCTCTCTCTCTCTCTGTCTCTCAGGAGCAGCAGAAGCAGATTGAGGAACCAGGTCGTGAGGTTAAAAAGGTTCGAAAAGCCCGGAACCGAAGGCAGGAATGGAACGTGCTGGCCTACGACAAAGAATTTCGTCCAGATGCCCGCTTTACACCCTCCCCATACCACGGCATGTCATCAGAGGGCTCACTATCACCTGACAACAGGTGGGAAGCAGCCTTCATACAGCTCTGGTTTAAACCCAATGCAAAGTCATGGTGTGCTTAGTGTCTCCTTTCTCTCTGCTGCCCTCTAGTGGTCATTTATTTCTTTTTTTAAAGGTACAGTTTATCGAAAAACCTGTTAAATCTGGACAAAAAACGTTCTTCATGCACGTTTTTAAGTCCCAGCTGAAGGACTTAATGAATATAAAAATGATGTGATGAATACCTGAGGGAGATTTCATACTGACCGTCATTAAAACATGAACTGAGGAAATATAAGAAATAATAAATCAAGAAATCTGAGACTAATCTGAGGTTTGACCTGTATGAGATGGATTGTTGTCTCCTCTTGTCCTATCAGGTCTCTGTTATCGGATGTGGGTGAGCACTCGTACCCTGGTAGCCCAAACCGACCTGCACAACACACGCCACCGTGCAGCGCTTACTCCACTACAGACGGTAAGGAGCTCATCCTCACGCCCACTCAGACCCAGACGCTGCAGCGAGGCTACCGGTCCTCTGGCGCCCAGTCCACTCCGGCTGGGAGAGACACGCTGGGCAGAATCCAACCCTCCCACACAACCCCACCCGCTGACCCCACTCTCAACGGCCCTCGTCCGGCTCAAGTCAAAGACTACAGGTGTGTGTGTGTGTGTGTGTGTGTGTATGCATGAGAAATCATATTAATCTTTATCTGTATAAAACAAAGCTATTTTAGAATTTTTATGGCTTCTATAAGAGTAAAGATGTTTCCTCCTACAGCATTCAACAATCCCAGCATTCCGAGCATTTCATCCCTCCTGCTCCTCCTCCTCCACCTCCTCCGCTCATCCCCTCAGCTCAGACAGCCTTCGACAGCCCGACCGCTCCCTCCTCCTCCTCTTCCTCCTCCCTTCCCGCCGGCACCATGGCCTCCCTGTCCCGCTCCTACGGCTCATCTCCTCCCGCTGCTCCTCCACCACCTCCCTCTGGTCCCCCGACACACACGCACCCGCTTACACACATCCTGCCTCCAGCTGCTGCTGAGATAGCGGCCACCAGGAAGGCTCAAGTGCCCCTGGTGCCCATGAGCGACGCCAGGAGCGACCTGTTAGCTGCCATACGCCGAGGTGAGAAACAAAGCAAGAGGAACATGTGGCTTAAAAGAATGTTTTTAAGTTGTTATTATTAGAAGTATTATCTTTGTCTAATTTACTCTAAAAGGTCTAATATCAGAGAGTGAGCGTTAATTAGCGTCTGGTTTATCTGTGTCTTTTTTTTCATTTTTCGTTCGTCTCGCTCAGGAATCCAGTTAAGGAAAGTGCAGGAGCAGAGGGAGCTGGAGGCTAAGAAAGAGCCCGTGGGCAACGACGTAGCCACAATCCTGTCACGCCGCATCGCCGTGGAGTACAGCGAGTCAGACGAGGACTCCGAGCTGGACGAGAACGAGTGGTCCGATTGAAGGAGAGAGCAGGATGACAGATGAGAGGACAGAATAAGGCAAAGAGAGATGAGATGTTCAGGAGGGAGCACTAGTAATTCTGCTGAGGGCTACTTTTCTAAAAGTCTGACTGAATTTGTCCCCAAAGGCTGGAGAAACTTATAGCCGTACATGAGAGCTCCCACAGTCGAGGATTTGCATGTTTATAGGTTTAAAATTACAGTTTAAATGATTCATTTCATATCTGAGGCGCGAGGCAGGTGTTCAGAGGGCTTTAGGAAATACACTGTATAAGCACAAAATTGCAGTGCGGGTGAGATGAAATGTTTCAAACCCGTCGGCTCACAAATGAAATATGGCTGTTTGTGGCAATCTAGATTAGACAACAAAGCAAGCTGAGGAAATTAAAAAGTGTGAATGAAATAGTTTAAATATGATTTTATGTGAATAGTTCTAACAAAATTCTGAAAAATATTTCCAGTCCTGAGAAAAGCATTCACTTATGAACATTCTTTGTAGTGTCTAGAGTTTTGTTAATTCCAGGTCAAATGGAAGGAAGGTTTACAAGTTAAAGTAATACAAAGCCTACTGAACGTTAAAACAAATCTATACACTAATCTCAGCTACTATTGGTAAAAAAAAGACTTGTATATGAACATTTCCCACCTGGTTGGACTTTAAAATCTGGCTCCATCATATAGTTAAATTGCAAATGCGATATTCATCTCATATTTGTTCGTGTCTGCTTCACTTTTGGCTAAATTATTACACTATGTGGTGTAATGTAACCGTTAGTCGTCTGCACCTGGACCGCAATCCCATGGGATCCCATAAACTCGCACGAGTGTGACAGGCGGTCAGTGATGAAGCTTCCGAAACAAAGGACGGCTCTGGTGATTAACGTACGGACGTATTAAACATGGCAGGTTGCTTGTGCGGTTCTGTGTGTAATGTGTGTAAGACTTGTAGTTATCTTCTGTACATGCTTTATTCTGTTTAAAGATATAGAAGCAAGCCGGGCGAGTGAGCAGGACTGATCCAGATGTCTTCAGAAATGGGATTTTTAAAAATGTCATTTTAAATGCAGCTATCCTTTCAGCCATGATCTATAGATTGCTGCATTGTTTAACATCTTATATTTATTTTTCATGACTCTACCAGCTTGTACAGTAGTCCTTGCTCTGGTGGTTAAATTTTTATTACTGAAGCTTAAATCACTGCGCGTGTCCAGCAGGATGAAGCCCACACACTATGACTGTTTCTCCGTAAACTCACGCTCCATGTGTTCCCACCATCTGCCAAGTCCACAGCTTCCCCTATTCATACTCTCTCTCATTCTCCATCAGTTATTTTTTTAACTTGTTCCTTCATTCCTTCGTCCTGTTTGTAGTAGGTGCAGCTGTTAGCCAGTTGTCGACGGTGTGTAAGAAGCTCGAACCTGGCGTATTTGCTGAAATCGTAACCATTCCCACTGCGTCCAGTGTGACGTCCCGGTGCAGCAACATGAAGGATATAAATGTATATTTTATCTGTGTTTATTTAGCAAGATGTAATAATATCTTTATCTTTCCTTATTCCAGCACAGAAAATGATAGGATCTACTGTATCATAAAGAAATTCATCTGGATTCCTTTTTAAAATGTTACTTATTTTCTGCCGTGTGCTAATGTAGCAGATTTAATTTATAATTTATTAAGTATGAAGTGTTTTTTTTTTTCTTTTCTTTTTTTTTTTGTGGTCTGTGATTTGAAATATTCTGAATAACTTGAGTAGATGTGCAGTGAATAGTGTGGGTTAATAACCTCTCTTCTCACAGTAAGGTGTTAAATGCAGAGCTCACTCATGAAGAGTGGTCTAGCAATGTAGGAAGGAAGAATATGACATGATTATTAAACACCAAACCCACTCACAGATAGAAGGAAGTCAGAAATAGTGCCATAGCATTTGGTTTGAGAGAGGTTTTTTTCAACCTTTGTGTCTTTTATTTGTGTAATTTTAGCCAATAATTGGTCCAAAGTCAAAGCACTTAAATATTTTAGCCTATTTTTTATGTAAAAGCTGATTTAGGCCACTGAGAGCTGCACACAAAGGAAGTGCCAGGCTTTAAAGGTTTGGAAAGATTATTATTATTATTATTATTATCATCATTTACTGTTGTTGTACATAACGTCGTATAAAATTTCACTAAACCTGCTTGAAAAGTATTCTAAGTAAAAGTAAGAGTGTCTCTAAGTAAAAGAAAGCAAGCATTCAGTGTGTGTTTATAAAGAAGCTGTAGGCCAGTATGTGCATGTCCTAATGGCCAATAAAAGTCCACTGATAGAAACACCTGTGTGATCACTGTTGCATATACATACGCTGTCTCGTGTACACCTACACGTCACTTGAATATTCTAATAACCAGCAGCATGTGTGTGTTTATTTAAGGAATTTATAAGAGGCAGTGAAACTTAAATTGTGCTAGCATTTTTTACAGTTTATGCACTGTATCTATTGAGGGGCAGGGATAAACCTGTACTTGTTAAGCGAAGTAGTTGAAAGATGAGAAAAAATACAATTTGTGTTTAAGACTTATATTTTATTTCTAGTGTTTTACTATATTTTTAGGGGCGTTCAAGACAAACCTGACTGACATTTCAGGAGACTTTAAACACAGTACGGTGATGAGGGTCTTACAGTAGCTGCAGTACAACATTTTTAAATGTGCAAATGTTATAAGAAGGCTGTACGTCCATGAATAACGATCCCAGCTGAGGTGGCTCGAAGCTCACTGCAGTCGTTCCCGTGAACGTTTAACAAGTGAATCACCTGATCCTTGAAAAGTTGAAGAATAACTTGTCACCAGCTTGTGGAAGAGACACATCTTTCTATTGGAACTATATACACAATCACTCACCAACACCACGTGCACATTACAGGAACTCAGCTGGGAGTGATTGCTGCATTCTCCGTACAGTCCTGACCTCGCTTCAGACATGGCTCTGGCGTAAACGTTTTACCTTCACGGTATCTAAGCACTAGTGAAACACTGGATCAGTGCATTAGTGTAACAAGGGATTATATAGAGACAATATCTTACTCTCATAACTGTGTTCTGTTATTCTGCGCAATCAGAAGTCCCGGTTTGACTTGAACACCCGTTGTACATATGTATTTCAGCACACCTACACAGTATATGTTGCGACTAGCGCTGAGCAGAGATCTCAAATTCCCACCCTTGCATGAGCTCTCTTTCATTTGAATGTTGTTTGTTTACTGGAGCTGAATTACAGTTTAAAGATGCTTCTTTCCTCTCTGTGTCCCTCCCCTGAGACAGTCCCTTTCAAGCTGACAAGACAACTGTGACTGTGACTCAGCTCTAAAAGGGTTTTGATGTTGTTATTAGATCCCAAGCTTCTTGTGCTTACATCAATGACTAGGGGGAAAAAGATTAATTTCAACCCAGGCCTCCTTCTGTCAAACTGGGCTTTAGGGTGAGACTTACTGGGGTGAGACATCGATGGTGGTGGAGAAGACCGGAATGCAGTCGGTGTCCCAGTGTGGTTGATGTCAAGTCAAACCAGGACTTTAGATTGTGAAGAATAATAGAATACAGTTAAATCAGTAAAGAGTAAAAATCTGTTTATTTCTCTATATAATCCCCTGCTACACTAATGCACTTCCCCCAGCGTTTCACTAGTGCTTGGATACCATCAAGGTAAATATTTTCTCAGTATGCTGGAGCCAAGATCGGACTGCCTGCTTCATATCTGAAACGCTGGCCTCCCAGGAACTCCTTTGAGGGCCCTAACATATGGAAATGTCTGGGTCGAGTTCAGGATTGACTCACAGAATGATAGTATGTTCACTTTCCACAGACAGACGCATCTCTTTTGAAATTTGTGACACTCATTGAATGTTTACGGGAACGGCAGTGAGCTCTGAGCCACCTCTGCCAGGATTGTCATTCATGGACGTTCGTCCTCTTTAAAAGCGTTTGCATAATTCAAATGTTTTACTGTGGCTAAGAGTCTCATCACTGTACCGTGCTTGAAGTCTTATTCCGTTCACAAGAAATTTCCTCACAAGTCTTGGCTCGACTTGACTCCACATAAACACAGACACTATAAGGGGTGTCCCTTATAGTGTCTGTGGTCATGTGGAGTCTCTTTCCATTAATGAATGAGGTGGAAGATAACTGCATGACCTGCAACCGGCAGGTTAAAGATGGCTCTACTTGATAAAATGAAAACTTACTGTAGTTGAGATGTTGGTGCCACAGGTGTCTCAGCAGGCTGCTACACAAAGCAGCTGTACTGTATATGTTGCGCATGGCAGCGATGAGTCCCGTTCCCATGTTTCACACTTCTGTTCGTCAATGCTCGTTCTGAGTGATCCTCTGACGCATATGTCGCTTTCTGGTGATCGTCATGCTCTGCTGTCGTTCTCATAGCTGTCCTGCATTTAGTTTCTCTGATTTCAGCTGTCTAATTAAAGATGCTGGTACTCACACTTTGCTTTGTGCAGGCTGGATTTCTAGATGATCTGCAGGGGCTGATTGTGCTTCTGTAGGACTCCCCAGTGGCATATGGAGTAATTACAGTTAAATCACAGTGAAGTGGCACAAGCATAAACAGACAGCAGAAGCGATTCAGCTCATTTCCTTCTCTAGGCCTCAAGACCAAATGGTGTGTGAGTGTGTGTGTCACAGCCAGGCAGGATATACAGACAGCACTGAGTCAGCTAATGATGAACTAACAACGTGTGATGATGTCATACCTGCAAAAAACACAGATGGTTCAAATAATTCCGGTCTGACTTTCTACTTATGAAAGCAGGTTGCCATTCATCTCCATGGGGGGGATGATTTTAGATTTTTTTTTAGGAAATTATTGGTGTTCAAGCTTTCAAAATATATATATATATATACACACTACCGTTCAAAAGTTTTAGAACACTTGCAAATTTCTTTGTTTTTGTTTATTGATTTATTTTCTACATTCTACAACAATACTGGGGATTTCAAAACTATAAAATAACACAT
>JAQMYJ010000036.1:12214093-12243025 GCA_030014305.1 Clarias laeviceps | reverse complement strand
AAGAGTGGACTTTTTAAACCCCAAAGTTTTTTTTTTTTTTATTTATATATATATATATATATATATATATATATATTTTTTTTTTTTTTTTTTTTATTTGGCTGTTTTACACTGAACTTGGAACTCTGGGGCAAAGTGTAGGATTATTTGTGTAGAAGATGTAATATAACTTTCACTCTTGGGTTTGTTCAACAGTACAGGGGAAGTATTGTCTAAGCATATTGTGTTGGTTATCAGTTTTAAGGGCTAGTATCTGCTCAGAGGCTGGAGGAACCAAGTCTGATTATACTTTTTGTTCAAGACAGAATATCTTGCCTCCATCCCTAATTAGGCTTGTATTTGTACACTTTGTATTAATTGATAAATCCTTGCTCATACACTTTTTTTTTTTTCTTTTCTTTTCTTTTTTAGTGTATTTGGTTAGCTGTTTAAACAATGCTAACTTTTTATTTGAGTTGTTTGTTTAGTTATGTTTGTGTCCGAAATTAATGAAGAGAATCTAACCATTTTGGCTGAGATAATTGTCACATTATTTAATAATGGAGAATTCTCATATGAGCAGTATAGATTAAGATGAAGTTTAGACTGGGAATTTTGCAGCCAGTATTGAGTTACTATACCTGTGTTTATATGAGATTGTTGTGAAAACGGTGGTCTGGACAACATGGATTTTATTTTATTTGCCCCTGACTGTTCATAGTAGCTTAACGACTAGTTTTTGTTTGCTACCTTACTGTGTGATTTAATGAAAGAGAGCGAGAGAATTCACAGAACTTGGCGTCCTCTTCAAATAAATTGTACATATGTTTCCATAAGCTTAATTTAATAATTTAGGGGGTTTTTTTCCTTAAGGCTGTCATTGATTAATGGTGCTGCTGATATATTCATTACTTTTATTTATATGGAAGAATTGCTTTTTTTCCTAAGCATAACTATAATTTATGTTTATATTTTTAAATTATTGAATTTGTCCTATTTTTATATAGGCTTAACCCTAGGAAATCCAAAATGTCCTTACAAGTACTGAAAAGTGTTTAACTCAAGAGTCAACGATATCTGCTTAAAGTGATCACTTGTCATAACACAGACAAAAGCAAACCTGGCTTTATACTCTAACATTTGATTCTATTTTCATAGAACCTTTACCTTTTAATTTAGCAAATCATCTCTTCTTGGCACTTTACATGGAAATCTCTACTGGTGTTCGAAATACAAACAAAATTATAAATAATGCAACAGCACAGAGATATGGTTTTATATTTAGCGAAGAAAAGAGGAGCATCATAAATGGTTCTTTAGACTTAATACATTTATAAAATTGCCCACTTGATTCAGTTACTCAGGTCTGTGCAATACAGAAGGAATACAGCCATCCGATGAGATACTCTCCTCTAAATACAGATAGATGAAGATTATTTAGTGATTGTGTTCAAGCCTTCTAAAAGCTAAACATTTTATTGTAATAATCACACAGACATTTTGCTTACGTTAGATTTTGTGAAACAACTAATATGTGAAGTGTAATTATGTTTTCAGAAGCAGTAGTTAATTCAGGAGCCTGATATCTGACCATATTTAGAATGAATAAATAAAAAGTTTCTAAAATGAAACTTATGATCAGGTGATTTCTAAATATGGATGACCGTTCAAACCTTTGTCCTGTAGAAAATGGCCCAAATCTACTTGTGTGTCAATTATGATTAATAGTCAGTTTTCACTGTGAATTATATCTGATATTAACAATAGAGGTGGATAGTTGACACCCAAAAAACACATCACACCAATGAGCCATGACATTACAATGCAAAAATTTAAGTCCAAGATTGTTTAGGTTCTCATTGTGCTATCTGGACAGCTCTGGCCTCTCCTGGCATGACTCAAGACCTTTGGGAGCATGCTGTGGTGTCTGGCAGGAGGCAGTGATCCTTTGAGTGCTGTGGGTTGGGCCTCAGTGGATTGGACTTGTTTGTTCGGTTTATTTGATGAGACGGTTTATTTGTTTGATCAGATTGGGAACTGTGGTGATAATCAATGTTGATGTTTATGGCTGCTAGGTCTACGTTCTTTCCAAAACCCAAAATGTGTACAACAATGTAACAAAATTTGTTGGCTGTTTGTAAATTAGATGCGTGGTCCTGATTGGTTATTGTGCTTGGGTTGGGAGCTGAATAAGTTACTAATAATACTTTGTGACCTTGCATGGAATGTTTGAAGAGATTACAGTAGGAGTAAATACACAAAAGAGGATACTTTGGTCATGTGGTTGTCAGCATTGACCTTCACCCATATTGATGCTACATGACTATTGAACTTCCTGAACTCAAGCATTTTTTATGAACGGTGATCAAAACAAATTTGTTTCTGGTCATATGCACCATTATTTTTGCAATTGTGCATACCATACACTCACCAGTCATTTTAAAAGGATCACCTTCTGTTTTATGCCATTACCCAATCTGCCATTTATGTGGCAAAAAATGCAGATAGAGGTCCAGATACACATTAAAATATCATAATGGAAAATAACTAATCCTTTCTGCAGAGGGTCTACAGGCTGAAACAAAACACTTGGTCTTCAGGAGAACAGAGAAGAATGGCTAGGCTTGTTCGAGCTGACAGAAATTCTAATGAAGCTCAATCTTTCTTTACGACTGTTATGCCAAAACTTTTATTTTTCGTTTGTTTTGTTGTTGTCACATGTACATTACTGCAGATTGAATTTATTATTTGTATATCGCAGCTTTATTACACAGCTGAGGTCAGAGCAAAGGGTCAGACATCATGATGCACTATGGCTATGTTCACGTCCAGGCCTGATGCGACCTTACAACTATTTTTTTGAAATGGTAAGGAGAGGTGTCTTTCTTCCTAATTATTTGCCTTTTGTAACTAAAATTATAATATTCGTTTTACATTATACTTACTACAGGATAGAAACAATTTTACAAGTAATATTTTCAAAGTAATCCATGATTTTAAAAGCCAATTACTTACACTTACTCTTACACAAGGAGTACTGCAGTTCTTAATGGCGCCCTCTTGTGGACAACCTTAGACTTGCTAAATCTGAAATCGTATGAGGGCTACATAAAGTCCATGAAGTGTTCATCTAAAATACTTTTACACTGAGGAGTTTTACTTTTACCGACCCACGGAGCTTTCACTCAAATATAATGTATAGTATACATTTTTAACAGATTTTCATTTAAAAACTCCACAGCAGTGCCACAACAGCCTACTAGTGAGCCACATGACGCAGGTTGAATCTGCCTTATACCAGCAAATGCTAAATCATGTTCTAAAGTGTGTGGCACGGTGGTGTAGTGGTTAGCACTGTGGGGTCACACCTCCAGGATCGAGGATTTGAGCCCCACTTCGGGTCTCTTTATGAAGTTTGCTTGGTGGGTTTCCTCCCATAGTCCGAAGACATGCACATTAGTCTAATTTGTGTTCCTAAATTGCCAGTAGCTTACATACAACTTGTATAAAATGCAATCCTTTTGTAGTAACCCTAACTTCAGAAACCTCATCAAAAAGGTTTTTGAAAGCTTGAACTGAGCGTGAGGATTGTAAAACTATGTTTAATGTTATTACACAACTCTGTACATTGGTTTAGAAAATGCCATAATTGCTAACATGTGAAGTGAATAACATGGATTATCTTTTTATATTGACAACTATCAAGGGGTGCGATATATTACCAAGTAAACAGTAAGTTCTTAAAGATGATGTAATAGAAGAATGAGAAAAATGGGCAAGCATAAGGATGTGAGAGACTTTAACAAGGGACACATTCTGATGGCTAAAAAAGCTGGGTTAGAGCATTTTCAAAATGGCAGGTCTCCTAATATGTTCCTAGTATACAGTGGTTAGTACGTACCTAACGTAACCCAAGCCTGTAGTACCAATGCTTATTAATTCACTTGGGAAACAAAGGCTAGCTTATCCCATAGACATGCTACTGTAGTTCAATTTGCTACAGACGGATCAGTGTCCATGTTGACTCCAGTCCACTGCGGAAAGCTCCTACAATGGACAGGTGAACGTCAGATCTGGTAACAATGGGGCAATCGAGGATGGTGGCCTGGCATGATGGATAATGTTTTCTTTTACATCATGTGGATGACTGGGTGTGTTCCTTGCTTTGCTGTGGAATAAATGACTCCAGGATGCACTATGGAAAGAAGTCACAGCTGGAGAAGACAGTGTGATGCACTGGTCAATGTTCTGGTCAAAACCCTGAGTTCTGCCTTCATGTGGATGTTACTTTGACCTGAACCAAAAATTGTTGCAGAACAAATATTCCCTGATGACAGTGACCTCTTTAAGCATGATAATGTTCCCTGATGCACTGTAAAACCTTTTGGGAATGGTTTGAGAAGCATGACAAAGTTTGTGTTGACATGTCCTTGAAATTCCACAGTTCTCAATCAGATTGAGGATCTGTGGGATGTGCTTGACTAGAGTCTCATCCTTAAAGGACTTGAAGTATCGGCTGCTAACACCTTGGTGTCAAATACCACAGTACACCTTCAAAGGACTTGTGGAGTACATGCCTTGATGTTTCAGTTGTTTTGGAAACAAGAGGGACCTACATAATATTAGGCAAGTGATTTTGTTATTAGTGTAATCGGTGTACTCATTCCATTTTCCTACCACCTTCCCCTTCCAGTCAACTTTTCCAGAATATGCTTCAATATAGCACCTTCTGTGGCTTACCCTCTTTGTGTGGAATGTCGTTGATGCATTATGCAGATATAATAGAAAGGATGGCGATTTCTGTTTTGCTGATGCTTACACAGCCAGTTAAAAAAAAAAATGAGCTAGAAACTGGTATGCATGCAATGTAGGCA
Organism: Clarias laeviceps; assembly: GCA_030014305.1. Taxonomy (NCBI): domain Eukaryota; kingdom Metazoa; phylum Chordata; class Actinopteri; order Siluriformes; family Clariidae; genus Clarias; species Clarias laeviceps. The sequence goes on along the minus strand of JAQMYJ010000036.1, from coordinate 12,238,172 downwards.
GCCAGCCCTTGAATATTATTCATTAACAACTCAGAAGTCCACGTTTGTGCACTGAGGTTGTGCAGTCCCCATTAATAAAAAGGAACTATAATGCTGTGTGTGTGTGTGAGAGAGATTGAAATTGTTAAGACAATCAGTTCTATAAATTAACTGCTTAAAAAAAGGCACTGAGCCACCACCAATTTCTTTAACATTTTATTGTTAAACAGTCACCACATATTTCAAGCATAGTTTACTTCAGCTTCTTCTTGGGGCGCAGGTTGTTGGTGTGTCCACACTTCTTTTTGCGGCAGTTGACGGCACGAGGGTGAAGGCGTGCATAACATCTGAAAACAAAACAGGGCAGTCAGTTTATCAATGATAAATTTGAAAAAGCTTGTAATACACATCATGGAATACATACATTTATCATCTAAATCCCACAGAATAAAAATCTATAACCTTTTACTATTTACCTCAAAGACTTAATCTATAATATTTTTGGAGCAAGCAATGCACTTACTTGCGACAGATCATCTTCTCGCAGTTGTATTTCTGAGCCAGCTGCCTGAGGGAAGGCTCGATGATCCCTCCTCTCAGACGCAGCACCAGGTGGAGGGTTGACTCTGAACAGCAAGAAAAATTCACCTCATTACCCTTTTTGCAACAACCCCTTAAACAAGAACAAATTACTACTTCGTTTAATAAACTTTGATGTGTATTAAAGTCTGACAATGATTAACGGCTCTTTGGTAGGGATGTACAACAATCTGCCTGTTCAAATTAGTTTTTTTTTTTTAATGATCCATTGTTTAACAAAAATAAAGCTTAGCCTTTCTTGTGTTGTCTTAACATGCTGAATGCCCAAGAGTCCAAAATTACCTTCTGTAAATTAACCAGTAAATTTGAACAGCTAAATTAAAGCCTTGCATGAAGAAACAACCTTTCAAACACAACAAATTTTTATATCCACGATCACTCTAGGATAAGATGAAACTAAGTTGAATGTGGGGGAAAAACGATTTAGGGGAGGTTTTCCTGCTGTTAAATATAAATATTTAAAATGGTATTGGTATTTCCCTTTTAAATGCATGTGCTCACTGTCTTTCTGGTGCACCCGGGTGGCAGTGGCGCATCTGCTTGGGCCCAATCAATATTTTTCTATTAAAAACATTTTTTTTTTTTTTTGTACGCGAGTTGCCATATTTTGATAGCTCTCTGCAGTTCAGTGGTGTAATGCAGGTTTTATAAAAAACTTTTTCTCTCTGATCTCATATAGAAATCAATCCTACCAACAGAAGTTTAACAAATCATGTATTGTTTCCATGCTTTGCCCCCAAGGCACTGCTAATCATAAAGCTGATATTTGGTGTTTTATGTGCACATAAGAACGTACGGAACCATTCAAGTGCACTTACATAGTTAAAATCTAGTGATTTAGTACCGTTAAAATATGACACGATCACACTGCAAAACAGTTAAAAAGAGGTTTATAAAACAAGAGCATGAAATGATTCCCGAAGCACCTGTATCAGCATATCTAATGGGGACTGTCACATCTCCAGCGCTTACTGAATTTAACACCTTACAAAGTTGTGAGAGCTCTTGTCAGTCCAATACTTCCTTAGCAGTGCTTAGAGATTTACAAGTTTAATAAGCAGGCTTAGAAATAAATCACAAACCTTTCTGAATGTTATAATCAGACAGTGTGCGTCCATCTTCCAGCTGCTTTCCAGCGAAAATCAGACGCTGCTGGTCAGGAGGGATGCCTAGAACATGACAGTGGCGTTAATCAACTTATTTTGTTACCATAACAGACAATTAAACTACTTTTAATAATAATAATAATAACCTTCCTTGTCTTGAATCTTGGCTTTGACATTCTCGATGGTGTCGCTGGGCTCCACCTCGAGGGTGATCGTTTTGCCGGTCAAGGTTTTCACGAAGATCTGCATTTTTCCTTCACTGTCAGATTAAACAACAAATTTAGTAACATTTCCGTTATTAACATTTATTTCACCAGGTAACTAACCATTCATTTGTATATTGTACGCATACTACTACTAACTCCTGTTCAGAACTGAGGCTGAGACGCTCGCGCGCTGTGGCGCTAGCACATGGCCACGAGCAGCGCTTAGCTCCATTAGCCACACATGACGATACTCCATAATGCCGTTAATCTGCATCAAAATAACCTCACTACCTCTCCGAAACACACCGCAAACGCTTCTTTTCATGTTTAATAATATGTAGAGGCTTAAAGCACACTTTATTAAAGATATTTTTAAACAAATCCGGACACCGAAAATCTCACCCACCCTGAACGTTTCGCCTCGGAGGAAAAAAGGACCGGTGACGTATTTCCGCTTCGATATTCATGGTTACCCCGACTCAACCGAATTACTGCCGCCTAGCGGCTAGGGAAATAACTGCATACAAGAATCTAAAAGTATGCAGTAAATTGGCTAGCTTTTATACCGTGAGTCCAAAACCTCTCAACATGCTGTTGAAAATATATATATATTTTTTGTGAAATATAACTTTACAAAGCTTACAACAACCTTCACGTGACTGACATTTTTTCTCCAGTTCACAATAAACTCTTGTTACGGCATCAGGTGTTATGCAATTATTTGCTTAATTACGTTAATTTTACCTACGTTTGAAGACTTTTAGGACACCCTGTAGTTAAACATAGTAGACACTATATGGCCAAACATATGCGGATACCTGATCATTACATTTTTATGTGAGTATACAAACTGTTACACAAATTTGGAAATATAAAATAATGCAGAATCTCTTTGTATGCTAAAAACTATTCCATTCCCTGGAATTTTTGGTATTTTGGTTTGTCCACTTGCCATACAGCACCCTGTGCAGTGGACTAAGAGGCTCAAATCTGTTCCAGAATAGCAATGCCCCTATGCACAAAGCGACCTCATTGGTGAGTTAAAAGGTTGAAGTGAAAGAACTCAAATGTCCATCACAGAGACTTGACTTCAAGCTGGAACACCCAACTCCTTTTGGAACACCCAAATCCTCACCCATCATCAGTGCCTGAAAACATTTACACTATTTTTGCTGAATAAATACAAATCCTGTCAGTCACTTTCCAAAATTCTTTGAAAAACCTTCCAAGAAAAGTGGAGCATATTGTAACAGCAACATTAAATCAAATTTGGAATGTGATGCCATGTATATAAGAGTGATAGTCAGGTGGGCACGTACTTAAAAAAAAAAAGTGTATGTTTTTATATTTTTATGTACTGACAATTTTAAATGAAACTATGTATATTAGGTTGTTGATCGTTATGTTGACATTAGGTTTGGAACATTTTTTTCAAGTTAAATACAAAGTTAATTTAATCCAGAATATAGGCCAAAATTTTCACCATTACATGTATTTAAGTAACTTTAATAAATATTTCTAAGAAGTGTTGCCATCAATTTCTATCAATTTTTACCATTATAGTATTTGTATACCATTGTGTTTAATGTTTAAAACACAAATTGTACAATTTGTGACAAAAAAAAAAAATATATATATATATATATATATATATATATATATATAAAATGTTGGCCATATGCCAGGGATATTTAAATCTAGACCCAGGGCCAAATGCCGACAGATGCTAACTGACCCATGGCTTGGCTTATCTCTGGCCAATGCATTTCTCTTTCTGATTACACCTGTAAATTAATTTACAGAATGATATTTAGTTATGGGTACAAACAAAGAGCTGTCTGCAGAGTGGGGAAACAAACAAACAAAAAGGCAGCGATGTAATATTCTTTGTTTCCTTTATATACATACAAGTCGATTATTAAATGTGATACAAAGAAAAAACAACACTGTAGTTAGATAGAGCATGATTGATTATTGTATTGCCTATAGAATTAAGTATTTTGCATTGAACTACTGACGCAATAGTGTGATTGCAAGAAAATAATTCTCATAAATGGATGTGTTATGTGCATGTGTATTTTAACCGCCAAGGTCTCCTGCGCAGCAATGTTGCGTTCCGTTAAAACAATATATTTGTTTTTGAAAAATAACCATTTTGTGACGTCACTGTGAAGGCTCGGACCACGAACCATTCAGTTAACAGACAAACGCGCCTAAGTCTAAATCTGCTGGGTTTTTCTGCACTGTGCTACTACCACATGTCTGACATAAATGAGCAGGTGAACAGGTGCTCTAAATAGAGTCGAAGCTGAGCAAAATCAGCCACAATTGTTGCCAGTAATAACGGCTAATTCATCCTGAACTCGTTGAGAATCGACTCTTTGATTCTTTTCTAAATAAATCTTGTCTTTAAAGGCAGGTTTTTTTTTTTTTTTTTTTTTTTACCGAGTTTACTATGAGCAGCGTTACACCTAAACCACGGATCTACATTAATCAAGGATATATGCTACAGATTTTCCGCAAGTATTTCCAGCTGTAACACTGCTACATGACTTCCGCTGCTTCCTGTGTCTCGGTGAGGAGCGCGTGTCTCGAATCATTTAAAGGAAAACGTTAAGTTAAAGACATGCATAAAAAAAACTCCTGAATAAACATATATGTAGATTTTTAAGAATCACATCCGCATTTAGTGCTGGAGGGAAAATCTTTAATAATTTAGGTTACATGAAAGCAATCCTCAACAAAGCCGCCTCCAACAGTCACTAAACTGAGCAGAAGCTCGTAAATCAGCCATGACGAGAAACGTGGACGCACCCGGAACACAAGTTTCCAGCGTGTCAGAATAAAAGCTCCACAGTCACAAATACTGATGGGCATGTACTTGTTATTGACATACATACAACCTAGACCTTTAAGCAGTGTAACCTGGTTAAATGATATGCAATGTTATGGGAAAAGTTACACGTAGACATGAGAGTGTAATGTAGTAAGTTAGATTACACCACATAAACTGCATGATACTCTTATTAGGGCCCAAGGACTATGACATCATAGTGTGTGAAGGGCACTTTTGTTCTTCTTGAGGGCCCAAGCACTATGACACCATAGTGTGCGAAGGGCACTCTTGTTCTTCTTTAGGGCCCAAGCACTATGACAACATAGGGTGCGAACGGGCCCCATGTCCCCCCCCCCCCCCCCCACAGCCCCCACAGCATCCAGGATTTTTGGAGGTCTAAACATGCTCAGAAAGTAATGAAAATCAGCACACTGCTGCCATTAGGACGCCTGATCGACTGGAATCTGGGCATGGCACAGAGCATTGTGACATGTAAAACCTGGTACACATTAAGATCCATTGAGTTAAACAACTTTTTCTAAGCATGTCTTCATGCTCTACTCAACCAGACGTCAGTTATTTGGCGTTGTTTGCAAAAGGCACTTAACAGAATTTGATACATTCCTACTACCATTGCTGCCAATATGAGGATCAAGACATTGAGGATGCAAAATTGTTGAGGGGGTTTGATATCTCCAACGATTCAGCCATGGAAAGTCCTTAAATGTATGGCAAAAAGTAACTAATAACTCCCTTTGTTATATATAATTATATAGTTATATATTGTGTCATAATGGTATTGGTATTTCCCTTTTAAATGCATGTGCTCACTGTCTTTCTGGTGCACCCGGGTGGCAGTGCATCTGCTTGGGCCCAATCAATGTTGCTTTGCAACTATATTTTTCTATTAAAATTTTTTGTTTGTTTGTTTTGTTTTGTTTTGTTTTGTATGTGAGTTGCCATATTTTGATAGCTCTCTGCAGTTCAGTGGTGTAATGCAGGTTTTATAAAAAACTTTTTTATCTCTGACCTCATATAGAAATCAATCCTACCAACAGAAGTTTTACAAATCATGTATTGTTTCCATGCTTTGCCCCCAAGGCACTGCTAATCATAAAGCTGATATTTGGTGTTTTATGTGCACATAAGAACGTATGGAACCATTCAAGTGCATTTACAGAGTTAAAATCTAAAAATAACACACAAGTGGCATTTTAAGAGAATTGCAGACAAAAGAAATGCAGTGGATATATTTAGACAAAAAAAACTGTATTAAACAACATTTTAAACAAAGACTTTCATCATGGAATTCAAGTAATGGTGATGTTTAGAATTGATGGTACATTACATGTCTTTGTTACTGTACGGTATTGTCACTATAGCAACGGTGCACGTGATAGACCACAGACAGATGTGCCTTCTTTTGTTGGATTTCAATTTTTAAGTTGATCGGAGAGCAGTGCGCATGCGCGATAACGAGCGGCAAGGACCTCGCTGGCAGTATCCTCCCACGCGCCGAACGTCCGTACGTTTTCGCGCATGCGCGTCTGAATTTATGTCAAGGCACAAAACTGGCGCTATATCGTTTCCAGCTCTACTCCGGTAAGAATTTTCCCTGGCGGGTTTTTGATGCTATAGCTACTGTGTTTAATTGGCTAAAGTTCTCACAACAGTCTGTAGTGTCTAGGTCTTCCTTAAAGACGAGATTCGGCTCACCTGCGTGTGGTTGTTTAATCTAATTTAGCCAGGAGAGAGAGGCAGGCAGTTTTACCCCGCCTGAGATTTTCTCCCCCTCTCTGCCGTGGTAGGGTGCTGTTGCCGCTGCGCGTCCGCGTATTGTTTCTCTGCCTCTCTAATGGCGGACGGGAGACATAACTACCCACTGAGGGGGGGAAATTACTGTTCAGTTAGCGGGCGGTTTTTACTTTCCCGGCTGATTATTATGCATGCTTCAGTGCTTCCACGGTTCAGTATCTCTTGTAATGATCCGGTCGATTTTTAAAAAAAATAAATTTGTGTACCGAGGCGTTATAGTTGATGCTCTGGGGGTGTAGAGCGCCCCCTCAGGTAGCCACGTGAATGTCCTTTTGATTGCCCGGGGTAAAAGCTCTGGGGTAACTTCCGAATTAAATGTTAATTCAAGAGTAATAACACTAAAACTCATTTTAAGTCGTGTGCAGTGTATTGTTACAAAAATGTCTGCTTTGATGATGCTTATTTTTCTAACATTTATTAGAAATCTACTCATCTGGCCAGAATACCATGACAAAGAGTCTATACTGATGATGGTTTGTGAAAATTTAAGTGTTTGGACGTTTTTCTGGTCGTTCGTGCACTTGATGGCTGTCTCGATGCTACGATTATTCGCGAATAACTTGCGACGTTTCTCTGTAGCTAATAACAATGGCGCAGTCTCACAGGCTCTCCTCCTCCCTCCACTTGCACTAATCCAATGGCTGCATGCGCCAGAGAGGCCAGGGGTGGGAACAGCGTGGACTGAAACACGGCCACACTTCTGCCTGTGAAGCGCACGTTTTCACTCCAGAGTCGAGTCGAGTCGGCGCCCTTATGTGTAGGTGTTACGTGAAAGGCGGTGGTGTGCTTGATGCCGTTCTCAGTGTGAAAGGTGGGGACTTTCGTGTAGCGCGTGCTGTAGGGGCCGTGGAGCTGCGGCCCTGGTCCAGTCCCAAAGTACTCGCACTCGAGTGCACAGTGTAGGGTACAGCCCTAGTGGGCCTCACTCTGTTTCCTCTTAAGACGAAACCAGAGCCGTTCCCAGGTTTGAGTTATCTGCAAATGCTGCAGTTAGAGAACACTTCAAAGGACGGAAGGTTTCCTTTGAAACACTGTCCCAGACGGTTTACTGGTCACGTGGCATGAACGTAACGATTATTGATTCTGTTTTTAATTTTGTCTGACCCCCCAGCACGTGTCAAGACTTTACATCCATAACATAATGTTCCACTAACAGTAGCAGTAGATGTGTCTGTTGTTAAACCGCTTTTATTCTGGAGAGATGTAAAGCATCATTGATTGCTTTCAAATATTGTCACAGCTGCTGCTGTTGTATAGAGTATGTTCTGTATTTTAAAGCTTGTTCCAGTCATTACTGAAAGGAACTTTGCAAGAACTGAGGCCTCTAGCAGGCAGTGAGATTAAGATTTTTGCTCAAACAATTATTAGCCTTTAAATATTTTATAAGAATCAGAAGTTGTGTGGTGAAGTCTATGACTAAATTTGAGGCTGTTTTAGAGAAGCATGTCACCCCCCCCCAACCCCCACAAAACTATTTAAAAAAAATTCACATTGGCATTGTTTTTCAACAACCTTTTATTCCAACATCAATTATTTCCATTCAGAGTTGAATAAATGCTTGGCTGAGATCTTGTATTGATGGCAGGAGAGTTGAAACACCTCGTAAAGTCTTCTCCAGTACATCCCAAAGACTTTCAATGGATTTAAGGTCAGCACACTCTGGTGGCCAATTCACATGGGAAAATGATTCCTCATGCTCCCAGAACCACTCTTTCACTATTTCAGCTTGATGAATCTTGGCATTGTCATCCTGGAGTATGTCTGTGCCATTAGGGAATAAAAAAAAAATCTGTTGATGGGATAACCTGGTCATTCTGTACCATCACACTGGGATAGGTTCAGTCTGGACTCATCAGACCACATAACCTTTTTCCATTGATCCAAAATCCCATCTTTATGCTCCATAGCAAAGTAAAGCCTTTTTTTCCTCCCATGTATCCTCCCTAAGAAGTGGTTTTCTTATGGCCAAACAGCTGTTTAGCCTTGTCACATTGTGTGTGAAAATGCCTTTCATTTCACTTATAAAACATAAAAAAAGCATTAAACATAGCTGTGATTTCTACTGTTAATTTTTCATGATGCAGCTTCATGTTTAAGTGTTAAGTGATCTCCAACCACAAACATTCATGATTTTTCTTCCACCAAGTTCATGCTTCAGCACCGATCTTTCATTAACGGTTCCAAACGCGATTCCAGTACTTTAAGCAATATCTCTATTTGCTTTCTTTGCTTAATGCAGACCAATAGTTTGAACCTTGGGAAACCTAGAAACGTCTTTTCCGTGACCAGGGGATACATCTACTCTACATCTACTAACTGCTTCAGATGAAACAGATTAATCACTGCAGTAATTATCCAATCAAAGGATCTTAAATGTTTCCTTAATTAAATTTAAACAACACCTTTTTTTCCCCAGCTAAGCAGCACATGAACAGAATAAACCATGATGGAATGTGTCGTTATAGATAATAATCCGTGATGCAGGATTATTGTGATGTGAGGAAATATGATGCAGCTGTAGCCACCCAACATATAACAGCAGGTATTTAAGTGTTTTATTTTTTATATAAACACTATTTTTTTATATTTATTGTATTATAGAACCTCTAACCTTATTTTACTCATCACCCTCTTTACAGAAGATACTTTAAAACCAAAAAAAAAAACAGGGCTCCAGACGGTGAATGAAATGATGCGCCTAATCTTTTTATTTTGAGCCTGGTTTTATCCAGACAGTCACCAGTAAAGACTGTTCCGTACAACAACAAAATAAATGCAGAGAAATGCTTCTGCCTGCCCGGTACCAGGGTACAGGAGCGCCCACGATAGTACAGATGGGCTGCATTCAATAACAAGAGCGCTCAAAACATAACAGTTCAACAGACATATGCTCACGAACATTTCACAAGCACTTTTGTTATTAAATACAGCCTTGTACTTTCGCACGCTCCTGTAATCTTGTGCTCTGTCCACAGTGACTGTACAGTGATTTACATGCTATCAAGCAGTTAGTGAAGTTAATTGCGAAAAGACAGAGGAGATTAATTTAACACTTAATGTCGGTAGTATTTTCTTATCAAAGTTAAATTTATTCTAATGACGTTAAGGATTTCCTCTTTTCATTTTTATTCTTGCTAGCTTTTAAAACTTGCAAAGTGCTATGCTAACTAACAGGCTTTACATACAGTCATTAACCCTAATCGAACCTCTGTTTGAGCAGATCAATCAATGATCGATTAATAATCGATTCAGCCACACAGTATGGGTACACCATAATTCATAATTCAAAAGTGAATGGACAACTATACTATGATTTAGCTCAGCGGGACTGCCGAAGTGTCATATGAGTATCGGCTGAACTTGCATAAATGCATTTTTGCAAGGAACGAGGGTTGTGGAATTCGATGCAGATTACGGACATTGTACTCACATCTTTATATATGCATGCACGCTCCTTGGTTGGTTGTTTTCGGAAACATAGATTTGTGCATGTTTCCGCCACACAGCAGTTGCCCGGATATGCATGAAAAACTTTTAATGGTTAAAATCGATTGCCATTTTTTCATAATCAAGCTCTTGAAATGCGCAGGAAATTAACTAAGTTAATTAGGATCGAAAGTAATCCCACCAGTAGTAGCTAAGATTAGCCACATTGCTTCTGTGTGAGGTCAGCTTTGGGTAAAGCCTGAGACCTCTGTAATATGTGCAATAGAGCATGATGTAGGGATGTAAAACGTGACGTGGCAGCTCTGACTGATGTCTTGGCTGATTTGATCTGACTGATTTTGGCATACCCTTTGGGGTGCTTTCTGTTTAATTGATTAAACAAATTTGTAATTTTTCTTTGATGTGCCAGCCTTATTTTTAGATGTTTGTTCAAAACAATCATGGTTTGCCTTCTGTCTATTGTGTAAAATCCAGCAGCTATTAGCAGCTGTTTTTGGTTGGTTTGTGTGTCTTTCAGGGAGGATGCAAAGTAGACTAGTGGAAAAAGTCAAACCCGATGTGTTCAGTGTAACGATACTTGCAATCTCTTTGTAAAAGATCATATGGGTCTTTTTATCTAAAATTCATCTACAGTTGTTGGATCATCTCTTTGCACCTCTTTGTAGGTGCCTTTGCCATTATCATGGAGGAAGTAATGGATTTGTTTTTGTGTCATCTTCAAAACACAAACGCACACAAGTTTCACCTTATGTACCAGTAAATCAAATATAATGTAATATCGAACGATGAACTGCGTCACCTTATGTAATGTATGAACTCAGAAAACAAACATAATTTGGAGTTCAACTCGGTTTGTATTGAGGTTGTCTTGTTGAATTTTTAGACGTTTCTTAAAAAAAAAACAGTTTTTCTATACATTTAGCTCTTTAATTGAATACATTTACGGCATTTGGCAGACGCCCTTATTCGTAGCTAAGATTACCAGCCTAGGTAAGATTCTGTCTTAACTACTGCAGCCAGATTAAAATCTTTATAGCATCTGTCTGTTAACTGACCTAACTCCTTCCCTAAAGAATGGTTAACCAGTTGTAGCTTAGCAACCGTAACCAGGTGCAGGCACCTTTTGTAACGCTTTGGAGATTTTGCAGCATGTTGCAGCATGTGGGGTAGAAGTGAAATTTTACATATTTCCTTTAACTCAGGCAAATTTGATGTGTAGCACCAGGGTGAAACTGTGTGTAACATAAAAACATGTCAAAATCACGCATAGCTGCATCAATATATTTAGCTTGTAAAGATACTTAACTAGCAGGCATGAACTATTGTTATTGTGTTGACTTTTCTACAGTCTCAATGAAGGAAAAAAAGCGTTAATAATTTTCAGTGAGTTAATGGGTAGAATAAATGTAGGTGCATTCTAACAAGCAACATCACTTACAAATTCGGGTAAGCTTTAGAGTGGAATGGAGACCGCCGTGGCTGGCTGGTACTGGAAGGTACTTTAAATGCTTATCCTTGTGTAAAATTGTTAGAAATCTAATGCCATCTAATGTATCTAGTCATACAATTTCCATGAACAGCCATTTCAGTGTCAAGGCATTTCAACATCATAATGCTTCCAGTGTATCAAAACCACAGACATACTATTCACTTACAAATGTAAAACCATTTGTGTGTCCGCTGGACTATATAAGGTGTGTGGGGGGAAATAGAATCACTTGATGTTACAGATAATTTGTGGACACACAAGCATTTTTTTTAAATAGTTTTAATTGTGCTTGTTGATGAAAGCTTTTGTTGCAGCCATTTTAGCATCCTGTCTGCTTTACCGTGGCCCTTGGCATAAGTGGAATGTGAGGTTTTAGCATGATTCCTTAACTTAAATGGATGTGTCCTTAGGAAGCTTTGCAGTTTGAGGTGATTATAGAAAAACTGAATATTATTTCATTGTCTGTTAGCAATTAATCAAGCAAATACGGGGTAATCCTTTGTTTCTAGCACATAATGCATGCGACCTGCTGCTGCATAGTGAACACTGTTACAGATTGCATTGACAGAAACTGTCTCTTGATGCTTTTATTACCATGGTAACCATAGATGCGAAGTAACCAGATATATACGTGGGGTTGCAGGAATAATCATTAACATAAAGAGGTTACAAGAGCATTCAGAACATTAAATTAGGATAGAAAAATGTGTCTGAGACAGTATTTATTTATTATTATTATTATTATTATTATAAGCACGGGATGAAAGAAGATGGCTGAGTTAAATAATATTTTGTGGTTGACTAGTTATAGACTTCAAACCTCAAAATATTAGTGTAGGAGTCCTCTCATTATGTCGTCTTTTTTTTTTCTTTTCTTTTTTTTCAGGTGAATGCCTTACTTCTTTATTTGTGGTAACAGGTGGTTGGTTACCTAAGCGATGGATGGGGAGTTGGAGCCTAGGACAGATGTAGAGGAAGGATTAAAAAAGGAGGAAGAGCCCATGGAAACCACACCCTCAACAGAACTGTGCTCAGATGGGCAGCATCAAGGAACTGGTGTCATGACAACAGGCGTATCCAAGGCTCCAGAGGATAACGATGATGATGTGGTGTTGGTGGAGGAGCCTCGCTTTCAGGAGGGGGAAAAAGCACCAAGCCCCTCTAGTAACCCTGCACCTGCTGAGACCACAGACAGTGCAGAGCCAGCCACCACAGAAACAGAAACAGCATCCTCCAACACTCCTTCTTCTCCCTCCTCAACAGCTGCTGCAACCATGGCTCCCAAAAGCCAGACTGAGCCCATTGTTATAGATGACGAAGAAGATTCAGAGCAAAAAGACTCTTCCTCCTCCTCGCTGGCCTCAAGTCAGACCAGAGAAGCATTAAGCAGCACAGAACCAGACTCGGAAATCAAAATCGCCAGCGTCACCACACTGGGAGGGTCATGTCCGTCAGAGGTGGCAGTGTCGACATCTGCAGAGACATCCACAGCTCCATCTGATGAGGAAAGCATGAACCTCAAAATCACAAGTGTAACATCATTGAAGGGGAACGAGGAAGCAGACGCCAGTGGAGAGATGGAAGCTGCGGAAAATGGCTTGCAGATCAGTAACACATTCAGTCTAAATCCAGGGGCCCAGCAGAGCCAAGGGGCAGCCAGCAAACCTTCACCAACGTTCAACCCAGGACGTGTTAACTCAACTACCCAGCCGGTTCAAAATGGCGAGACCGGGACTCACCAGAGATCTGGTAATGCATAGACTACTCCTTTTGGAAGTCAGTTGCTACTGTAGTTATTTGTTTAGCAGGTCACCAAAAACATGCGTGCCATATTTGATTTATTATGGAGCAATATTAAATAATAACAAAATTCATTAGTTTCTGTTAAAGTATGTTAATTAAAGTATGACGTGTTGGAGTGGAGTGACAGGATGTTATTGTGAATGGATCACTGCTTTTATTTTTGTTGCTTTGGATTTTATTCAAGGCTGTTTTATTTGCATGAATTGATTTTATTCCTTTTTCTACACATAATGGCTTTAAAAGTTGGACTGGATATATGTTATCAATAATTTTCCTTTGTTTGTAGTTTAAATGGGTTTCGTATGCAAAGGTAAATCTAATCTAAAGTCTACTAAACATCACAAATATTTTAGTTATCATATAGAATGTCATCTTCCTGAATAATAAAGAACATCCTTCTAAAGTCAATTTAAAACTTTTCTCAGATTCCTGGATCTCTCAGTCTGCGTCTTTTCCCCGCAATCAGAAGCAGCCAGGAGTGGACTCTCCCTCTCCTACAGCATCTCTTCCCAAAGCACCAGGCCAGTCTTCCTCAGGCTCCCAGCAGCCACCGCGCACCATGAAGGTAACCTGCGCTAACTGTAAAAAGCCTTTAAAGAAAGGTCAGACTGCATATCAGCGCAAAGGCTCGTCCCACCTGTTTTGTTCCACGACCTGCCTTTCTGCCTTCTCCCACAAACCCGCACCCAAAAAGAGCTGCACCATGTGCAAGAAGTAAGACAAGTGATGTGACCTCATGTTTTGTGTTTATATCATTCTCTCAAGTGTCTACTGTGATAATCAACTTGCCAAATGTAATTTCTCATAAAACCAGGGATATTACTAGTATGAAAGGAACAATTGTGGCTCAGGTGGACTCGAGCGAATCATTTCAGGAGTTCTGCAGCACCGGTTGTCTGGCTGCATATGAAAATAAGCAGAATCCTCCGAAGAACACTCTCAAAACTAAGTGTACTGTCTGTGGAAAACTTACAGAGGTCAGTGAACAGGTTTTAGTGGTTTTCATGTAATGTACTATAATATAGTCTCGTGTAAAATTGTAAACATATTTTAGGTTATGTATTAAAAATAATATGAAAATTTTACTTGGCTGTCTGTCTTGTCAGATATCTGTTTCTATATGAAAATCCATTTGTGTCTCATTAATTTCTTTAGATTCGTCATGAAGTCAGCTTCAAGAATATCACCCATAAAATTTGCAGTGATGCCTGTTTTAACCGTTACCGTATGGCTAATGGCCTGGTCATGAACTGTTGTGAGCAGTGTGGGAACTACCTTCCCAGCAGAGCCACAGCAAATCACTTCTTACTCATTGATGGGCAGCAGAAACGGTTCTGTTGTCAGAATTGTGTCAGGGACTATAAACAGGTAAAGTCAACTTATGTGGCTAATTTTAAATATAATTTTAGTAATATCCGTGGTTTATTTTTGTCCTTGCATATAGAGGCATGCATTAGACAGCTTCTAAAGGCTTTCTGACCTTTATTGCCACTTCTGCATATATTTGAATATATGCATTATTTTAATGTGATTTTTATTTCCAAAAATATAAACCAATAATTCATTTACAACACAACAACCAATAGTGGAGGCAAGGTTTACTGATGATGAACCTTCTCACAGCATAAATACATTGCGGCACATGTTCCTTCAAAGCATAGTCTTTCTTTGGCTTCAGATCTTTGTGTCTGACTGCCACCTCCTAATCCATGCGGTAAGATTTGGCCACTTCCACTATCTATTCATCGTGTCCCTTTGCATCTCAATGCCAGTGCACACCTCAGCTTGGAGGTGTATTTCAGAAAACTTTACCTTGAATGTAAATAATTAAAAGACTGTGCCAATCGTTTGCGTTACAGCATAATAACGGATTCCCTAAAAGACACAATGATAGAGGTTCTAGTCTAATTATTCTTCCAACATCAATCACGAATACCCCTCAAACTGTGTGGTGGCCCAAACGTTTAAGGGAGGTACATGTGACAAATAATTTAATCGCATTCTATATTCTAGATGGTCTGTTCCCTCCTTTCACTAATTTTCAAACCCAGTAAACTAAAACATACCAAGAATGTATCTAATTTAAGCGAAGATTTTAGTAATAAAATGCTACCCTTAATGATAAAAAAAAAATACAATTTATTTCAATTTCTCAGACACATGGAAAGATGACACAGTGTAGTGGATGCAAGGTGATGTGCAGGTCTTTCGATGTTACTCATGGGATTGGGCCCACTGGAATAATGGAGCCTTATTGTTCGTCATCCTGTATGAATAAAAGCAAAGTTTCAGCTGCTGCACAAAGTAAGTACCGTAACAACTTTGGGGATAACCACTGGTTGTCGCCTGTTTTGTTAAATATCACCTGTAGGCTGTCCTGTTTTATTTAGGTGCACTCGGTAAACCTTTTTAGGTTTTATAATATTATATTAATATATATAATGTTAATATATAAGTATTATAATAGTATGTCTTCGAGTGTAAATATTTTCAAGGGCTTGAGATTATTTTATGTTAGTGGGCTAACTTCCTGACAGTGAACTAGCCTGTTGGCTATGTGCTAACATTATCACTATTCTAGTATATCTGTATGTTAGCAGAGCAATAT
Source organism: Clarias laeviceps (assembly GCA_030014305.1). NCBI lineage: Eukaryota > Metazoa > Chordata > Actinopteri > Siluriformes > Clariidae > Clarias > Clarias laeviceps. Next base: position 12,222,283 of record JAQMYJ010000036.1, on the reverse strand, counting down.
CAGTAAGTAATGTTATAAAAGTCGAAAGTATATTGTTCTGATATGTGATTTTAGTGAACAGATGTCTTTTTGTGACTAGTCAGTCTGTGGCGATTTACTTTCTTGCAGAATTCATTAGGGATCTAGCTCGAATCTAACAGAGCTGATCTGGCTAATGAAGCGGACTGATTATCTCAATCAGGTATGCAGGATTAGGGTCAGACCTGAATTCAACAGGAAGTTAAATCTCCAGGAACAGTGTTGATTACTGCCATTGTATAATCACAAGGTTTGAGGCCGCAGGGCGGGGTGGAAATGTAAAACGCTTGGGTTACGATGGGAAAGGCCTCAGGCATGCTTCCGGGCAGTTTGATAGCCATTCAAAATGTTTATGGTTTACAGTTTTAGCTGTGTTTTAATGCATTTTATTTGAAAAATATTTGTGCGTCACTAAAATATGACGGAGCCCATCTGATATTTGTTGGATGCTAACAGTGTCTTGGTTTCAGAAATGGTGTCAACTCACATATTTAACACCTATATAGCTTGTATTGACACTTTACATCTGTTCTAGTCGCTGAGCCTTCCTGTCATTTCTGTAAGAGAAATGCATTACCTCAGTACCAGGCGACACTACCTGAAGGGAAAGTCCTAAACTTCTGCAGCTCTCAGTGTGTCACAAAATTCCAGGTACACAAATTTCATATTTTTCCTTTCCATCACAAGCGACTTGAAATGAAGATTTGATTAAGGTGTTGACTTTAAGCTTTAATGAAAAGGGTTTGTATAAATATTGCATTAAATGACATTTGCATTTATTTTATTTTTTAATTTTTTTTACTAAGTCCTTCAAAAGTAATTGGGTTGTGGCCTGTTTCTTGGGAATTTTATTTAAAAAAAAAAAAGAAATAAAAGGTTGTGTGCAATGCAATTTTATGGGAACTCTGGATAAGCTAAGTGAAGGAGCCACCGTTATGCTGGAAAAAAAAAAGATTTATCAGAGAGAAAGAAACTTTAGGACCTGCTAAATCAACAATTTGGTACATTTTTAAAAAGTAGGACTGTAGAGATCAGCCAACCTAAAAAGTACTGAAGGCCACAGAACACCGAAGCCTTAATGAATGTAAATACAGAGGGTTTACCACAAGGTGCCCTCCACTGGTCACACTGAAGAACAGAAAGACCAGATACAACTTTGTTCTGACAAATGATTACCATCTACCAGAATTATTGGAAGAGTTTTATATGGAGAATTCAAGGAAGGAGTCATGTTCCAAAATGAACATCAAACATGATGGAGGTAGTGTTATCGCATGGGTATGTATGGCTGCCAGTGGAACTGAGTCACTGGTGTTTATTGATGTGACTGCTGATAGAAATAGCAGGATGAATTATGAAGCTCATAGAGCTATACTTTCTGCTAAGATCAGTCAAATGCTACAAATCTGACAGGACAGGTGGATTATGACCCAAAACATATCCCAAAAACAACAAGGAAAAGAAATGGAATGTTCTTTAAAGGGTGAGGCAGTCACCTGACCCCGACCCAGTTGAGCTGCTTTTCATTTACTGAAGACAAAACTGAAGGCAGAAAGACCGACAAGCTAGCAGCAACCGAAAGCAGGTGCAGTTAAATTCTGGCAAAGAAGCACAAGGGAGGAAATGCAGTATTTGGTGATGTCTGTGAGATCTAAACTTCAGTTAGTTATTCACTGCAACCTTTTTGTTTCCAGGTATTAAAATTAATCCTAATCCTAATAATTATAATTGCTAACTTGTTCAAATACTTTTGTGCCTGGGAAAATGGAGGAACCATGTATAAATGGCTTTTCCTAAATGGTTAATGCAATATTTTTAATCCCCTTGAATTAAAGTTGAAAGACTGCACTTCAGTCACACATTGATTGCTTTATTTAAAATCCATTGTGGTGGTTTACAGAGGCAAAAGTAGAAAGATTTCATACGTCTATGGAAGTGACAGTGTTTGCCTAACATTCACTTCATAAAAGCACTTCTAATAAATGTAGGGATTTTTGGGGCCATTATTGAACCCTTAATTTTAGAATCACATATTTGGAACATCTGGCTAGTTTCAATGTTTTTCACAATTTCCTGTTTTATAGAATGCAACCATACAAACATCAGCCAATGGCCAACTTCCTGCCTCAGCTTCCAGCAACATCCAACTGAAATGCAACTACTGTCGTGGCTCCTTCAGCCTGAAACCAGAGATTCTGGAGTGGGAGGTAGTGTTATCCACCAAGTCTGGGGTTTTGTCATTAGCATTTTTTCTAATGAACGAGACGTTTAGACTGAGAATTTATTTTTCTCCACTATTTTTCTCCATGATTGTCATGTTCTTACTCTTTGATTTTAGGAAAAGGTGTACCAGTTTTGCAGTAAAACATGCTGTGAGGACTATAAGAAGCTCCATTGTATTGTGACCTTCTGTGAGTTCTGCCAGGAAGAGAAAACACTTCATGAGACTGTCAAGTTTTCAGGAGTCAAAAGGCCTTTCTGTAGTGAAGGTACCTTTTTAAATTTTTTATTTTACCTTTTAATTGAAAGCCTATGTAGTTGATTGTGAATAGAATGCCACTGCCGATTAGAAACGAAACTAACTGTCACTTTTTGAAGAACAAGCCAAGTAAGGCATTCTCAGACTTTTTATAATGAGGTACTTTTGGAAGTAAGGTAATACAGAGCATCGGGAAAGTGTTCACAGGATTTGGTTATTTACACATTTTGTTACATTACAGTCTTATTCCAATATGGACTAAATTTATTATTTTTCTCAAAATTCTACAAACAACACCCATAATGACAACGTAAAGGAAGTTTGTTTGCAAATTTATTACAAAAAAAAAAAAAATAAATCACATGTGCATAAGTATTCACAGCCTTTGCTCAATACATTATTGAATCACTTTTGGCACCACTCACCTTCTATACCGCTTTATCGGTTACGGGGGGCCAGGAGCCTATCCCAGGAGACTTGGAGCACAAGGCGGGGTACACCCTGGACAGGGTGCCAATCCATCGCAGGGCACACACACATACACACACCCACACACTATGGGCAATTTGGGAACACCAATTAACCTTACCTACATGTCTTTGGAATGTGGGAGGAAACCGGAGTACCCGGATGAAAACCCACCAAGCACGGGGAGAACATGCAAACTCCATCCACACAGGGACGGGAATCGAGAATGGCCGGGAATCGAACCCGGACCCTGGAGGTACAAGGCGACAGTGCTAAGCGGCTTTCTGCTGCTGAAAAACATTCCCACAGCTTGATGGTGCCACCACTGTGCTTCTTCACTGTAGGGTTGGTATTGGCCAGGTGATGAGCAGTGTTCAGTCTTTGTCATCAGACCAGAGAATTGTTTCTCATAGTCTGAAAGTCCTTCAGGTGTCCTGAAGTCCAGGCGTGCTGTCATGTGCCTTTTACTGAGGAGTGGCTTTTGTCTGGCTACTCTACAATACAGGCCTGTTTAATGGATTGCTGCAAAGATGCTTGTTTTTCTCCACAGAGAAACACTGGAGCTCTTTCAGAGTGAACATTGGGTTCTTATTTACCTCCCTCACTTTGGCCGGACGGCCCGCTCTAGGAACAATCCTGGAGGTTCCAAACTTCTTCCATTTACGGATGATGGAGGCCATTGTGCTCATTGGGATGTTCAATGTTTCAGAAAATTTTCTGTACCCGTCCCCAGATTTGTGCCACAATACAATCCTGTCTCGGAGTTGGCAGACAATTCCTTGCACTTCATGGCTTGGTTTGTGCTCTGACATGAACTGTGAGACCTTATATAGACAGGTGTGTGCCTTTCCAAATCATTGAGTCCAATCAACTGAATTTATCACAGGTGGACTCCAATCAAGCTGTAGAACCCGTCTCAAGCATGATCAGTGTAAACAGGATGCACCTGAGCTCAATTTTGAGTGTCATGGCAAAAGCTGTGAATACTTATGTACATGTGATTTATTTTTCATTTTTTTCTTCATTTTCTTTCTTTTATTAATACATTTGCAAAAATTTCAAACAAACTTCTTTTACATTGTCATTATGGGGTATTGTTTGTAGAATTTTGAGAGGAAAAATTTATTTAATCCATATTGGAATAAGGCTGGAAAAAGTGCTATGAATACCTGCAGGATGCACTGTAAATCTAACCGCCCCTCTAAACATAAACCACCTGTTTAAATATTAGGCTCTACCATGGAACCTTGGATTACGAGCATAACTAGTTCTGGAAGCGGGCTCGTATCCCAAAACACTCGTAAACCAAATAGAAATTTTCCATAAGAAATTATGGAAAATCAAATTATTTGTTCAACAGCCCAAAAAAATAAATACATAACAATTAACACAAAATATTAAGTAAAAATAAAACAAATTAACCTGCCAAAAAAATAAATAAAGTAAAAATAAATCCCGACAGACAAGTGTTTCTGTTTGTGCGCGCAGGCGCTGTGTGTGAATCTAAAGTAAGCTCGTCTTACACAGTTACCCTTCCTCCACTCTTTTCACACGCGCGCACACAACGGAAATGGAAAAGCGTTACTGTTTTATCGGAAAGATGAACAAGAAATCTCTCTAATGACACACTAAATGGAATCACTGCTCTAAAGTAAAAATAAAACAAATTAACCTGCACTTTACCTTTGAAAATAATCGCGACAGAGCAGTGTTTCTGTGTAGAGCAGAGAGAAAGTGTGTGTGTGTGTGGTGCACGGTGTCCAATGACGCGCGCGCACACAGACACAAACAGCAGGCTGATACAGAGAGAGAAAATGGATTTTTAACCTCTTTAATGAGACTTGGTTTTGCTTTACATGCGCGCTGTACACATACAGACGCAAAATAAAATGTTTTACGCGCACACACTTGGTCACGGTGTTATAGTAAACAGTACACGCGTGCACAAGTGTTGATTATATCAGTAAGAGACGCGTACAAGACCCAGCAGGAGAGACGATTACCCACAATTCCGCAGCACGAGAGAGAGAAATTGTTGTGATCACGTGACGCTCGGCGTCAAAACAAGAAGTGCGTGCGTGATGCATGATACTTGGTACTCGTAAACCAAGACTTGTTCGTTTTCCAAGTCAAAATTTATTAAAAATCTTTGCTCGTCTTGCGGAGCACTCGCAAACCGCGTTACTCGCAGTCCAAGGTTTCACTGTGCTTCTCTTTATTTACTACTTTGTTTGTTTTGCAGTTTAGATTGCACTCATCCAAGTCAAATAAACTAACAACTACAATATGATTATATGATTAAAAGTTAATGAAGTTATATGAACTGTAACTTTATTTTTGATACTATGAAAGAGCCACTGCTATTGTTTAGATAACTTGATTAATGAAGCGCCTCCAATCTTCTTTGGATTCAGGTTGCAAGCTGTTGTTCAAGCAGGACTTTATACAACGTCTGGGCCTCAAATGTGTCACCTGCAACCACTGCACTCAGATGTGCAAAAAATCAGTTACCAAACAGATTGATGGTGTCACCAGGGACTTCTGCAGTGAAACTTGTGCTAAGCAGTTTCATGACTGGTACTACAAGGTCTGTGGTTTATTTTTAATTAGTAATTATATTTTTAAAATTGTCCTATGATTATAACTATATTGCTGTTCACATTCTGAACCATGGTGTCGATTTCATTTATAATATGAGGACACAGGATTTATAAGTTTGCCTGTCCATATGCTATGCTTTATTCATTTGCTTTTTAAAGGTTGTCTTATTTTATTTGTCCACCAGGCGGCACGCTGTGACTGCTGTAAGGTGCAGGGGAACCTGACCGAGTCTGTGCAATGGCGTGCTGAGATGAAGCACTTCTGTGACCAAGAGTGTCTCCTCCGATTTTACCTCCAGCAAAATCAGCCCAATATGGCAACTCAGAAAGGGCCAGAAAACACGACTTTTGGTAAAAAACTAATAAAATTAACAATCTTTTTGCAAGTTTTTATTTTTTATTTTTTTAATGAAACTAATAATCATTTTGTTTTTATCTTATAATAGGACAGACGCATGCATCAAAATTAACTGTGAGTATTAGTCAATTAATTTTCTTATTTCATCTTGATTACTCTTAATGGATTACAGGAGAAAGAAGCACAGAGACGGTATAATCTCAATCTATTCAGACAGGAATCCCTCTCTGACTCTTTTTCCTTGCAGGTGATTAATCAGGGACCTGTGTCATATGCTGGAGGAGGGATTGTTAAGGATGTAAAGAATAAAGCTGTTCTTTGTAAACCTCTCACCATGACTAAAGCCACATACTGCAAACCGCATATGCAGAGCAAATCACTGCAAACAGGTAGATGGTGTTGCATACATAGTACCCAAGCATGCGACCCATACATGTGTTAATTGTAGACTAATACTAACACATTCTGTTTTGTCTCTACAGAAGAAGATGGCTTGGAGGGCTTGGTGAAGGAGTATGTCCCTGTTCCAATTCCTGTTCCTGTTTATGTTCCAGTTCCTATGAATCTCTATGCTCAGGCCACACCCACTTCCTTTGCAATACCTGTGCCTGTAAGAGCTTTCCTCTCAATTACTTCGATTCCTAGAAATAATGTAATTATTAGTCATTACTGCTGATGAGAGAGCCACAAATTGTGTGATGAAGTCATAGAGAAAATCTTGTGTGGTTTTGCTGTTCTCAGATACCTGTGCCAGTGTTCCTCCCCACCACACTACAGAGTGCTGAGCATATTGTGAAGACCATAGATGAGCTCAAAGCCAAGGTTCCCTCTGATCCTCTCGAAGCTGATCTGATAGCAATGGCTGAAATGATTGCAGATGAGGATAAGAAACTTGACAGCTTAGGTGTGAAGCTTTTCCTCAATTTTTTTTTTTACTAGAGCTTAAACCTGTCTGTAAGAGAATTTAGACTTGGGATGCAACATACAAAAACATTGTCTTTTGGGTGCAAGTTTGAAAATGAACAAAATCTGAAAGCTCACCCTTTTCTCTGTTTTTATTTTTGTATATAACAATATATAAAGATGCATATAAGTGACAAGTAGTTACTTGCAGTGTATGTGTCCTGTTTTGCATACATGCACTATAGGTACCATCTGAACGGTACTGAAAAAGCACAAATTTCTGTCTTTGAGCTTCATTCACTCACTCATCGTCTATACTGTTTAATATTGTATGTAGGGTTGCGGGGGAGCCTGGAGCCTATCCCAGGACACTTAGGGTATGAGGCGGGGTACACCCTGGACAAGGCGCCAATCCATCACAGGGCACACATACACACACTCACACACAAACTCTGGCCGATTTGGGATTGCCAATTAGCCTAATCTGCATATCTTTGTACTGTGGGAGGAAACCCACCCAGCACGAGGAGAACAAGCGAACTCCATGCATGCAGAGGCAGGAATTGAACCTGGACCCTGGAGGGTGCAAATCGACAGTGCTAATCACGAAGTCTCTGTGCCCCCTTCTTAGTATAATTAATATTACTTAAATTTTTTAACATTTAGCAGTTTTTTTTTTTTTTAAGTGGCAAGAATGTTTGTTCACATGTATTTAAAGATTGAAAGAATATTACACGTTTGCATTGTCCATTACATTGCTCTAAATATCAATTTTATCCATATGTGATATAGCTGCATCCACCATCACTGTATACGTACCTTGTTAATGACGCATTTGGAAGGAAAAAAAAAAAGCATTTTCTCTGTAATTCATAAATAATAAATATCCATTACATTACTGCTTTTTGAAAAAGGGCAACAGTCATGGCAAAATTTTAACAAATTGTATTTTACGGTTATCTGTTTTTAGATATCAAATGTGAAAAGGAGAGTGGAGTGGTTAAAAGGGAGAGAGTGAATAGCGAAAGTTCTGGCAGCAGTTCGGAAGAAGAGGAGGAAGACAAGTATGATCCTGAGCTGGATCTGGAAAAAGATCTTCCTCAAGGTACAAAAGAGGTTAAAACAGTTCAATTCAATTTTATTTATATAGCGCTTTTAACAATGATCATTGTCTCAAAGCAGCTTCTCAAAAATGAAAAGAAAATTTGAAAAGAAAATTCATGGAAGTGTGTGAGAAAAATGTGTCTAGATAATGAGATTGTCCCTGATGAGCAAGCCATGGGTGACGCAACAGTGGCAAGGAAAAACTCCCTGAGATGGCAATAGGAAGAAACCTTGAGAGGAACCAGACTCAACAGGGAACC